>VXBX01000100.1:210774-279959 GCA_013400415.1 Scytalopus superciliaris
AAAACCTGAATCCATACTCAGGAAAGTTAAAATAAAACCCATTTTAAAGTTGTAGTTAAAGGTTTTTGACATGCATTTCCCATGAGGAAGGCCATAAAACAAGAACTGTTATCTTGGATATAATAAAGTTTTTGTTTAGGTTTTTTTATTTGTTTTGATTGCAGTGCAACATCCAAGGGAAAAACTTTTGAAAGCATATAGCTGCATTAGTGGAAGGCAGTAGCCTTAGGCTATATACCCATTTCAAACAGCTGCTTTAGTAACTGTTCGTGTCAGAAAAATAAGGAAATAAATTCCTTTAACAGGAGCTATAGATTCAGTTATAGCAGCAAAACACTCTTGTATACCAATGGAAACTCTTTTGATGAGCCAGGAAGCTACTACAGCTGTATCTGCTAGGGCAATCAGAAGTAGTGTCCCGGTCTTGTACTTACAAACATGAATATTGGCTGCCGTCTGTGGCAGATCAGTGTTTGTCCTTGGTACATACAGCAGAAGCTAGTTCAGTAATAGCAAGATTAATTTAGCTGACTGCTCAAACCTGCAGACAATGCAACCATGGAATATTTATTTGTTTGTTTGTTTGTTTGTTTAAGCACAAACATGTTTTATTTGGCAGTCAGAATTGTACCCATTGTCATGTAAGATTTCAAATTATGCACGGTTGTGTTGTGTACATGCAGCCACTACTTTGCAAAGTACTCATACAGAAAATGGAATGGCTTTTTTTTCAGCAGTCATATGGCTTAATCTTCAAAAATAAAATATATTTGTTGAAATAATGTTTGCATTTGTTGAAACAAAACTGCAGTTCTGAACAGCATCTTTATTAAGGTAAAGCTGAGCATTTTATAATATTATGCAATGCTGCTTTGATAAATGACCGTGTGTTCTCATGCCCCAGTACTCCAGAAGGCAGTCTTACAAGTTCAGTGTGCCTTTAGCAAGTCAGTTCAAGTTCTACCTACTTTCTTCCTCCCAATTTGTAATTAAAGTGCAGTAAGAAAATTTAGGCCTTCTGCATCCTGCAGTCCTTTTGTCTTCAATGGCTTTTAGGGAATGTCTTTGCTTTTCATAGAATTGTACATTTGTAGTCTAAATTATAACAGTTAACAATCATACAGCTGATGAATTTGTTTTCACAGAAGAGAGTTCACTTAGTGACACTGGCTGGGCTGTACAGACTACTGTTTAAAGGCACAAAAATGTTTTTCTCTGTCAGCAAAGAAGTTCCTGCTTATAAAACTGTTAAGAAGGAAGATGACATATTGTCTCTTGTTCTCTGATTGGAACAGAAACTTCAGAATAAGGATTGGTTTGGCTGAAATAATTACATCATACAAGATTGGTATCCAGCATATATTGTTCCTTTAGTATAGTACTTTAAGAAAAAAAAGGACATAAGAGGATTACTGATCAGTCCTTAATGAAGTATCTGACACTTGTATTTTCCTATTTACATTTAGATTCTTTCTTTGTCTCATTTTCTTTTTTTTTCCTGATGGGACCTGCCTAGCTTCAGAAATTGAAATTTATTTTAAATGTTGATGTTATGTATTATCAGAGATGAACTTTTAACAAATCTGCCTTTCCTATTATTTGCCTAATATTTACAAGATGTTTTATTTCACAGTTACACAGATATGCTACCTATAATGCTAAAAAAAATTGCAGACAGATTTTTGCTAACAAAAGGCCCAAACTTCTCTTAGCATTTCAAAAAAGTTTATATATGTATATATTTGGAAATTTGATCTACTATAGGAAGATTGCTTTTAAAGAACAAACAGTTGCAGATTTTCCTGACCTCTGCAGCCTAATAAATCTGAGCCAAGCATCAAGCAAAATATTAGAATTGATGTATGGGAGAACTGTCAATTTATGCCCTTTTGTAAGTATTTTTTTCTGCGGTAATGCTCAAATACAGCTTTCCTTAATTTATAATAGATCACTGTCCAATTTCCTATGGAAAAGTCAAATCAGACATCACCAGTTTGATCGGGTTGCCCACGTGCTGGCTTCTACTACCTTCCCTTTCTGTCTTCCAGTGGAAAAGACTAGCAAGCCAGCAGAGATTATTCAAACTATTAGTTTTCAAAAGAGAAAATATCTCAAGTCTATACCTCTCACCTTACAGGGTGGGAAAATGGCTAAAATCCCTCTCACAACAAGCCTCACTGGCAAGGTGAAGACATGTCACCATGTTTGCTTATGTGTGTGCATACATGTCTCTTGACAAAATATGTTTAGGTCCAACTGATGCATACAGTATTAAGAAATTTAATCTTAAACATACTAAATCATTGAATGCATAGCATTTTGTGGGCTAAGGAGAGGAATTTCAACTGTATTATCAATTGCTTAAGGTAATAAGCAATTGTAAACAACATGAGGAGTAGATAATAGATTATGTTTTCCTTCATATATGATTGTCTTAATATTTACTGTATGCAATCATATAAAATGCTAATTTTTAATACTTCTTTAGCTATAAGAATGCATGTTTGCTTTCTCTTGATTCACACAGAACAGATGGATGCTTGACTGCCTGCTAATCCACAGCTGGAATGGTTTCAGCGGTTTCCACGTTGCTGGGTTAGAGTGGCTTTTCTAGTGGACTGAGAGGGCAGCAAGAGAGGGATATCATTATTCATCAGTATCCCAGTGGGATCGCTGCCAGCAGAGATTAATTTTTTCTGTTATGCTTGTAAAACAAGCTCAGGTGGAGTCTCTAATCCTCGGGGCACGGGTGGCAGATCAAGGAAGATGCTACAAAGCTAGTTAATTTTCAGATTCTAGGGGAAACAGAAGCTCTGTTAGATGTATAAATACATGATTGCAAACTTAAGTAGCTCAAATCCAAATGGGATCTTCCTAGACATCTGGTCCTGAAAATCTCTGTTTTCTTTGTCTTTTAAAAGAAGTTCTTAAAACTTTATGCCAGAGGCAAAATATCTACAAGTCTCTTAATCATCAGTTATCCTTGCTNCTCTTCCAGTGTCTTTTAGATGAATGCCTTTATTTACAGGTCAGAAAAACCTGATATAAGTCTGTGTAGGAACACTGAGTTTACAATATTCTCAAAAAATTGTGTGCAGTGAACATCACCAAGAAAAATTACCACTTACCATCCAAAAAGGGTTAGATCTGCCTGAGGAATGCATGGTAGATCCTGTTCCAGTAGCAGCATGTTCTGTTAAGGTCAAGTGTGGTACAAGGGCATTTTTGCAATGTTACTCTTTGTATGAGACCTGTGGTCATTTGTGGCAGAAATGGTGGTAGAACTTCCTCAAATCATGTACCCCAAAATGCTCACAGATTGTCTATTTGTTCAATAGGCTCCAAATATTTTGCCTTTGCTGACTTTATTTCCTCAGTGATTACCCTTCTTTCTCACCCTTGTAACTACCAGTGTCTTCCATCTCTGTATTTCCTTCTAGCTCTTGAGTTCTTCAAAACATTAGGCCAGATTTTCAAGCAATGTTAATCCACATAGCTACACTGAAATAAGTGGAAATGTGCCAGTTTTTATCAGCAGGGAACTACCCTTATTGAAATTTACTTGCAGCAGCTGTCATTTCCTCTTAGAGTTGTGTTTTTTTTATTATTATATTAAACTACTTTCATTTAAAAGTGCTCAGAGTTAGACCAGTAGCACTGGCTTGCTGAAAGGACATTGTGCATGTAGACACCTTCCAAGTTTCCCATATATTTCTGCCAGTTCATATTGTTCTTCTATTATTCTGGCCTTGAGCCTCTGTTAAACAGAGGCTGCTACTCATTTCACCACATGTTGACAGGTATTCACGCCTGTGAACTTCTTATTCCCTTTTGTCTCCAGTCACATAGTAGTCTAGATCCGGAATTTAATGCAGTACAAAAATGCAGCAGTGTGCATTTGTGACTCCCCACTAGCGGAGCTACCACAGGTCAGCAGAGTTGAAATCTGGTTTTCAACACACAGAGCTTTTACAGCTTGCCATTAATAAATACAGTATATATGGGCCCCATTTCACACAAAGAATTAGTAGTCCTTACTTCTGTCTCCATGCAGAGTAGCATTAACTTATTGCAGAGATCTGTTAACTTCTTCCCTGGGTCTGGGCTCTGCATTGGAAGATCCCAATGGAGGATAAAAGCCAAAGATGGAAAATGACTGATTGCTTTCCCAGGGAAAGCTCTGTGCCAGGATTTGCTATTACAATTTTTATTGCTATCATCATCTCAATTAGTAGCTGGTCCAGCTAATTTAGCCAAGCTCAGTTTCCAAATGTGGACAGACGTCCAAATGGAACTGAAGTAGATGTCTCGTGACAGTCAGACGTTTGAATGTATACTCAGAATGATTTTCCCAGTTTGGTGTTAGCACATTATGGAGTTCATGCACTGAAAACTTTTCTGTATTAGTGCAATACAATTAGTTTCAGTACAGCCAGAACCAGTCAGTTTCAAATCTTTCCTATAATACGACTTGAGATTACAGGGAAAGTAAGTTGTGGGTCACTGTCCCATCTAGGTTTTAAGATTTAAAAAACAGGGTGATTATAACACCTCTAAAATGTGCAGGTACAAAGCATTCTTGTGAGAAATAATCAGAAAAGTCAGGCTTTTTGGAGAGGCAAAAACTCAAATTTACCATTTGCAGTAACAATTCTCTCACATTATGATAATTCACTTTATATGTGGAATTTATACCATTCCATTTATATTTATTTGCTGTGGTCAAAGTAACTTATTCCAGGTGAATAATGTGTATTACGTTTTAGATGTTTGCTCTTATTTTTGTCCTACTTTAGTCTTCTTTTGCATTTATTTTTCCTTAAACTGTGCAAATGTTACAGCCTTACTTATAAGCAATAATTTAATTTAGAAACCTGAGAGGAAACTAAAGCCACATCTATGAAAGTTGTACAGGCTTAATACTATGAAAGTGCCTATACATTCTAGGGGAAAATGTATTTTTAGAACGGATTTTATTAGGACTGGCCAAAAAAAGTAGTGCTGAATTATGGCTATAATCATAACCTGTATGAAATATGGATTGTGAGAGTTAGGACTTCAAACCATGAATTCATTCCTTGTTTTAATGTTTTAGTAAAGTGTGCAACTTAAAAAGGAAATAATCCTGAAACAGAATGGTTCTCTACGTATATTTTTTAACATTTGGTAAAACAATTGCAATTATTGTATTATCTGTTACTGTATCTTCCCCTCCACTGAAACTCAGCTTCCCTATTATGCTTAGTAAACAGAAAACAAAGGGAAAATCAACTTTCAGGTTAGTATAGAAGTCCTAAGAACTTTTTTCCCATGTCAAATTAATGGTATTTTATATAATCCTTCCTCTTCTGTGTGCTAGCATGCTTGCATATTCTTTTATCAACTCCATGCTGAAGCAGAAGTCTGTAATTTAACTTTGTACCTTAGAAGTTCCCAGGTCTGCCAGGTTGCTCTCTGCTACTGGTAGCTAATATTGCTGACCTCCTATTGCTCTGTGCTCAGTGGCAAAGGTCTCTTAGACTCCTGACCTCTGATCATCAGGAATGTCATCGGTAGTTTGTAGTTTGGATGTTTTAAGTAAGAGGTGAACTTGTGAAATCTAAACCCTTCAGGGGGTTTTTAAGTGATCACTCAACTGTTTCATTGCCCTAGCTTGTACTTTTTGTAATGTCTGTAATTGTAAAATTCGTGGTATTTGTCATACGCAGCTATTTAAAAGCAAAAATCCAATACTTTTCTGTTTAAAGTGAAAAGTCTGAGAATACATTTAATATTTGATTCCTCTGATCACTAATGTGAGAACTTTATAAGAATTATAAGAATTTTTAACTTGTATGTTTTTATAAACTATGTTTGTAGATCCCACTGCGGAAATATGCCCATTTTAAATCCTGAGAGATTATTACAAATTAATGTTTAAAACATAATAGATTTGCATATTTACATGTTGAGACGTTTACAACTTTCTCTCTTCAACTTCTTATTCTCAGCTGGAAATTTCCAATGTCTGCTCTGGTGAGTCTTAAATGTAGAGACAGAGCCCAGGGGTAGCCCAGCCTCACAGTTTTGCTCTTGCCTGGTTAATTGGGTTAACTTTACAATTTGACTTCTATACCTTTCTTTCTCTCTCTCACTCTTTTTTTTTTTTTTTTTTTTTTTTTTGGGACATATATGTTATCTCTAAAAGTGCATTAAAACTAATTAGGTAATAAATAAAAATGTTACTATTTGTTTCAAAAAGGTATTGAGCAGGTCTTTTTCCTTGGACATTGCTCTCAATCCTACACATACCTGTTTTCCTCCTGTCATTTTTCCAAAAGTATAGAGTACTCTGATGGAGCACTGGAGAAGTTACAAGATCATTTTCTTACTACCCAAGTTGGAGTGAAGAGTAAGGGCAGACAGAGTCCCCAGTGAGGGTCACCAGTACCAGAGAGGAACCCCCTTTTCCACAGCCAGGGAGAGCTGCTGCCTCAGGACTGTGGCTTTGACTCTTCTGGGGCTCAGGGGCTGGCACAGGGCTTTGCTTTCTGCCTTTCCTCCCTGACAGCCACAAACCCTGGAAAGGCAGGGATGGGAATGCTTCCATTGGAAAGGAGCTGCCCTGCAGTGTTGGCTCCAATATGCTGGATGCCATTTGATGGCACTGCCACATACACATACAGTTGACAAGGAGGAATATTATCCAGTGTATAAGGACGAGGAGCTTATTTATAAATATAGTGTCTGTGATGAACTACAGTATCATGTAGTAAATATGTTTTAATCTTGCCTGAAAAATTTTGTTGTGTTCTTTTGCATCATCTTTGAGATCTCTATAAAACTTCAGCCTGCTCTGTGGTTTAGCAGAGCCTGCCAGGCTACCCTGAAAATCTGAAATGATACTTCTGCAAAGTTTGTCTTAAAAGCATATTTTTTCATGGGTAAAACAGAATGAGCTGGTAGAAAATGACCATTTTTTCCCTTTTGGTCTATAATATGAATCTTGACAACATGCATCATGTTTGTTCTTAAAACTTATAATTAGTAACATATGTTTATAACTGTCTTTTAACTGGAATATTGTCCTAGACTTTTTATGTTGAAGAGTAAAAATACACCCAAACATTTTAAACTTTGGATGTTGGAATTGTGTCCCATAAAACTGAGAGCAAAACAGATACATTTATAGGCTACCAATAAATTCCTTAAAATAGGAGTTTATAATGGAATCACTAACAAAGTTAAACTTTTCAGAGCAGTAATTCTAGCAAGTACTTCTTCAATTCCATTTTTCAATCTACCTTTTGGTATCAGCTGGAAAACAACTTGTAAGTCAGTTTGGGCTCTTTTTGTTCTTTTCCCTCTTTTTAAAGCACATGTTTTCCTCACTACCGGTCCTTGTTATTTCTCTATTTTGACCATGCTACTTTTCTCTATCCTATATTAAGGGAACCTTAATAATCACCCAAATGAGGACAATTACAGGCTGCTTCAAACTTTGGATTCCAGCTACTTTCTATACACTGTAACACAGTGTGGCAGGTCAGGATGGTGCAATAAAATATATCACTTTGTACAATGGAACAAAAGACATATGAACTTATATTTGTCTATCCAGTTGCCCAAATATCAAAATATGCTGTTTACACTTGTAAAAATGTGTTACACATTGGCATACCTTTGAACTAGAGCAGAGAACTAAAATTTGCTTCATAATGCATTATTAGTGTTAATTAGAGAACAGCCATAAAGAAAACCACATTTATTTATTTATTTATTACAGCATATTTTTTATTGTTCATTCTATGCACAGATGTATGATCTTTGCAGTCCTTCAGTATATATTTAGACTATGAGAAGTTTGTGTAATTTAAACCAAGTTTCTGGTAAAGAAACTGCAATTACTGTAGTAACTAAAAATGATCCTCATCTTTTCTCCTTTTTTGCTTTTTTGGTAGTTATTTTTAGTACTAGTTTACTGCAAGATTTTTCAATACTTTAGCGTAATAACTTAGTTTTTGTAGCAAGTTTTCTACGAATGCTTTTCTCTTGTTTCTTTCTACATCAGAAACTTGAGAGAGAGCAAAACATGTGAGTTTATTAAAGTTGAAAATACGGTGTTTGGGTTCACAGTATCTATATAAAGAAAAGGAACATACAGGCAGTCAGTCAATTCTAAGGCAGCTTCAATAACAACATCGCTGAAGAAAAGACTACTGGTTCAACTCTGGAATGTGAGAAACTATTTTTGGTTTGTTTTAGACCCTCATTGTTACAAATTAATCAGCTGCTCTTTAAAGTCTAGAATTCATTAACTTTATAAGTTTTACTGTTCCCATGACTGAACTTAAAATATTCAAGTTTACTTTAGTTGCTCACCTTGATCCGATTTCTGTCTGTGGTCCACGAGTATCCTCTTCCCTCTTGTAGGCAAGACGTAGTTACTTAAGATTTAAAATATTTAGATGATTTACATGTGGTATAAGTTTGTAGCTCAGGTCTTACTATAAATCAGTCATTCCAACCAAACTTACACTTTTTGTGGGTAGAAAGAAATTCTGGGGGTTCTTTAACTCTACAGACACTGTGGAGCATGGTACTCACCATGTTGGATGCCTTATTTAAATTCTAGTTTAGTCTGACTCCTCAAATGCCTAACAGTACCACAAAACTGCAAAAGATAAATTTTAAAATATGATGAGTTGTTTACTTTTAGAACTATTCTAACAGTTCAAAGAAAGGGTGATAGTAAGTTGCATATTTGGAACATTATGTTGCAGACAGGGCTCTAAGATGATTCTGTGGCTGGCGTTATGCAGGCAACAGAATTCAATTACCAGAATAGCCCCTTGGCCTTGTAAAATGTAACTGTTGAGTTTATGCAGGTCTGTGTGTGACATTCCACACTGGCAGTGCAAGTTACAGTCTCCTATATAACCACCCTGCATGGCATTCAGGTTGAAATGTAGGTCTGAGAGGACTCCTACACCCTTGAAATGATGCAGCAGTCTCTAATGCCCAAAGGAAGACATTATTGGGAAAGTTCATCACAGAAATGCACAAGAGAGAGATGTGACATGACTATGAAATGCAGAGTTGCAGAACCCGTAGCTAAAATTCCTAGTTATCTCCTGGTATACTCCAAGTTATGCATAACTGTATAGGTGCTTGTAAACATATTATGTGCACATGGGCTGGAGCAGTCCTGATTTAAGAGGAGGAAAAGGGAAAGTGAAAAATGCACAGCAGTGCTTTGTGGTTTAACTGTGAAGTTTGTACTGAGTTTCTTGACTTTAGAATAAAGATTAATGATTGAAAGGTAATTTAATCTGTTTTCTCACCCAAGGAAGTAAGAATGGTGTTCAGATACAGTGTACTAAAACACTATATATTATATAATGTGTGGAATAGTCAAATCTATAGCCTATGCAGAACAGATTGAGAGTCACAATGAAAAGGAAAACTAAAATGAAAAAATTACTGAGTGAACAGCAGGGCCCATTTGAGGTGATTACAAAGGATGTTTCTTTAGTCTGTCTTTTCTTGTGCAACCTGAAAACAGTAGCAGGGGGTTACAAGCAGAGTTCATCACAGAGTTGTCAATCACTGTCATTTAACATTTTGCAATGGAAGATGTCTTTATTCAAGGACAGCTGGGCAAATCAGAGAAACAGATTTGCAGTTAGTAGTCTGTCCAGCCTACACTAAGCAAACAAGGACAGGGCAGACATACCGGCCTCTCACATAAAAATATAATGGACTCTGCTGACCTCGGTGCCCTCCATTCAGCTTCATTCTCAGTTGTATAAAAGCTTCACTACCCATTCTCAATTTCCTTTAATTACCTACATGATGCAGATAAGAAAATGAACCTCACTTACTTACAGTCAATGATCACAAACAGGAAATTAAGTAGGCAAGTTGTTTAAAATAAGAGGAGTGTTCTGGAGGTAAATAAAACATGTGCTGGGGAAGAATTAGGGAAAACGCATTTTCAGAGGTATCAGTTGGTCGGGAATGACTTGGCTGATCCTCCTTCTTTCTGCTACTTTAAACAGCAAAGCAAAACTCAGTAAAAAATCTCCTTGGTAAATATTCCTTAAAATATCTTTGAAGGAGAAGCCTGTTAAATAAAAAGAGTGAAGCAAACATGCAGCCTTCTATAGGGCTTAAAAAGATTGTGACCTTAGGTTCAGAGAATAAATGACCACAGTTTTCACAAGAGATCTAGCAGAGGCATCCAGGATTAAGCAGCAGTTGTCTTTATTCAGTCTTCACTTCTAATCTGCAGCTGAAGTATGAAATAAATTAATGACATTCTGATTTTCTTTCCAAAACTTAAATTGCCTAATACTTAAAATTCCTTTCAATTAATATGACTGTTTAGACATAGTTTCCTAGTGCCATTAAAGAAAGTAGAAAATTTTTTCCTGTCAGTTTTCAAGGGGGTGAAAAACAGCTATCTAACTGGTTTTAGAAATTGTCAAAAAAGGTTCTATATGTTAGGATATTAATAAGTGGATATGGTACTTTGCAAGTCAATTAAGGTAGTTTTAGCAGGTGTTCTAAAATTGCCATTTTTCTTTACTTCACTCTGCATTGGTTACTGTTGCAAATATTTCATTAATATGGATTTGTAGGAAGTCAGACTGGAGATTGAAGACTAAAATGCATAATGTTGAATCTATCATTTAAGAGGAATATAAAACCCTGAACACTTTAATTTAATGTTTTCTGCTAAGCCTGTAGTTTGGAAGACATTGCCCTTCAGGCTACCCAAATGACTTTTTATTTTATGACAAAAGAAATACATTCTCTTAAATTACAGATGGAAAAGATATCACATATTCTAAAACTCTTACTTTACTTGCAAATACTTTAGAAAGATCATTCTCCTTCCAGACGATATGTACACATACACGCACAAGAGGATTTTGTGGAGGAAAATAAATTGCCAATTAAATAAAAAAAATGACTCTTCAGCCTAAATTACAGTTCTTAGGATGCTTCTGTTGAACTTTCTTTCAGAGACAGTGGGTTTCCCTAGGAGGAAAATTGAGATCTCTACTCAGGCTACCAGAGTAGTTGTGCTTGTTTCTTTCAGCCCCAAGGATATTGCTGATACTCATAACTACTTTTATATTACATGTTGTTGTGCAACTACTTTTTGCAACAGTCAGAAAGTTCTTGCACATCTTTCTTTTTAGCATGAATGGCATTAGTCCCACTCTGGAGCAGAGAGGATGATTTTCAACACCTGCTTACAATTTTGCTCATTGCTTTGATCGCTCATCGTCTGTTGCTTAGACACTGACTGCTCAAAATACTGACAATATATTTCAAAATCACCTCACCAGAGCTATTTCAAATCTACTGTGTTTTGAATGCAAAGAGAAAAATGTAAACCCTGAAAACTGAAAATGTGAATTATTAACTTCTTTGTTACTAACCTTACAATGTTTTTGTGAGCCAACAAGGTAGGATATCTTTAGAGGATCATCTTCTACTACTGGTTCTGTCCAATTAATGCATTTATTTAATTGCTTATATTTTCCTCTCCTCTATTGTTAACATCAACTATGTGGAAGAAAAAAATATTTAAAACCTATAATTGTGTGAATATTTGTCAATACTATATTATTTCCCACATGTGATTTTGATAAATAAGTAGACTTTCTAAACATTTAAATGTTGCTGTTTTAATAATGAAATCTAACTATAGTAAATTAAACGCATGGACTTTTAATGTTTTGGCAAGGAATAATAGTTATTCTGACGTTAATTACAATGATTAATAATTTATTTCTTTTTTTTAAAGAATGCTGACGAGTACACAGATCTGCCTGTGAGACACAATGAAGATCAGATGAACAGTGAACTGGCAAAACACCTTCCAATTGAAGTCAATCCCCATTCATTTGACAGTTCACACACAAAAACACACCTCCTGCTTCAAGCCCACTTCAGTCATGCCATGCTGCCTTGTCCAGATTACGCGACTGATACAAAGACAGTACTGGACCAAGCAATTAGAATATGCCAGGTATTGTGATGCATTTCAGTATATAACTCTTGTTGGTTTGCTGTTTGTTCTTAGAGTGTTGTAATATTTTGAATATAGAAAAATCTGAATATTTCTTGCAGTCTTGTGGAAAACTGGTATCACACGGTATTAAAACACTTTGTTTAGGGAGGAACTAGAGGCCCATAAAGATTCTCACTTTACAGAACTGGAGGTAATCAAACTTATGGTAAAAGACAGTGGTACTCTGGCTGGAGGCATCTACTGCCATAGACTCACCTCTACTTTCATATGCAACAGCGTTCAATCTCTGTATCATGGAATGTATGTAAGTCATTCCTGCATGGATGTATTCCTCGCAGATCATTGTGCTACCCAAGAACCTGTCTCCACCCTCAAGAACCTGTCTTCCCTTTTATTCTTACAGCACCCAAAAGCACTATAGTCACTGCCAAGTGTAAATAAAACATGTTTTGAAATGTAATTTCAGACAACATACAGGGTTTTCTCTAGCTTGTGTATATCTTTTATGTCCCAGTTATCGCAGAGTCGAAGAGCATGCTTTCAAACGCAGATTTTAAACTCAGTATGGAGTCTTCTTTTTACAGCTGTACTGCAGTTGCAACCCACAGAAACTAAACTGACCATGGAGAGTACTGGCAATAAGTGATCACATGCACAGCTGCATGCCTCAAAAGAATTTTAAAGCAGCAATTTGAGTTCAGGATAGAGTGTTGCCACATCTGAAAAACTCAGTTACAGCAGAAAAGGTGAGCTCTAGTTGTCACAGAGAACAAGCAGCCCTCTGATTCTGCTGGAAAGAAATATTATTCTCTTTAGTAGAACTGGACAAGGACTCATTCACAGGTTCTTGAAGATTAGGCAGCCTTCAACAAACTATAGTTCAATATCTGTAAAATAGAGCTAGTAATTCTTTCTTCCTACAGTTTTTGTTTGCTCATATTTTAGTATCCTCAGTGATCTACTTGTCAGTTCTCAGACTGAGCTTTTGTTCTTGTTTGAAGCCTGTTGGTAATATGGTAACTGCAAACATCATTGTGTCAAGGCTAGCAGTCTGTAAAACCACTCTATGAGAAACTATTAATCAATGCTCTAGACAGCGAAAATACTGTGGGCAATTCAGTGTCCAGTGATTTTGATGAGGCTCAACCTTATGCTAACAAAAGCAAGCTTGTAATACTATTATCAAACAAAGCAAAACTGAAATTAAGAAAAGGAAAGTAAGAAGCAAGTTACCCCACAGATGTTACTGCTACACAGTCCTAAACTTGGCAACCAGCAGTGCTTGAATGCAAGTCTGTTCCAAATATTTCAAATCAATAAAATCATGGTGCTGAAAGCTTCAGTGTAGGAACAGTTATTGAATATACTCAGTTGCTGACAGACAAAAATGACACTTGCTCAGGTGAGAAAATTCACCTCTGTTTCAAAGAAATCACATACTTAAAGTTCATTTAGATGTTTGTGAAATTAGTGCTTGGGGCGTAATTACATATTTCGGGGAAATGTAAATTAAATATTACTTTCAATAATGTTGCATAATATTTGTCCTTCTTTGCTAAGAAATGTATTTTTCAATCCTGTTACTGCATCATAGGCATTTCAGAAACAATAATCACTTAGAAGAAAAAACACTAAAATATTCAACAGTTCCTTTAAACTGTAGTAGAGTTCAGAAAAAAACACCATTCCATACTAAGCCTTGACACTTCAGCCTTTGGTTGACTATTATATAATTCTATGTATACAGTCATCTAAAAAAAAAAAATAAAAGTCTGTTTTTAAAAAAAAGGTAGAAAACAGGCAAGCATTTTTATATTTTGAAGTTGGCACATGGTTTACATCTCTTGGGAGAATATTGGTTCCATCTTATTAGTCACGCTTTCCAAACAGAGGTTAAAGTTCCCAGAATCTAAGCAATAGACAGAGTTACACTTTCCATACTGGTTGTTACCTTTTTCCTTAGCACTGACCTGCTGATGAACTCTGGGTCAACAGAGGTAGAAAAAAAAGACGTTAGTTGTGAGAAAAGGAACTGAACCATAGAAGGATCCATGGATAAATGTATTCAGTCGGTGTTGTTCTGTGTGTGTGTGTGTGTGAACACGCACTTGCACATCACCAAACGTAAAATTCAGCAGTGAGGCTGAACTTGGTTTTTGAGTTATGTTGAAATTTTATTTATTTACTTACACAGTACTTTAGTGTTGAGGTTGTGTAGCTAACCTTCAAACTGCGACCTGAACATAAACTGTTATTTTTGCTGGTGGGCGTGTGAATCACAGCACTGGTTTTCTGTTACAAGAAATCAAGATCTTTCAAAGAGCTTTTATAGATGGTTGTATCTCAATATGTACAGCAGGCCTTTATCCAAATCCCCTGCAGAGCAGATTTGCCATCTCTAGGCATGATATATAAGCAAGCTTCTTTCCATCACAGGCTATTAAACTTCTCCAGTCTTCTGTGGTGTCTTGCACCTGAATCAGCCTTCTCTCCCATGGTTCTCTCCCTTTTCTGTCCTGCTTTGTCCTCCCTTCCATTCCTCCAACATCTTCTGCGCCTCTTCATCACTAGCGACCTTAGGCTCAGTAGTGTTAGTGGTCAGACAGAAAACTGTGTTAACAACATTACATAAGTAAATGCAGCTCTGGGTTTCAAGTAAGATTTCACTGTCTTCTAATGAAAAAAATTATAGAAACACTTTAAATTAATTTTTCCCAAGATGTCTTAAAAGTTTTGGCTGTATGTTAGAATTCTGTTCTTTATACTAATGGTGAAATTTAGAAGTCATAAGCATTTAACAGAATTTGAGGAGTCACAGTTCTGGCTCGATAGGGAAACGTAATTGTTAATATAGAAAATGGAAGAAATATATTCTGTTATAATTTTCCTATAGTTAATATTTTTTAGATGTAGGTGGAGTTCATTATAACAAGATAAAAATTAGTATCCATATACCCAGGATGAAATGCAGAATCATTTCCCTTTTACTTCAGAAATACGGGGAATAGCAATATGTGACATTCTGGAATGTGAATGCCTATCTGCTTCCACACCCATCTCTGTAATGGATGGCCACTGAGGCATTGACTAGATTGAAGGAATGCCCCTGCTCTACATGAAAAATCTCAATTCAAAATCTAGTTTGTTATTATTGTCAGGCTCTCATAAAGCACAGAAAGTTACCATGGCTCAAAAAAACTGCCATGACTTCCTGTGTAACCTTGGCCAAATCATTTAATTTTTTTTCCCTCTGTTACCATTAATACAATTACAGTAGCCAACATATTCTCTTCAAGTCTTACACTCTGTGTTATTTTCACTGAGAAAAGATAGAGATGTCAGTAGGATGGTTGTGAGCACTTCAGTAGCTGCTCAAATCAAACATTTCTCCACTTCTTGCAGGAGAATGAACATTAAATAATAAAAATTCTAATGAAATTATTTTCCTAATATTTTTATAAAATATAATTATTATTGTAAAGGTAATAACCTATCTTTTTTTTTTGTCTAATTTAAGAATATGTGACACTAAATCTAATCTCTCTTTTTATTTCTTTTGTCAAGCCTTATATTTTGTGACTGTGTATTCAGTGATCAGTTCTTACTCTGCTGTTCTAAGACTACTGCCTATATTTGCATTAATTGAAATGGATAATTGAGGCAGTAATACTGTCAGTCTCAGATTCAGCAGGGCAGTCTCTTCTCGGAAATAATGTGACAGTTGCTGGCTTTGCATTGGGATTGGCCACAAGCCTCCACTTGTAGTATAATCGTTGATAAAATATTTTAATATTGCCAGGAGTAGAGCTGCCATGGAGCTCAGCCCTAACCTTTGAGAAGTGTTTACCTATGGATGTGTTAAACACATCTCAGTAGGGTAGCTGTGCACTGAGAGAAGATGGACATGAAGACAGATTCCAAACTGCAGAATAAAGACTAGTTTGCACAGGAAACATGCCCGTCCCTGAAATAAGGACCTTGTAATGCTGTCACTGATGGCCTTTCCCCATCATGTTACTCTTCTGCAGAATCTAATTTGGACAGAAAAGAAAAAAAATCTCTTTGAGTTAAGCACTGTGTTTCCTTAGCTAGATGATGATGTGTATAATACAGCTTTACCCATTATAAAATAGTTAAAGTAAATAAGTTGTTTCAGATCATTTAAATTGCAAATTATCCCACAGTTCTTATGGGAATCATCTTTGTGGTATATGTTCAGAGTTGTCAAATATTGCATAAATATGCTGCTCAATTCAGCTAAGAGCTAGCTTATGTACAAAATACTTACTGTACTAAACTTCAGACTATTCTGAATTATTCTGGGAGCTGTTTCTATTGCACCTCAGAAGAAGCAATAGTACACAGTAGCCACTTTCTGGCCATATCAGCACAGCTGCAAATAGCAGAGGAGCCAATGTTGCCAATTCATGATTCAAAGAAGGAAAATATCCCTCAGCCCTGCATTGCCATCCTACCCAAACTTCCTCAGTTCTAAATGGCCACTAAAACTATTGATTTGGAGAGCCATATCCTTTGTATCTTTTGTTTTCCTGCCTATGAGGAAACTGAGTTCTTAAAGATCCTAAAAGTGGTTTGAGCTCATATATTGCCTGTTGTTAGTGCACTTGTGCCAACTACTTGCTGCAAAGTGGTGGAAGTTACATGAAAGACCTATTTTAAGATTTGTCCAGAAGTGTCAAGGGAAAGAGCTTTTGTGTAATGGCTGCATTGGCAACTATAAATAGATGGGCAACTTTGCTGAAGGAAGGGAAGAGAATCAACTTGAGAATGCAGTGTTCAGGAATAAGTGGAGAGGCCATATCTCTTGAGCTACTACATGTATTCTTTGTGTATGTGGCAATGTTCCAGTGATAGCACAGTGGTTGCAGTTTTGCCTAAATACTGGCTGCTTTTATGGTTGGATGGCTATTTTTCCACGTTAGGAGAGTGGAAAATAATACAATAATCAAAAAACTTGTAGTGCATCTGCTGGGCAGTAATGTGCATTTATAGATACTAAACAGCAGTGGATCACTTTATAGTGAAAGCACCAGGACATACTGGTGTGGAATTACTTGGTGCCTGCTTGTGTTGTATAGGTGTGTATGTGGGAGAAGGGAGGATTACCTTTGTGGCTGCAGTGCTGGGGTTTCGCTTGCTGTGGATAATCAGTGAACTGGTGTATGGAAGCATCTTGGTGACAGTTTAATGATGATTTGGTGTTGCTTGTGTATAATCCCTCCCCCACTCATGACAAACCTTTTCCCAGTTGGGGCTGGAGGAAATGAGTAATGCTTAACCCATTTGTGTGATCAATTCACTTAAGCAGCTACTGTGAAATGTTAATCACAACTTTAATTTGTACTGCATTAGCATTTTGATTAACTTGTAGGCTTGCTAGCACACTTGAAGCACTTTTACTCATAGTTACAGCTCGGAAATGACTTTTTGATTAATTAAGTTTGTTAGACAGCAGCTGAGCTTCCTGAATGCTAACCTTATGGGGCTAAAAGTTCAGGAGAAAGTTAGTGGGAATAACTGTTGCTGTTGAAAAGGATTCTTGTGAATGCAGTCAGAAAATTTTAATTATTGACAAAATATTACATTCCTACTTTTGAAACTGTCTATTTTTTATGGGTTTGGTAGATTTGTGTAATATTTGAAACAAATACCACCTTTAGGACATTGTTTATCTTAAGACCGGAATTTACTGCCAAGAGATTTTTATCAAAAACATTTTATTTTTTTTACAATTCACTAGTGTAGTAGATAGTGTCAATTTATTAATTAATAATTTGAAAATAAATTAGATATTGAGACTCAACAAGTTCTGAATATGTTGGGTTATGCCCTATCAAGTTTACATTGCTGGTATGACAATCTGTAGTTGCTTTTATCTCTGAAATACTATTAAAAAAAATTAGTAAGAACCCAAGGGTTGCGTTCCACTACATGTAGAGAGTAAATGGTTTGTCCTTTCCCTGGTTCTGAAAATCCTAATAGTGTTACTATGGAGGCTAAAGGATGAATACAAGGATAGGAATCTTATGAAGCAGCTAGGAAGGTTGTAATTTGCATACATCAGGGAGACTTTTATGATGATGGAAGAATGAAGAATTAGTCTCTCGTAGGGAGTAGCAGAGCATATGGAAGAGGGAACTGACTATGCCTGTAAAAAAGTGAAGGGAAGGGGGATGCAGAGGGCAGTATAAAAGGAGTGCCTTCTGAATAGAATTAATTACATCTTATTCACTATATATCTGATAAATACTAGGTGGGGTGCTGTGTAGGTTGAAAGCACACAGCTGTACAATAATTATTTAACTGATCTGAAAGAACTCCTCCCCATCCCCAAATTAAAACATTTCTAGAAAGTAATTTTAGATTAGACCTCCGAAGTGCAAAGGCATTGTAGGTACCTGTTTTACTGATATATAACATACGAAAGGTGACCTTAAACCTTCTGTAAGGCTTGTTCAAATAAATTCCAACTTTTCCAGTCAGTTGCTGTTTCTGGGGTATATAATTAAATAATTATAATCGTGATTTATATAAAAACATGAAAGTTAGTGTATATGGCATGCTTTAACATGTTGAAAAATACTTTATTTGTATTAGTGCAATCTCACATCATATGTGGATCATAATACAATCTTACATATTTGAACGCTGCCTATGTTTGAAGCATATGCAAAAAATATTTATTTTTATTATCCTGAATTCATAGTTTTTAGTAAAGTGGGTAAAATGAATACACTTTTGCCTATTATTATCTATAAATCTTTGTAGTATAAACTCTGTAGTTTTAAACAGCTGTAAGTAGGCATTTTAGTAGATCTTTGGATTTAAACTCATATTTCTAAGTGAATTCTAGTCCTAGACAGCAGAACTTACATTAGTATACAGTGAAGACAAGTGAGGATATTCTGATTATGTGTTATTGGAATACTATACAAAATAGATTCAGGTACAGAACCCAACCAGTCTTAACTTTGCTTTTTGATGTAACTGTGTAGTAAGAGTTTGAAGTATTTTAGTCTTACACAGTCTATTTAATTTAAATACCTGTTCCCTCCCTCAAAGCATCACTGCAGAATTTGTTTGGCTGAGAATGTGTTTGATCTATATTACATAAACTTTCAAGTCTAAGGTGATTATCTTTCTGCATAGAGGGCTGTTTACATTAGTGTATCCATCTTCAATTTCACGAATAAAGGTGCTCATGAAAGTGTCATAGGCTGTGAAGCACCGATACAAAAAGTAAAATTAGCCTTCTAAGAGTAGATAAATTTGAGCAGTGTAACTCACCGTGAGTACACCTGAAGCTTCAGCCCCCATCCACCAAGTCACTGGCATCACTGTAGGCAGTCAACTTTTAGCTGAGTAATCACAGGTGTAATCCTCAACTGCAATGGCACTTCTTACATTTCTTTAACTTGCCTCTGTATCCAGAGTGGTTATCATTGTAGCTTCATTGGCACTTGCCTTAAATATAATTTATCCATAAAATACTAACATTTATACTTACGATGTTTACAATACACTTATCTTTACAGGATTTAAGTAGAAATGCGTAGTATATTCAGAGTTATAGGACAGATGACTTCAAACAGAAGAAGAAATTATTCCAAGTGGTATACAGTCTCTGTTAATAAGATGCAAGCTGTTTCATTTTAACACTTCAATAACTTATTTTAAAGGAAAAAGCTATTTAAGTCATTTGGGTAGATCAGAAATTCTGCTAGCTGTACAGTCTCTGGTCCCCTGCCACCTACCCAGTCGTACAAGAGTGATCCAATGAATCTGACTTTCAAATGAAGGATGTGAAAGTAATACCAAAAACAGTGTTAAAACTTAGCAAAAAAATTCTAAAATAAAGGATTTTGCCACGAGCATGTTTTGGTTACTAGACTAATGTCTTAAATGGGTGGGGGGTAAGTTGGCAGGATGAGTTCATTATGGAACAGTTTAGTATCTGTTATTTTGAGCACATATTCAGAGTGCTTAAAAACACCAGAGAAAATCAATATTTTGCTCAGTGTGTTTTGCTATCAGTGAGTGTGCCACACACCCATGTCTCACACATCCTGCCTCGATTTTTGCTTTCCCTCAAACTAGGGAATTATAGACCATAATTTAAATTCCAAGCATCGGTAGTAACTTTGGCTAGAAAGAGAAAGACTGTTAAAACTCAACTTCATGTTGGACCAGAAAGGTACAGTTTGATCAGTTTAAGTCAATCAGTACTTAACGATAACCAACCACTGCTCCTGAAAATAAGAAAATGAAACTCTGCTCATAGATGCTGAGGGTTTCATCTTAATGCACTCCTGGAATGATGAAAGCAATAACAATGATGAAAGATTTTGATCCAAACATTTTGACATTCAATTCTGATTACCATCAGAATGAGAATTTTTGCCATACCTGACAGGTATACCTGCATCAATCAGTTGTTAAGCATCAGCAGTTTTGTCATACCCCTGCCATGGTTAATAAGTTGTTGCTTCCCATGTTGGTACAAGCCAAGCTATTTTTGATAATGACACACAAAATGTAAAGGAGGTGTCATTCATTGCTATTAATACTGTGTAGTTGTCCAAGTGTGACACTTAGAAGGCTTGAAAACTATTGCCTGAATCTTTCATGATAACCCATCTCAGTACAGGCCTCTGCTGTTATTCTCCTAAGTGCAGAAGGAGCCCCAAATAAGATGATGGTAAACATATTTTTTGTTACAACAAGCAGTACTGCCCTTGACTCCATCTATTTACCCCATCTCTCCTACTTTATGTTAAAAAGTGGTGGACTTGGGGCTTTTTTTTTTCTTTTTTAATTTGTTGGTTTACCAAAAAACATGTTTAGGGGGAGTTTTTAGTAAGTAAAAGCATCTTTACTGTTTTGCTGGTTCACTTCTTGCGTTCACTGTCTTATTCTCTTAGTTTTTTCTCTATGATGAAATTATCCTGTGTTGGTTTGAAATTCTGAGACTAGAAAGGCAGAAAACCAATTGTGCCATTTCTCAATCTAGAATAATATTCCTAATCTCTTCCAGTAGTATCAGCTATAAGATATTTAGAAATTACTTACTTCTTCACAAAATAAGAGTTAAAGAAGGCTCTAATTTCTATAAAATTGTACTGGTTTGTACTTTAAAATAACAACAAACCAAACAGGTAGCAACTGGATAAACTAGAGGGACTAAATATGTTATTCATCAAATAAAATAAGCATTAAATATTTAAGTCTTTTGTCTTCCATATTATATTCTTTATTTAGTTGCTTACATTCACTTTTGAAATTAGGGGAATGACTCAATTTGTTACCTTGAGTATTTATAGGAATTTCAGTAACCATTTAAGTATCAAGCATCTGTGTTTTACGCTTAGTGAAAAATGAAACATGTGGGGGTTTCCAAGGCAGCAGATGAAACAAGCCAACTTTACCATTGTTCTGACTTTTTCACAATGTCACTGTCTTGGATTTCGTATCTAGATAGAGATGCTGTGAATAAATTCTATGGGTGAAGAAGCAGAAAATAAGGAGGAAAAGAGGATTTGCCATGTGGATTCATTTTAACAATGTGGAACACAGAGTCTCACACACACAGGCTTTCCTTGCTCCCTACGGGATATCTGTCTGTAGGCCTCTATCAATTTCTAGGAGATTTTCTATGTGAAAGGATCCTCCAATTAATTTCAGTGTATAGCTTGTTTTAGATTTATCTTTCGCTTACATCTCTCTTTCTTTCCCCTTTTCAAACCTCTTTAAAAAGGGGAGAGGGATAGATTTAAAAAAAAAAAAAAAAAAAGAGGTGAAAAAGGGAAACAATGAAAACAATGTTATACATGTATCATCAGATGATACCAGTGCTTCATGCTGACTAAAAATGCAACTTACTGTATTCTTCTTGTTGCTTATGAAAATACAGAATATCTACATGCCCATTATTCTTCACATAGTCTCATTACTGAAGAATGTGATGTTTCAGGCTATGTCAGACTAGCAGAAAAGAAAGAACAAGACTCAGGTAATGGAGTACAGGAGACAGGTACCAGACTGCCTCAACAATACAGATACAGAGACTGTACTGTATGGGTAGTCTTCAGTGTATTTTGAAATGTGGAAACAGGTAAAGAGTGACTAAGTTTGAAAGATGGACTTCAGTCTGATACATGCTGAGAACAATTCCCCCCTTACCTGACTGAAAATCATGTGAACCAATACATAAATCTACAGGCCACAAAGCTGCTCCTTTCAAAGGTAATTTCTAACATAATTTTGTTCTCTATTTGGTAAAAATAACCCTATCTGGAAATTACCTTGGTAAGCCAAGTGAAAAGACAAAAAAGAAAACCAATAAGGGTTGTGTTGTGAGATACTAGTTCTAGGGTTGCTAGGACTGTTATTAGAGGGTTTCAGGGTGCTATGACTCTTCCTCCCAAAAAAAAGGCAAATTAAATGTTAAATCTAGATCTTTATAAGCTGAAAAGCACTTTATCCACAATTTGTGAGAAGTGAGACAACATTTGTGTAATACAGGGTAACACTTTAAATATTTTTCTAAGTGTCACTGATCTTATCACCCCGATCTGAGAAAAAGACCTGTTGAAATTGCATTGTAAACTGCTAAAATAAACTGTGTGACTGGCCGGGAGTGAAACTAACTTGTGTCTTTAAAGTCAGTATTTCTCTAGAATCAGTGTAATTTAATTGAAATAGCTCTGCGTGTGTAAACAACTCCTTTGTTTAAAGAAGATTTCACTGTTTAGTTTGCCTTAAGTAAATGCTGCCTTTTGTTTGTCTGTAAAACATTTGATTAAATGTAAAGACTTACATAGCTTCTCCTCATTACACTAGTGGCTGGAAAATAAGTTTAAATGGTGCGGGTATCTGCTGTCTGAGTAAGTATCAAACAATGTCATTTGTGTTTACAAGAAAAGCCCATGGAAACATCTGAAGCCTAGTCCTAAAATCAAACTACAACTCTCCTAGCACCAAGATGGTATTTAAAGAAGTGTTGAAACTGTTGAATAGACCTGGTTCTTTCCTTGCTTTCTTTAAAAATAATATTTTCCAGTATTTAATCAAACTCCAAATTTCCTACATGGCAAACTACTTTTAAATGCATGACTTCCTATTGAATTAGAGTGTTGTAATATGAGAACCCACACTTTATTGTGATTGTTATTT
This sequence comes from Scytalopus superciliaris, assembly GCA_013400415.1. Classification (NCBI taxonomy): domain Eukaryota; kingdom Metazoa; phylum Chordata; class Aves; order Passeriformes; family Rhinocryptidae; genus Scytalopus; species Scytalopus superciliaris. The sequence continues at coordinate 233,996 of VXBX01000100.1, forward strand.
TAGTGAACAACAAAATAAGCAAGACAACTAACATAGCACATAGCATCATTTTCTTCACCAGCTGAAATCCTTCTATAAATCACAATAATTCTTTCAATGTACTCTAGACAGGGTGAAAAGTATACTATATATTCTAATAACTGCATTTGGTATTGAAAAAAGAATAAACACTAAAACCACAAGTTCATGTTTTATCCTTTTTCCTTTGGAAGAACTCCTAAATTCACTTTCAGACTAATGAAACAGAATTTAAGTCCAGCCAAGAAAAAAAAAAAAAAAACAAGAACAATTTTTTCATGTCCACATGGCTATTCACAATGCAAAATCCATAATGAATTAGCTTTAGATCTTTATCCTAGTCTTACCTATACTATACCTTTTCTTTGTACTGTCAAAATATGGGATGTAGAAATGGAACAGAAACTCATGAGACACGGAAGGCAGGATGATTGTTAACACTTTGAAGTCTGGCATATAGCTGGATAGGGGGTTTTTTGTTTGCTTATGTTTTTTGTGTACTTGGGGAAAGAATCAGGATAAAGATGCCAAAGGTGAGACAGCCAAGTATCCCTCATTCTCAAGACAGTCAACTGTTTACAATGCACAGGGTGAAATCCATGTTATTGCTGACTGCTCTTACGTGCCCTAGGTAAAATACAAGCTATTTAGTAAGCTTTCTTCAAGATTTCAAGTTAGGTGTCAATGTTCAACAAAACCTCAAAAATGCTCATTAAGCTAAATTTTAGTGGTTTTATCTAGTCCAATTCAAGGAATTTTTTTAAGTCCTTAGGTTCAAATGGGAATAGTAAGTACTACTGGTAAATGACTACTATTAATATTTGAGCAAATGTGAATATATTGGTGGTGTTCTTAAATAGTTCAAGGATTTTTGAATAATTATGTAACTCTGAGAAAGCTCTTACGTCAAAATTTAAATGAAAACTGCAGTTAATTGTAACAACTTCTGTTACAGTTAATGTTGAGATTTATTCCCTTCATTCTGTGTTGGTTTATGTAAAAGAGCAGTTATTTGTAAGGTATAGATACTACCATCCATTCTCACCCCAAAAACATGGTGTAAATTACCTTTTCAAGAATAAGAGTTGTTGTTGATGATGCAGGATTTAATTTATCTTTTTTCAAGGTTAATTCAAAAGGTGTCTACTGCCATCAATAGAGGCTGAAGTAAATTCCTATGTTGAAAGCCTAGAAATCCCTGTACATTAAACATTAAATACATGCTCTTACTTGTATGAACCAGGTTCACAATTGTATTTGGTTTTTTTTCTTTTAATATGTCTCCTTTGATTAGGCAATGCTGGATGTTGCAGCACATCATGGCTGGCTGGTGACTGCTCTGAATATAACTAATCTGGTGCAGATGCTGGTTCAGGGTAGATGGATACATGACTCTTCCCTGCTTACTTTGCCCAATATAGAGCTACAACATCTTTACCTTTTTCGGTATGTAATTCTTTTAAGCATTGACAGGTTTGCAAATTCTTTCCACTTCCAACTGCTGATTGTGTTTGAATGTCATTGTTGTGCCTGAGAATGTTCATTAATGAATCAGAAGCAGAACTCTGTCTTTCACAGTGATGCTTTCCCAAATGGATTTTCTGTTTCTGTTTTCAATATGCATTGATTAATTAACCCTCACAGATTATTTTGAGAACCATGATTCCAGACAAATTAACAAGAGATCACTGGAAGGGTTCCAAGTCCTAACAAATCTAACTCTGTATGTTAATTATCTCTTTATTTTAATCCATTATAAAACTACATTAGTATCCATCTTAACATCATAGGTAATACTAAGCTCTATATATGCCTAGATGATGCAGTAATTAAGGCTAACCACAAATAAATGACCAACCTTTAATAACAGAAACCAGTATTGAGTTTTACCACTAAAACAACTGAAATACAAATGTTTGCTTTCCCTCCCTGGGCATATGTTTTGCTGTCTGTATCAGGAAGTGGAGCCAAGGCCAAAGGAAGAGTGTTCATGGAGGTTACCAAGGACCTATCGAGTGTCTTCCCGAACTAATGGCTGCCTGTGAAGGAAAAGAGAATGTTTTTGCTTCCATTGTGGACAGAGAGTTGCAAACTATGCACATTGCACAGGTAACGCTTTCTCGTTGAGAATACTATCAATGTGATTGGAAAGGAAGAGTACCTGGGAAAAAAATACTCTCTACTTCCCTTTGGTAAATATCACGTGATGTTCTATATGAAGTGCAACACATTCATTGCTCTAATTTCAAGGTACTGCTAGCTTTATAAAGGTTCTTCTCTCTCTGTTTTCTTAGTATTATTCTTACTTATTCCTGGCTAACCAGTAACAGAGTCTGGTTTATGGCTCATATTACCACATCTCTCTGCTCTAAAGATGTTTCTCTAGGTCATTCAATCTGCTGAGTGTTATCCACCTTTTCATAGCCAGCTCTGCACTAGGAATACATGCATTGCAAATGTCATTGTAGCTGGTTTCTGAAGTGGTCTGTCAAATACCATTTTTTCTGAGAATACTCTTAGTAAAAGATCCAGCACTCATTTTCTATTTGAAACTGAAAAATGAGGAGAGAAAAAAATGCTATTACAAAATGTTGAGGCTGCTAGAGTCTTATTTTCAGTTTGATTTTCAAGCCATTTCCAGCAAAGGACAGCTATATTCCATAGTATTCATCACATGCTAAGCCTATTGATTTGAAATAAATGTATGAAAGATGAAAACTTCAGATGTTTTTTATTTGAATATTTAAAAGGACAGCAATATGTCCTGTGTTTGACTGTTCAGCTTCAGTTAAACCTTTTACTGGTATGCAAACGAGAAGAAAAGGACTTAAATGTCTATAACAGACATCTGCATTTGTAACCAAATTAACATCAAAAATTTGAATTAAGAAAATGTATTGACATCAAAAAAAGGCTTCCTTTAACAACAGATTTCTAACATAATACACATTGATTTCAGTCCAACTTTTAGATGTGATAAAAAATTAGAACATTGTTATAATTAGTTCAGGGAGAACTCAGAAGTAAACTTACTTAATTTATTTGCATAAATTGTCATTCTGTTATCTTTAAAAGCAAATGCAAATTGGCTCTGTCTGATATGATGATGGTTATTTGGCTCAAAAGTGCTTCAATTTGCGTAGCAATCTGGTGTCGTCTCTGCAGTGAGGCGATCCCAGGTAACATACAAATCCTGAATTATTCCAGAAATTAGTATGTTTAAAGCATCAATTTAAGTGCTAATTGCAGTAGTAATGAGAAAAAGCAGTACTACTGTGAGATTTGCATCTACTGCCCCATCAGTATGCCTGGAACGGCTGCTGACTGGCAGAGGATTTGGCTGCTAATTAAATAATTGTATGCATGGCAGTGTTCTCGTCTGATTCAATAGATGAAGATTAATCCTCAGATAAATATGTTTGGCTGGTATTGAAATGTCTTAGCAGTTTCTTCAAAAATAGCTTGTGTGTATGTGGTGTGTACGTTCACACTGTGAATGACTCTGTGCCTCTATATATCTATGTTTGTAAATACAGATGTGTATAAGAGGGGAAAACATAATGTCTTGGCATCATGTAAGGAGAAAGTTTCATTTCCATGAGCTGTAAATGGCCTTACTGGGAATAACAAAGCCATTACTATATTGTGTAGGTCATTAAAAATACAAAAACCTTTATACCAGTATGTTCTATTCTTTACAGTATTTTTTTTCAGGAAAAAAAAAAAAACAAACAAATTGTGGTAGTAACTGCACAGAATTAAAAAATTGAGACTGCCTTTTGAGTGTCTTCACATGTAAAGTCTTTCAGTGCTTAAATAGGCAGGGGCCAACCAAGAGAAAAATTCTTCAATAATGAATGCATCTGTGTGATATGTTTTCTATAAAGAAAGAACATCAGACTACAAAGTTTAAGTTTAGCCTTCTGACACCAGAGTCAAATAAAGTGGTAAGTATGCCACTAAATTGCCAAAAACAATCTTTTCCTAGCAAACCTTTTACTTCTCACTGAAAGTATATTGAACCCATATCTTAAATTTGTTACTAGAAGGAAACTGGTGAGACCTACTAGAGCTTTACATAAATTTCAAGCATTTAGGAAAAGGAAGCAATTTCACATTTGGAAGGAAGAAAATGTCTTTAAAGCAGATTGGTAATTAATTTTTAAACAGTGGCTCTTGAAGGTGCTCATGGATTTGGAGTATTAGGCTAGGTCCTGGGGAAACAGATCATTGGCAAAAATATTAATGATGTTCCCAAAGGTTCATGAAGAATTTCTCATGTGATTATGATTTAAATCTACGCGCTTGGTAGGTAAACATATACATATAGTATGTACATGTATACATTGGGCATGTTGCCGTATTTAGAAGGAGCCAATATGTGCTTTTGTCCTCCTGTATAGCAAAAAAAACCCAGTAAAATTGTCAAAAAATAACTGACATGGGAGCCTGAGTTTAATTTTCCAAAAGTTAGTGTTATAATTCTAAACTTCATTGAAAGTCAGTGAAGCTTTAAAAGCTGACAATGTAAATTTTAAATCTATTTAGACTACCCTGATCTTTGGTCAAAGCTCTATGTTTGTTTCAGTGATTCATTATGAATCATATTTCTTTAACTAATCTTTTTCACTTTCTAAATCACTTAGGTAGTAAGCACCTTTTAAAATATTAAGTTGATATTAATGAAAGAGGACAAAGAAACTTCAAGATTGAAAATAAGTATTATCCCTACTGTAGTATTATCTACTTTTACTCTGGAAGTATCTGTGTTCCTATAATCTTTTAATTTTCAGGTGCTCCTACTTGACTTTTTTCCTTGGTGAGAAAATCATTTCTTCATTGCTCCACCTTGCATGGATGATAAAAAGGCAGCCTGCTGTCCATACTGTATCAATGATCAAGTAGTGCTAACTTGGCCTTTAATTTTCAAATGCACAAGGCCTGTAAAATCAAGGAATCCTAGAATCCTTTATTTTGGAAAAGACCTTTGCATCATCAAATCCAGCTGTTAATGACTGGATGACACTTTACATCTACTTTCTTGTCTAATTAGGTTACTCAGAGTAACTTCGGTTTGTTTGCATTGTGAAAGCTACATGAGAACATGACAGCCTTTAACTGTCATGTGGGAATAGAATACGGTGGGATTGTGTGGTGTAAACCAGTGCAAATCAGAGTCTTCACCAGACTCTGGGGAAGGTTACAGGTAACATTACTAAAGGAGTTAATACATTATGATCTCTGCTGAAATTAACTTTGTTCTAACATATTTGTAACAGGTCTTGTCCTCTGAGACAGTACACATAAAAGTTTTCCTGTTAAATGATAGCTAAAGTATACCTAAAGAGGTGATCACCAGACTGGTATATATCAGGGTGCCTGTCCTGAGCACAGCAGAGGTGCACTGCTTAGATGCATGGATACTCTCACAGAGTAGCTCTGTAGAGTTTCTACAGTAAGTTGCTTCTTTAAAACCTTTACATTAAACATAAAATCATTTGCTAGTTGAGATGTTACTACTCAAGTTGTCATCCATTGTGATCTGCAGGAGGTTGTTTTGGTAGTCTTGTATTAAATGTATCAATATCCTGGCAGCAATTAGTTCATTAAGAATGTCAGTGGTGTTTTTCAGTCCTTCTTCAAAGTGCTGCCTTTTTTTCCCCCTTTTCATTTCAAAGCTGGGACAGAGACAAATATTTTACCATAAAGTCATAGCAGTTTAGTTTCTGTTACAATTTTCCTGTCCTTTCTTAGCTCAGGCACCATTAAGGCCGTCAGTGCAATTTGTTTGTGTTCCCTGCTTTTACACTGCAGTTCCTGAGAGCTCACAGCTGGCCCTCCCCACCTTCTCCATTGAACAGACACAGCTGTTCATGCAGCACACATAAGAGGAAAGAGAGAGAGAGAGAGAGATTAGTTTTTAGCTTAAATCAGTTTTCTCATTTAGTTCAGCCAGGCTCTGGTAATGCAGCCATTTTAATCCAAATAAGCCTGTTCTGCAGCCTAAATGGGCAGTCTTGCCCTTCCCGTGCTGTTTTCACCTCCCCTGACCCAGCTCACCGCACAGCTGCACAAACGCTGTGTCTGGTTCAGGCAAGGAGGTGGGAATGAGCATCTGGGGACAGAGGAGGAGGAGGGATCATATCAACCCTCTCACTGACAGTCAAAATGGCCTGTAGCCAAGTGGCTACATGAATGCTTGTGCCAGCAGGGGAGGAGGCTGGACCACTCCTTTCAGTGGCACTGGAGGTGCATGCTTATTCAGAGTCACAGGATTAGAGAATATGCTTCCGTAATCAGCTTTAAGCTGATCTAAGTTCATGCTGTCACCAAAATGATTAGCAAGATGATCCATCTAGCTGCACAATCCCAGCATGGTAATGCCAACATACCAGGGATGGAAAGGGAGACAGTTAGCTGGTGAGGCAGACGCTGGAGAGAGGGACGGCTCCACCTTTCCTACAGCAGTGTGACCTTAAGTAAGCCTGCTTACCCTGGCTGCTGTATCCTTAATTATATATTGACATATACTATTATACATCATCATGGCAGTGATGTCTGCAAAAAGCAAATTGAGCTTTTATTCAGGCTCTAGGCCTTCCAGTACAGAAAAAGTAATCAGACGCATCAAGCACAGTCTTAAATGAAAGTACACTCTGTTGAAACTCAAGATGGCCAAACCAATACTTGAAAAATAAAATATGCCTTAGTCTTTTTCCAGATAAAACATTTCTCTTCCATGCTATATGCGACTATGCCTACCCTCTTCATTCCCACAAGTTCCCATTTTGGCATCTGATGGCTCTGTACCAAGATCAATATTCTTCTTTCCCTCTTCTGCTTTCCACCTTCTAGCTTTCCATATATGCTGATTCCTGTTTTGTTCTGGGGGTGGAAGGGAACAACAGCAGGGCAGAGGGTGGTTCTTGGTTTTTTGGGCTTTTTCCTCCAGTGCCAGCCTCATCTATCTTTTTCAGCCATCGTAAGGCCACAAATCACTGCCTCCATTCCACAGCCAGTCCAATTTCTTTTTCCTAACAAATTTCACTGAATGAACATGCTGATTTTCTTTTCTACTAAATGAAAGCCTGCATTGCTCACTTCCATTTTTGTCATAGCTTCTCAGAGATGCGTTTCCTTGTCTGATGGAGGCCAAAATGAGAGATACATGGGGCTGCATATTCAGGATGCCTTTTTAAGGTCAAGAGAGTGCCACATTCAGCTACACAAATTGTATCCTCTAACAACAGTTCTCTGCACAAGGATAGAAGAAAGTTGAGGACCTGTTGCTCTTCAAGAGGAACCACAGAGACTTAAAATTCCTCAGGAGGATGCTAAGAAGGAGAGTTCGTGAAGATCGATGCAAGAAAACCTTAAAAAAATAGGGATAACTTTGGATATGCAGTTGAACTTTTGGTTAATTATCTGAACTGATCCTCTGAACTCTCGGAGGTTTGCCTATTGCTAATTAGCACTGCAGTGGCTTGTTCTTTATGGATTATGCTAAGGAAGTTTAATTTAAAACTTAATTATACTAGTTTTTAAGTGGCTTATGGGAAAAAAAATTATTTAATCGGGAGCAGTAAGGAATTTTTCTTGTGTCCAGACATCAGTACTCTTAGTGAGGCATGTGTAACGTGCTTGAGGAGTTTCACATTTATTTGCTAAGAAGAAAGTAGCATAAGAGATTAATGAAAAGTATTTTATGCTTATGATTGAGAGTCATGTGATTATATATGATATTCTAATACACAATAAAATATTAATACAGAATAAATATGTAGACTGCACATTGAATTGTTATTGTTACAGTTGCAATGATTGTATAGATTGCCCTGTAATCCACAGGGATCTGTTTTTTCTACAGGCTTGGAATTTCTTGTGCCGTTTGCCAATTCTAAACGTCAGTCTGAGCATTAAGGGCAGTTGGGATGACCCGGTTCAGCCACAGAATGAAGTACCTGTTCCTTCCTTGACAACAGACACACGAGATGACAAAAGATGGATCAAATTGCATGCTGATCAAGAGTATGTGCTCCAAATAAATCTGCAGAGAACCCAGATGGGGTATCAGGTAGATTAATTTATCATTAATTTATCAAGTACACAAGTGTTCAATAATACATTTACATTATCAATGATGCTGTTTACAGCATAACAGGATTTTTTATGATGTAAGTATTATTTGAGTTATAAACACTTTCAAAGCCTTTTCTGTGTTAGTAGTGAAGCAAATGGGGTTTTTTTCAGGTTGCAATAGGACAGTAAACAGGTTTGTAAGGTAAAATCCTAAACCAATTCAAGTCAATGAAAAAAATTCAAACTAGTTTATAAGCCTCACTATTATATTCCCAGGTGCTTCTAAACTGCATACCAGACTCAGACCTATAAATATATTTCTACTCATAACATACCCTCAGGCTTTTACTGAGGATCTTTTCCTTATATTTTAAATGTGATGCTTTTTTGAGTATCTCCTAGAACAACTTTCACATACAATTCTTTCTCACACCTACATTGCAGTCCCACCCCTTTGCCTAGTTAAAATATATCCCACTGACTCTTGGGCTGATCACCTTGCTGTGCCCCTCATGTGCCAAGTCAGAAACTCCAGCAGCTACACAGGTTTCCAGCCACTCTGCCCCCAGCAGCAGTAACTTGCTGTTACCTGCACGTTGGCTCTTGGAAGAGTTAGACCGTACCTCCTGCCTTGACATCAGACACTGCTGACACTCTAGCTGTTACTTACTTACAGATGCCTTTTTCTGTCAGCTACATACCATGAGTGGCATATGGACTACCATGAATATAATTTTGCTTATTATTTTCTCTAACTTTCCAAAGAACTAAGAATTATAATTATTGACATTTTTGTTAAGATATCAAGAAGTGCTTGAGATATAAGTGGAGAACAGTTTTGGATGTTACTTCTGAGTCTCTTAACACAATTTCATTTAGATAAAAATAGTAATGGAGATACATATGTTCTGTTGAAAATCCTGAAGTCATCTTACGTTAGCTAGGAGTTATATTTGAAAAATATTCTTCTTTCCCAAAAGGCTTCTTGTTCCGACTACAGCAGATTCACCATAACTGCAAGGGGAAACTCATGTTTTAGGAAGGACAAACAGTCAAAACTCTTCCATACATCATTCTATTTGCTGTGCCAGTTACTGACAGAGACTTTACCTAACCAGAAGCCATGGAAGAGAAAGTAGCAGAAGCATTACATGCAGTAATCACTATTTTATAAACCTCTCCTAGAATTTGATCCCTCTTTTGTAAGAAACAGCTGGATCAAACTGTTTCTAAAGCTTCATTGCTGTGGTGCTGCTTTTTCTTCTGTATAAATCTTCAGTAAAACCTTTCCCTCTACAAAACACAAAATGAATGCTGATTGAGTGTGCATCGTTCTGTCTTCAGCTTCCAGCAGTAAAGCCACTGTCTTATAGAATCACTGAAATAATCTTTTCTTTTGCTATATCAACCTCAAATAAATACTTCTAGTGCTGTCTTTGTCTTTATATTAATCTTGAACAATATTGTTTAGCTTTAAATAAAGACACTAGGTTTACAATTAACCCTTCTGCAGAGTATATCAAATTAAATTACAGAAAGGAAACAGTGTTTCCATTCAAGTTTTAGTAGTTTACGAACTAAGTGGAATAGTATCTCATATTCTGGATTTTTGTCTGTGGACTGTAGTTCTTACATTTTTTTTTAAGCCCTGCATCTGGAAAGGAATAACAATATTTTATTCTGGTGAAACTATAGTCTTACATAACAATTAACAACAATGTGTTTTCAAGGTGTTTTTCATTCAGGGAAGAATTGCATTTTGTAAAGGTGATTTCTAGTTTTCCTAAGCTGTTCTTTTTCCCAACAGGGAAAGCAGGACAGTAAAGCAATGGCTCCTCGATTCCCCAAAGTTAAGGATGAAGGATGGTTTTTAATACTTGGAGAAATCGATAAAAAGGAACTCATCGCCCTGAAAAGAACTGGATATGTCAGAAATCGAAATACTGTTTCTGTTGCTTTTTATACTCCAGAAACTCCTGGAAAGTATGACAAATTTACAAATTAAGTTCTCCTAATTATTATCTTTTCTGAGTAGTCATAACCTAATTTTCAAACTAACAATTCTGCTTTTACATTTTAGGTGTATCTACACACTGTATCTCATGAGTGACAGTTACCTTGGCATGGACCAGCAGTACGACATTTACCTGAACATTGTGCCAGCAGGGGCTTCAGCACAAGTTACTACAGAGGTGTCTGATGCCATGAGTCACCTAACTTTGAAGTAAGGCCATCTGTCAATCAAAAGAACTGCTCTTGCAACTAAGACATCTGGTCATTCTGGGACATCCAAAAATGCATTTGCCTTAGTGGAACCAACTTCAAACCTCAAGACAACTAGGAAATTGAAAGTGACTACTGTATTGACTCTGATGGCACAGAGTTAGCCACAGTGGCCTTACTCCTTTATGAAAATTTGTCCTTTCTCGTTTCATCTCTCTTCTTTCAGAAGTAATTTTGTTAATTGAATTTTAGCACATCAAAATAAAAGACTGAACAATAATGTAATTTGCGCAAATTCAGGGCTATTGTCTTCATTTTGAAAAGTGTTCTATAGCCTATGTATTAATGGTGTTTAAATAGTCAACTTTTTTAATTTATAGGGAAAAAATACAAAATTTGATCTAAGAAGTGCTGAAAATATTGATGGATGTGTTATATTTCATGTTTAATAAAAATATTCCCATAAGAATGTTTTGCATTGCATTTTTAGATATAAAATATGAGAGAGTACTAACAAAGTCCTCCTCTTACACATAGTACATTTTAAAGATGATACTATAGAGGACAATTTTACAATACTAATTATATAAGCAGTAAATCTGGTTATAAAGGCAAGCTAAGTAGTATAAAATATTTCCAGTATATCAATGATGCAATTTATATAATTAGATAATAATTAAAGTTTATCCTTTACATGTATGTACATACATACATATATATATANAATTTCCTGAGTGTTTTTTCTTGAATTTTGAAGGACTAAGGCATATAAAATTGAGTATCCTGTTCTAGGGCTCAGTGATAAAGCGGGTGCCTATGTTCTGTAAATAATTGAGCGTGAAGCTTCAAAAATGGGGTTTGGAACAGGTGGCTTCAAGAACAAGGAATAGTTCTGCCAAATGATAGGTAGTGTCTTAAGAGGTGCCCAGCTCAGTGGTAGTACCTGCAAGACATAAATCTGAAGGGAGAAGGTGGCAGCATCCATCTCCTGCACAATAAAGTGATGAGGCTACACATCCTGAGGCCAGTGCTCAACCTTAAGAGGATCTAAGATGCTGATTGAGTACTTGGAGGCAACATACTGCAGAAACATCAATACATCTCCATTCAGATAGAATGGACATTAAACTGAATATTACTATTTGCACTTGCTCAGCTTTGCATTGAGCTGATAAGCATCACCTCTCTGAGGGATCATTTCGCTGTCATTTCCATTGTATTTCACCAGATGAAAGAATAGGACAGAGTTGTTGCTTGGAAACTTCACACAAAATAATTACACTGGTGATGCTGCACCCACAAAGAATCACAGCATGGCTGAGTTTGGGAGGGACCTCTAGAGATTGTCTGGTCTAACCCCTCTCCTCAAGCAGGGCCACCCAGAGCTGGTTGCCCAGGACCACATCTCCAAGTGCTGGAAACTTTACCACTTCCCTGGACAACCTGTGCCAGGGTTTAGTCATCCTCACAGTAAAAAAAGTGTTTCCTGCTGCTTAAGAGGGACCCGTCTGTGTTCCCATGTGTGCCTGCTGCCTCAGGTCTTATCAGCAGGCACCCCTGAAAAGATCTTGTTTCTGTCCTTGTTAACATCTTCCAAATATCCATTGATAAGATTCCCCTGAGCCTTCTCCAGGCTGAACAGTCCCAGCCCTCTGAGCCTTTCCTCATGTGAGAGATGCTCCAGTCCATCATCTTCTTTATGGCCCTTTGCTGGACTCTGTCCAGCATGCCCATGTCTCTCTGCCCCAAATCAGACGCAGTGCTCCACAAGTGAGGCATCGCCAGTGCTGATCACCTCTCTAGACCTGCTGGCAGCACCATACTGCGGTACATAGAAGGCTGGCTAATTTCAAAGGGTTAATAGTTAACCATTAATTTATTTCATTATCTCCAGAACCTCTAAATTGTGGGAAGCATTTTTAAGATAATCAGTTCTGTAACTGAGTATTTTCACATGATGATGTAGAAAATGTGATATTTCATTATTTTAAGTAATATACTACCTATAGAATGTGCCTAATAAAGTGGGACAATAATATAAAAAGTTGTCACTGTATTTACAGCTGGCTAGATGGCTATTTACAGGCACCTTTGCCATTTAGACTATACCAGTATAATATGGTGGTGTGTCACAGAGCAAACAGATTTTGTTTCAAATTGGTAGGCAGTAGTTTGGTTATTTCCACATTTACATAGTCCATTTTAAAGAGAATTGTTTCATCTAATCTACACCTAAATTTCCACAGAAACAAAGGCCTTTCTTTGGAAAAATTCTTGGCTGAAGCAACATATTGTCTCTTAAAACTTTTAATTAATTAGGAAAAATAACTATGCCACAGTCAAACAACATACCAACATAGTGACACTAGCTCTTGCTGCTTTGTAAATGTACCTCACACAACAGTCTGACTGCAGAGTAGCAGACAATAGTCTAAGTATTCTGTATTAACCAATTAAAGAGTTTCTGTAATGTCATTTGTACCATTTGTACTTTTAGCATATTAATTGTTTTTAGAAATAGTTTGGTGAAATTTCTAAATAATATATTTGAAACTTTTTTTACAAAAGTATTGGGCTCATGAAGACAAAGTCTAAAGTAATATAGAATGAATTTGAGCAAATTGATTAGAACCAGTATTTAGCTGAAAAACCCAAGAGAAAGAATTCTTATACATTTGAAACAGCTGCTTAGAAGGAACAATGAGTATGTTCAATCCAGTGATATCGCATGGTGAATAGCTGTCTAACAAAAGTATGAAAACCAAACATGAAAAAAAAAAACAAAAGAAAAAAAAGATAAATATTTCAGTGATGTAATTATCATCATTATGGATAAATGAGCAAAGTAACAGCACATACAGAAATTTTTAATTTTGTTACTCATTCCAGTTTGCAAGCAGGTTTTTATTTTTATTCCCCGCTCCACCTTCTAGGAACAGCTGCAGTTAGTACACTCCTACTCAAGTATGGTACTTCTTCCAAAACTTGGAAAGAGCAACAAAAAACAGGCACATCTTGTGTATCAAGACATATTTAAGTCTGCCTCTGTGACTTCACCCCTTCCCATCATACCCTGTCCTAATCTGATAACAGCATCACAGCAGTTCTCAGCAGGAGCTAGAGGAAGTTTGGGTATGTACCACCATCCCCTATTTCTTCTGAAGGAGCTCTTGTACACAATCTGTTGTTCAGAACCTTACTTAAGATATCAGTTCTAGTCCAGGTACTGAATGTCTCAGGGACACCAGGAAGCTGTCCTCACTACTGCAGGTCTTTTTCTGTTGTAAATTGAATCTTTTGGGGCCTAATTTCACCCATATGAATTCAAGGGTTTATGCTGCTGACCCGAAATTCCTCTTCTTCATTAGTTTGCTTCTAGAGGCCACCTCCAAAGTGTCATCCTGAAGAAAACTTGAGGAAGTCTCTTAAAAACCTTCACCCTGGAGTCTAGTATAAGACTTGAACATTCACAGAATATGCCACATTTAAAGAAAGGTAAGTTATGTAATTCCAATTTTCTAGTTCTGGGGGATACACCTAAAGAGAAGAAAGTATCCCATGTGCATCTACCCCTGCTCATCACAGCCTGAGTCCAAATTCCTATCTTCCTCACTCAAGAAAAAAGAGGCTGTGGTATTTCTAAGACAGTTTGATGAGTAGTCCAACAGGCATCACTTCTCTGTGAAGAGGCTTATTTACTAAGAACAGGTGTTGAATCATCACTCTCTTGCTTTGCTTTAACTCCTCACATTTAGGGTAGACTTCTCTTTAGCTCCTTCCACCACCTGTAAACCCTATAATCTCATCTGTTCAGAGACATTATCTGTACTGGTGGCAGTAAATTATCATGGAATTACTTAAGCTCATCTTTCTATGATGTGGTATGTACACTATTGTAGCCTGTGCAGTAAGTACTGAGGAGGGCAAAGTAAGGTAATACAAGTAAACTGTATATATTTTTTCCACAACCTAAAGATCTCCAGCTAAATTGCACATTTTGACCTTGATTTAGTTGACTACATGCAGAGAGAGATCTAGTGCCATTTAGTATGCAGTATCTCATCTGGGCCGGCGGCTGTGGCCGAGTGGGTAAAGCCGCCGCCCCTGGATCCGTGCTCCTTCTCGGAAGGACGCCGGTTCGAGTCCTGCGGGTCTCGCTCTGCCAACTTCGTCCGGGCTTGCCCCGGCCAAGGCTAGAAAGCGTCCCAGGGCTAAAGGGGGTGGGGCCAGTTCCGTGCACGCTGAGCTCCACGTAATAAATCCATTCGCGCAGGCATAAAAAGCATCGTCGTTCGCGACGGCTAGCCACACACACATCTCATCTGGCCTCTCCATTCAGCTCCAGAAGAACATGCACCATCTGCAGAGGGCTATCAGATGTGAAACACAGAGCTGTTGTTTCTGTCACTCCCTGTGGATGCCTCAAGTAAACTAAGTCATCTGAAACAGCATTAAGTGTCTACATTCAGGTAACCAAATTGAGTCCCTATCACTTGTTTAGTCATAAGTATGTAATTCAGTTGCTTAACTGCATCTAATGAAATTTAAAATAACCAAAGATATTCCAGCTGCCACTGCAGAACACAGGAAGTCTTTCATAGGTCATGTGTCATTTCTGTTGTCCCCACATCACAGGGGCCAGTATCATGAAGTGGATGCTTAGATACTCAATTAGCTAATCAAGCCTGTGCTATTTTGTAAGTCAGAAGAACCGCAAGTGTTCAAAACTCTCTCCCTCCAGGCAATTTTATGAGAAGGGGAAATTTCCTGCTTCATGAGAAGAAATATTTTCTGGCAAAAGTTTTGGATGTCATAGGATGCCCAGACACATGAGCTATAGAAAAGAAAGCTGGACTGCTGGTGATAGTGGTCACTTACACACTATGCCAATTCTATCAGCAATATTTGATTCCCACCTGTCTTTTTAAAAAATGTGTCTTGTTAAATGGCACATCTTCTGACAGCACACTGCACTTCAGCAAGTAGTGTCAAGACTTATGTCGACAGAAATTTTGGTGCAAATTTTTCTGAAGTTATTTGCAAAAAGTCATGAATGAACAACCAAGTTTTTACTAATGTCATGCACTGGTAGCAATAAGCTGCTTTCATGCAGGATGTGAAAGGAACTTCTTCATTTAAAGAACTTCTCTGGAAAGCATTTTTCCTGCTTGAACTGAGTCTCTTCATAAATAATTCTTACATACAGAATAATTCTTATCTAGACAGAAGAAACTAGTTCTGTAGTAAAGGATTCTCCACAGTGATTACACCATCCTGCAATTAAATATGTTTACAATGTGCCTTGTATTTAGATCTTCTAATGAGCTCCATACTGCATCAATGGGATTTGAATCCAGGACTCTCCAAGTCTTTCTTCTGCATCCCTATCCCTAGAAAATCAAAACCACCTTCTCTTCTCAAATCTCTGCTCAGAAATAAAGAGCATTAAAGCTTCACTAAGGCTATGCGTTACACTCCACTGCTGCTTTTCTCCTCCAGCTTAGGCTTGTCCTCCCATGACTCTCAATAAAAACATGCACCTGAAATAGAAGGCTTGGATCTCTCCTTGCAGAAGATCCATACATAGCAGAATTGGCGACATCCCATTGCATAATGACAAAGATCACACAGGTGAGAGGATGAGATGGAGATCTCACTGAAAATATCGTAAGTGACCACTGAGAGGGATGGGGGTGCCTACATCCAGACTTTGCAATAGAAATGAAAATATGGAGGAGAAAAGAAATTAAACACAGATACTGGCTATTGTTCATATGCTAGAAAACTCATTAAATAAAGAATGAAAAGTGTTCTGGGATTAATATTATCATTCCAAGTAATAAGATTCCCACTAATTGTAATAATAGCAGAGGGGAATTGGGCATTTTTGAAAAATCACGCTCTTGATAACATGATACATGTATAAATAATTATAAAGTTATTAACTTTATGCTATTAACTACTGGCAAGAACAGTGGTAGAAAAAGGAATCTATAAATATCACCATCCTTGTCTAACTACATGCTAACTCTCTACATAAAATGTGATAAACAGCATTCTTCACAAAGTAGCAAATTTGCACCTTGGATTGGAAGTCACTCAGTTTCTATCAGGCAGTGCTAATGTGGGAAAATTATGCTTACCTTCTTGGCAGCAATACTTTCTTCTAGCCAACAGAATTAAATTGTTTCAGATGCCAATAACACATGGTGAGTTTCCATTATTTATTTTTCAGCAAATCCAACTAATTAGGAACTAATTACTGATTGTGGCAGCACAGTAAGATCAGCTTCTGATAAACTGTCATCTTTGTAGCTGTGAAGATGCAGCAATTAAGCCTTATTTTATTTTCTCAAATGCTAGCAATGTCTAAAGGCAGAGCTAGAAAAAACATTGAGAGTATTCTGTCTTCTGCCACCTCCATTAAAAGGCCCCTTCATTCACCCATGCCAAAACAAGATTAATCCCCATTTTTCTGCGCTGCCCCACACACACACATTTTTTTCCCCCCTATCTAAAACACACCATAAAATCGTTCAACTCTGTACCAAGAGAGACTAAGTGACTATGTTTCTTTGGCATGGTTCCGCCCTGTCCCATCCCACTCCCTGCTCCCCGCCTGCCATGTTGCACTTGGACTAAGCATGCCAGGATAGGACCTTGAAGGGAATTTCATTCTCTGTTTGAGGAAATACAGCAGAGAGGAAGTGCTGTTCCATGATTAGGTTCCTGCAAGGTGCAATCTACAAATAACCACATAAGGCCCACTGTGCTAAACACATATTGCTTATGATGCAATATTACTTCAAGAATATATTAAGCAAATAAGACAGATGCAAATTATGCCTCACAGCTGTATGATTGAGGCAAATGCCAGTTTAATTTCAGATTTTAATTCTAAGTGACTTAATTCAAAGAGGGAATGAGCTAACCTGGGAAAAGAGAGATATGGAGATTTCTCAGTTCTCCTAGGTAATGAAATCCTCAGAACTGACAGAAGTGAAATAGTTATAGGCGGTATCCACACAAGTGATACACATCTAGTTGAGTACAAGTTCTGCCTTTTTGCCTCTCACATGTTTACCTGACTCCTACATGCAAACATTGACATCAGCTTCATCCTTGCAGTTATTAGGAAAACACACACGCTCCTCTTCTCAAGAGAAGATACCCTCCATAATTTACGCACACTAGTAGCATGTGCATCAGAAGGCTTCATAAAGACCTCTTAGCAAAAGGTTTAAAAGTTGCAAGGCACATGCATAGAGCATTAGGACTTTGCTTTCCCTAGGTTATATATAGTTGCAGTTCGATCTTCTGCACTGCTCCCTAGCAATGGAGAAGAAATCACAGGCAAAGTTTCTGAAAGTTTTGCTAACAACTCTTGCCCTCTGTTGATAAGCTAAACACAGAAATTGTCACCAACAGATTTACTGTTCAAAAGAGTTTGTTGGAGGTTTTGGGGAGAGTTTTGTTTGTTTTGTTGGTTTTTGATTTGGGTTTTTTTGTGACATGTCAATATCTTGCAGCCAGACTGCAATAGTAGAGAACTTTTTCCCTAACACTGCTGATAGTACCCAGGTTTTAGCTTCACAGAACATGACATACCTGAGGAGTGCTGCAATAGCACTTTCATTCTGTTCAGTCTTGTGAAAAGTCTGGCCATTAAAACTGAAGACTTAACTTAAGACTTGGAGAAAATAGGAACAAACTTGCTCAACAGTGTGGGTTTTTTCTTGCATCTATATTCATCATCTGATTACTGCATTCTCATTCCTTAAGCCTACATGACCTACAAGAATTGATAACAGCTAATTCAAACTTTTTTTTTTTTTTTTTTTTGCCTGAAACTGCTTGACACTTCAAGCTGGAAGCACAAGAAAGGAAATACCACTGTAACCCTGAAAACTTGACTTAGACATCAAATTTGCAGGACATTTAGTTAGTTACAGACTGTGTAGCCTTTGTGACAAAGCAGCTGAGAGGAAAATCATCATCCTGTCAGAGTGAAATTAATTTTTTTACCTGTTCTAGAATTAGTCTTATATTTAAACTATCTACTAAAGCATTTTTTAATAACATAACTAAATTATAAATGCAAGTACTTGTAATGGCAAAAGGAACCGACTTAATTAATAAATTCATCTAGTTCAAGAAATGCTACTAATCTCATAGAATAAGGTCCATTCATAAAACCATGAAACATAGCAATGACACTCAAACTCCCTAGGTGTTTAATAGTGGGAGAAATGACATTTTAGTTATGCAAGCTGAATGAAGCAGGATCACACTGTTGCAAAACAAAAGCCATGAGATAATGATTTTTAACTCCTTGATATGTGGAAAGTGTTTTGGTATTTTGTTTGATTAGCTGGGGTTTGTTTTTCTGTTTACTTTTTTCAAGACAGAAGAGTGGTTTGTTGTACATCATCTTCAGCACATACAATCTGGACTTCCCTGGGAAATTGTCACAGAAATGTGCAATGATATGTCTTCCCTTATAATGCTGAAACCAAAATACCTGCATCAATGTTTGTGTTCTCAGAGAGACTGACACAGGACATTCAGTTCACTTTTTGCCTAGTTTGTAGAAGCTGGTAAGTCAGGTGCCAGCTCTTGGGTGTTGCACAGCAACTCCTAAGTTTACAGAGAAAGTTCATGCCCACTTCTCAGCCCTATAGAAACTACAAGAGGGGAGGAGTATGACAACTTGTCAGGTCATGCTTCAGCTTCCTTCACTGGCAAGACAGTATGCTCAGAGGGATGTTCTGAAGCACTGTTTTGGGAACAGGAGACTGCATTTCTATCCAAAATTTAAATGCAGTTCAAATAATTGAACCTTGTCCAAACTATTACCAGGACCAGGGTCTTCAAGGAATGCTGACCTTAAGGGACTCAAATCTTTAGTAAATAAGAGTGTTTTTCTAGAATAGGGTCAGATGACTTGCTAGAATATTCTATCTTAAAAGCACAAAATAAAAAAGTGGAAATTTCACCACAAGGATACTGACAAGAATTCCAAACACTTTGTTTCTTCACTGTAAAAACATGTAGTGCCTACTTAGCCATCTGAAAGTCTTGGGAAACAGCTGGATTAATTTAATCAAACCAGTGAAAATCTTCTGGGAAATATGAGTGCTTCTAAAGAAATGAACAGAACCTGGAAAGAAATCCCAATATTAAGGGACAAAAAAAATACACTAAAGTTTCTTTTCTGTTGGTGCATTGCCCTTTTGCTTCAGAGACTGGGGGATGAAATACATTCTCAACATATATTATTAGCAGATTAAATTTAGTTTCTGCTATTACTTTCAAAGGATTTGGTGAATAGACAGTAGCATTAGTATTATCTAATCCTTCACTCAGACCTAGGACTCAAAGATTAACAACTGCAGATTTTATAACATTTCTAATTCAGAGATAAATTCTATTTTCTAGAATTGGATGGGTAGGTAATGTCCTAAAGTTATTTAATTCTTAGGAACCATTGACTTTACAGGAACACACTAAGAACTCATGGCCATGAAAAGATGAAATTAGAATCAAAAAAAAATATCCCTAATATGAAAAACAGGATAAGAATCCCATATTCAAGGAGGGACAGAGCTATGAGTCCTGAAGACTGGATACTGCAAGGCAGTTCTGTTTGTTTTTGTTATATTATCACATCTGCTTTCATTACACCAAGTAATTTTGGCATGATGGCACAGCTTTCACTAAAGCATGTCTCTACCATTTACCTGATGATTAGGGCACATTAGGAAGATATGTGGTCAGAAGAGGGAAGAAAGAATTGAAGGAAGGAATTTTGTATGGGAGCAGATGGGATAGTGGAATGCAGCTAATTTTTAAATAAGAAAGCACAAGTCCTATGCCTCATTCTGAAAAAAGCAAGCCCCTACTTTCAGGGGAAGGTTCCAAACAACATATTTTAAACAGACAAGAATATCTCCTGCAGTCTTAGGCAAGGTAGCAAAGGTAAATTATATTTCTGTGTTCCATCTCTGTGCTAGGCTTCCCTCTTCACAGGCAGTTATACAGTCTCATTTGAGATACTGAATTTTCCATACTCACCAGATAAGGGAATTTAAGCACTTCACATCTTGAATTCTATTCTGAGTGCCTTTACAGGTGAGATTCTTGCTATCTAAAAAGTCTTTCTTAGGCTTTCTTTATAAATCTAAAGAAGTGTATACTCTTAATTTTATACACTATACTGCTCTTCTATCCATTTACACAGTTGCACTCACAGCTCTTATACCAACTTGAGGTTAAGAATAAGTAGTCAACATTAAAAACTGGTCCCTTTTCTTACATTTGGAGGTATAGGATGTGACATTAATAAAATAGAGTCAGTTACATCAACATTTCTCAGGGAAGGAAGAATAAATAGATTTGTGGTAGAATGTTATATGTATATATATAATCATATACATAAATATTTTAGTAACATGAACATGTTACTCATTTCCATGAACATAACAAACCATTGAAGTTAGCAGTTCCTATTGTCATTGCAACTGAAGCGTTCTTCAGTAAGAATTCACCAAAACTAACATTTGGAAGATAAATATTGCTTTGATTTCTTTGAAAGAGCAAAAATATTACCAACTGGAATCAGATCCCTGCCTATGACTTAGATTTATATGTAACTAGAGAAGACAATCTCTCTTAAAATTAACTTTCACTGCTTCATTTCTTTACTCACACCACTTTATTTTCCTGCAATTGAAAAGACAATAATGAAGAAGAACAACCATAACTTTGTCCGCAATCATGATTTCTTTCTTTTATCTGCCCCTTATCTTTTCATGTAAGAATCCCTGTCCAGTTTAGATCATCAGTGCAACATTGTTCTGCCTTCTCTTCTCCAAACCACAAAACTTAAGTCTATGAGAAACAGTAATGTAATAATATACAGAAAGAAGTTTAAATCAAGTAATTCCCTGTTTGAAATTCCTATGTTCCCTAATTCTTCTTCCTTTGACATAATTATGATCAGTCTTCCATTTCATCCCTCACCTCACTTCCATTTGAATTCCTAATCAGTCTAGTATTGCTTTTACTTTATTTATATGCTGCTTTCTCTTTTCTGTGGTGTACCTACTTTTTGCTTTTAGGTAAAAATAAACACATGTATCTAAACAAGGTAAAAAAATATTTTCTTACTACTGCTGTTACTCAGAGCACCTTTCTATGGGCTTTCTATATTTTCCATTGCCTTTTCCATTTCTTTTGCTATGTCTTCAAACTAGGTCCCAAAGTCTGACTTTAGCCTTGCCCTTTTTTTTTCTTTCAATCATTTTTTCCTTGTATTACATTATAACCTTTCTTAGAGTAGTTTGGTTTTGAACCCAAATGCTAGTCACAAATAACTTTGTGACAGATCAGACTCTCCGTTGAAGAACTCCATACCAGCATCTAATTATAAGTCACAGTAAAAGATGAGCTAAACAAAGACTCATTTTCTACCCATGCATTTAGTGAAGATAACCCCATATTTTGAGTGATATGTGTTTTAGACCTATCTTGTCTGTGTGGACAGAAAGCAAAAAAGCATTCCTTTCCTTGGGCAAAAAGTTACATGGTGCTACACATCTTCAAAAGGTGTCAATACGTAAATACAGATGCTATCAGTAACACCTAGCAATAAGATTAGACTGCCCCGGAGACTTCCGTCTTCTCATTTTGGCCATCCCTCATTTGCACCCTAGAACACCATCTGTGATTGCACTTGTCCCTGGACAAACAATCACAAAACCAGGAGGACTGTTTTCAGCCACAATTTCATTGTTCATTTACTCATATTGAAGAGGGACAAACAACACAAACCTCAATCAGCTTTCATTTGATCACAGGAGCTACGTATTTTTTTCCAAGCCCAGATATGCTCTACCCTCAAGCAACAGCTGGCTGAGGAAACAGCCAGGCCACAAAGCATCTACAGAAAACTTCATCTCCAGGGTCAGCTAATGCTAATGGTCACGAAGCAATACTGAAACTGTCAAAGGCAAAGGTTGCTTATCATGTGACAGTTTAAGAAGACTTTTCTTTCAATTTAGGTATAAAATAGCAAGTTCAAATATTCCACACTCGAACAACAGCAGTTGTCAGGCCCCACACATGCACTAGATGGGATCATGGCACAGAAGGATATAAATCCACATTCTTCAGATCATAAATCAGTCAGACTGGCTGACTGAGCACAGACAGGATGCCCATAGGACTCAGTTATTTTCCAGCTGCCCCATGACAAGATTCTCCTGGTGCATTCAGCACTGTGAGAACCAAGACAATTGTCTGATTCAGTTGGATCTTCTTGTGTAATGTTTCAAACTGTTGAATATGGATATCCCAGGATGTTAAAAAATACACAGTTCCAGTGTTCTGATCCTATACAACTCTTCCCTTTTATTTCTGAAATATTTCTTTTAAAAATTAAATACATTTGAAAACAACTTGCCTAAATACACGTTTGAGGCAGACAAACTCATTTTATTTCATGCCTATTTTTTGATCTACATGTAAAAAGCAAAAAAAAACAACCAAGCACCCTATAGGCATTTTTACTTTAAAATGAAGGGAAAACCCTATAAGAAGATCAGATCTGGGGTACAAGATAACACAGACAATTTCCAACATAAATGCTAGTTATTAGGTGTCATGTAGAGTCAGGAGTTGCCATGGAATCCATTTGCTTCTAAACCAGCTCCTCCTGCTGGAATACTGTCTCATTATTATTTCTTTCAGTAGCACAAAAGGAGCTGGCTTATAGAAGAAATGCTATTTTAGTGTGGAGTTTCTACTGTGTCTGCAATCAGACATGAAATTAAAATCTAAATTTAAAGCTGTATTTCTCTTCAAGTGTAAAGCTGCATTACTGTGGTCAGAAGAACGATCTCGTTGTAGACCTTTTATAGATTCAGTAAAGCAGAGAAAAGAAATTATAGCTGAAGTCTTCCTTTCAGCTGTCTTCCCATAAGTGAAAATAAATGTCATTTCTGATGTCTACTGTTTACATTTTTGCTACACTATTCTCCCATTGTTTAAATTTTAACATTTTCATATTAGCTATTCTATGCAATAGCAGCCTCATTACTAATGTCCTGGTATACAGAAGAGTGTGTGCATGCTGGACACCGGGTTTATTAGGCCAGTGAACTCACTTGTTGTGATGTCAGTTTCAATAGATGGATTTCAGAAGAAAAAATGTGATCACGCCTTCAAACTCTTGACACACCAATTATTGGGTTTCAATTCTTTTGTATACAATGTACTGCAGTGAGGCTGGAGGACAATACTGGAAAGAAACCAGCAGTATTAGAACTCTATGTCAGTGATTTGTAGCTTGGTATGTTAATACTTATTATTAATATTATTGTTTACTATAGACATTGACTAGCATTGCATCTGGAAGCCCTAAACAGAAATAAGATCCTATTGTGAACCACACTGTATGGAGATACACACAGCCCTTGCCTCCAAGAGCTTATATTGTATGGTCCCAGCCCTGTAAATTGATCTGGACAGATAGATTCTTGTGCCCCTGTGGAGTCTCCCCAGCCCTTCCAAAGGCAGTCAGAGCTTCCTGCATAACCTTCCTACATGGAAAAGTGGCAAGGAAGCTTCCAATGCAAGGACCCCTGCACCTTTCTAACCTGTTCCTCTCCCACTCTTTAGCAGTTGAATTATGCCCAAACTTAGGTGTGTGTGACAGCTCCTAGGACAGGCACTACCCTTAGAAAAGCCAAAGAACATAGACAACCAGGTTAGAGACAGAATCCTCTGCCCTGGAGAGAAAGCAGGAGGGCCATTGTAGGCCTATAATTAATAGAAGCAGCCCAGAGTCAGTAAAAAATGAGGGTTGGGCTGTGGGAGCAGGATAGGGATCCACATACCAATTGTTGACAGCCAGGACATTCGGGCAGGAATCTCACTAGCCAAGGCCCACCCCACCTTACCTGAGTGAGGAGAATAAGGCAAGGATGGCAGCCAGGCTCAGGCCAGAGCCAAGATCATCAGGCAAGTCCATAGTGGCAAGGCACATCCAAGGTCAAGGTGGAAAGTCAGTCAGTAAGTCAGGGTCCAGGTCAACAAGGACCCTGGTTAGGTACAAGCATAGCTGCAGTAGCACTGAACATAGAAAGCCCTATGGCCTAGCTCAGGCAAGCACTGAGGGCAGAGCAGGGAGCTGCCAGGTGAGGCTGGTCAGGGCTATTAAGGCTCCTTGGTGCACTCAGAAACCTGACACCCACAGCCTTCTCTTCATTCTCCAGTATGGCTGCTCGGACAAAATGGTTGGGTTGAGCCGTGCACCAGGAGCATTTTGTGCTGAAGCCAAAATTAAAACCTAATATCTTGGCACATTTCAGAAATGTGGCATTAACATCACCAAACTCCTGCCAGACCAAGGAAATGCCAATTCCTTGTTCCTCTTACCAGCTAAATCTTACAGTAATTACACAGAGCAAGCAAGCCCTGGAACTTCCTCCTTCTAGCTGCAAGTGGACACTCCTGAGGAGAGGCACTGTGGAGTAACTGTCCTTTTAATAGGCTCTAGCTTCAGCTGGTTACATCCAGCCATCACACTATATAAATGGAGTCCCACCATCAGTGAATAACAGAAATCAGACAAAACATTTCAATAGTGAGGCAAAACCTAAACAAAAAAGTATTAATCATGGGCATGTGCTAAGCCTTAGGAAATACCCTTGCTTCTCAGCAACAGATTTAGCATAGTCTGAAGGAGGTTGAAGCTGGATTCAGGCTTACAACTCTGGTGCTGTTTCCCTATTCCCCAGTTCAATATAAACAATGGATCCCACAGTGTTTTCCTCAAAGGCATCATCTCCTCCACATCGTTTCTGAAGAAACCAGTTACAAACCGAGTTCACTGTGCAGTTGCAATAAGGCATCTATTCACCACATGGGGAATACAGAGGACAGTAGCAACAGGCTTGCAGAGTGCCCAAATAATTCAGAAAGTGTTCAGAGACAGAGAAGCTGTTCCCAGCTTAGTGTGCAATGTTCATAAAAGCAATTAAACTTGTAACCACAAATGCATATGACACTAAAACAAGAAAAGATCCTATTAAAACCCATGCAGAGAACGCTTCCCACCTTGCCTTTCAACAAAACTATAAGTATCATGATGACTATGATACACACCAAGTAGAACAGGCACCAGCTCCAGAGCTGTCAGGCGGTCTCGCACACTGTATCCTTCCTTTTTGGTCTGATCAAGCCTATTCTCTGAGGTGATAGGAGGTTGAAGACAAGAGTTTCAGAGCTGCAGAGGGGGGTGGTTCCTCTTGCTATTGATTTAATCTGAAACGGGCATGTGTTATTTCAAAGTGAAGTGTGTCCTCAAGGCGGGTTAAGCTGCTCTCCTCTAGCTGAAACAAAGCAGTGATACAAGTCTATTTGTGACCTGTTAATTATCAGGTTGATAGTAAGAACAGACTGTGGAATGGGTCCCACTATTTTAAGCATTATTCTTTGGGGTGCTGAAATTTAAACAGGCTTCTGCTGACAGATTTTCCCCCAACTATTGAAATAACTTCTTTGCTAATCAAAGCCAGGCCTTGGGAGAGGAGATTTCAGTGATAGCCATGGGTTGGAGGAAGCCTGCCACAGCTCTAGCTACACCAGCACACATAAACAAGCACAGATCTCACTCTGTACCTGAGGCCTGGGGGAGCCCACCCTCCACAGGAGGGTCGCCCTGTCATGAGACAGCTCCCCTGTCTTGCCTACAGCCAGCCTGTATCGGGGCAAAGCCTCTGCAAGGATGTTCCCTGTTTGGGACTGGGAGAATGAAAGCCAACGTAGCACACAGAAGCAAATAAAATAGCGCCAAAAGGATGTTTGCTCACCATCGCCCTCTGCAAAGCTCAGGTCCCCCTCTCTTTTAGAGGTGAGGGAGGGCAGGTTCCACCCCAGGCAGGTGAACTTACAAACTGGGGGATCTAGGGGACGAGCACCGGCTGTCGGCATCGTGCGGGCCCCTCTCCTCCCTTCGCCGGGCCCCCTCGCAGGTGAGGGGACACTAACTGGGGCGGCAGGACAGCGCAAGGACAATGCAGCGGACCTGTGCCCGCTGCGGGGCCGTGGGCATGGGGGGACCTGCGAGGAGGGCGCGGAGCGCTGCGGATGCCGCGGCCGTGGGAGGGAGGGGAAGGCAGCGCGGGGGGGGGCAGCTGCCGAGCCCCCGGAGAGCCTGCAGCCGAACAAAGCCCTCGGCCGCCGGGCAGCCTCCCCGAAACATTGCAGAGGCTCGGCGGGGCGGGGGCGCAGCGGCCCCCCGGCTCTGCCCTCCTGGAGCAGCCCGCGGGGGAGCGGCCGTGGGGCAGCTGCCGCCGCCGCGCTCGGGCCGCCGCCGGGAGGAGGGAGAGGAAGAGCACCGCCGCGACCTGAAGGGGAGAGGGGTCACACAGGGGAGCGAGCCCTGCGTGGGGGTGAGCTCCGGGGGTGCAGTAGGGCCCGCAGCGAGGGCGCTGGGTGCGGGTCTTGGCTCCGCCTCCCGGCCGTGGGGCCGCAGAAACCCGCAGCAGGTGAGGCCGTCCAGAGGTGGGAGGGTAACAATACACGTAGGTGCAACAGAAGGCACTATCGGACCTAGGCAGGGTGTCTGTGAAGGCACAGGAAGGGCAGCAAGCACTTTCTGAAGTTCGTAATTTCATCAAAGTTCCAGTCCCGTGTCCTCCCCGGACCTCTCATGCCCGACAAGGGCATTTCAGCTCGGTTCGGGCGTTTAGTGTGCCAGGCTCCTTTGGAAATGCAGCAGGCAAGAAAAAATGTCCCTTGGAGTAACTGTGACTGACCATGGAGTAGATTTTTTTTTTTTTAGCGTTTCTTTAGTTTATGTTTTCATTCGCTGCTTCCCGTCACAGTAAGATAGCTTGACTTCCGATCATTAGCAAGAGTGTATTCAATAAGATAAAGGCTGAAAGGTACCGACCTCTGACTCCCCTGGAAAAATGAATATAAATCATCTCGTTATATTTATGCCAAAAACAATAAAATTGAAAGGAGTGCATAGTGAAGTGTCCGCCTTCCCGAAAAGCATCATTTAAAAATCCAAGGGTATATCGCTAAAAATTGTTTGAAAGAGTTACCGAAAATAACAAACAATCTTGCTAGTGATAGAATACTCTAATTTTGCAATCTTTCTGTAATTATTTTTAAGAGATGCATTCGGAACCGCTTATATCTGAGACCTGGTAGCTGAGGGTCTGTTAACTATTTCCTCTGTTAGAGATTCGGCTTTCTCCTTGTCCTGCTTCCCTGAACATCCTAATAACATTAGCAAAAGAGCAGGAATAAAGTACCTAGAGCATGGCTTGAATCTTGAAGGTTAAGATCTAGATCAGTTAAAACATATTAATTACTTCTGAATGGTCTCAAAGAGCATTTGCCGTGTATATTTATGTCAATAAAACCTTGATGAGGGCACAGATGGAAATTCACATCACACTCCAATTCACCAGGGTACCCAAGTGTGTGTGTCTGAAGTTACCGGGTTCTGAAAAAACAGTCTTGGTTTCCAAGCGCCCGCACTCTTTCAGGCACCCCCGGGCTGGACAAATGAACCGCATCTCACGGAGAGGCGATGCGGTGGCTGCGTGCTCTCTTTGGCCGTGAGGGTCCATGCGAGGTCGAATTCCGCCTCTTGCCGGTACAAAGAGGAGAGAGACTCGGTGCGTGGAAATCTCTCCGTTACTGATACGAGCCAATGTTTTGGGGTTTTTTTCAGCAATTGGGAGAGCGGCCCGCGTCGTTAATTTGCTAACACTGACCTTTTTAAAACGCTATGGAGAAAACAGTACATGAGTGACGACTTCTGTTTGAAAAGATTTTTCTCTCTGAGTAAGAAATGGCCACCTCATTCTTTAGGGGGATTAGTAAACGGATCCAAATTCACAAACTAATAAATACATCAGAGTACGCCCGAGTGTGTTGGAGAAAAACTGTATCTGTTTTATCCTATAGGAAAATGGCCCAGAGGGTCTTTCTTTCTTTTTTTTTTCTTTTTCCTGCTTTGATTTGTACAGTTTTCCCCCCTCCCCCTTCGCGCACACATACACATGCTCACTCACACATGCTGCAATATACGCTGCATATTGTGTCTGCCTACACAAGTTTTCTACTACATATAGTTGGAAACCTGTCTGTAAAATGCTTTGTTTTCACTCAGCCTTTTCTTAGATACACCATTTTATCATGAGCCTTTTAAAATCAAATTACGCTGCAGTACCTGTTTATTCAATTTTCCAGTATTATCTGTTTTCCAGAGTATTCTCTCCGGAGAATAAATGCATCTGAACTGAGAGCAGCTATCCATCTGCTTCAGGCGGCCGGAGGGTCTCTCTCCCGCCCGGAGGGGCCGCAGCCGCCCTGCGCCCCCGGGGTTCGACCCCTCGGCCCGCAGGTGTCCGCCCTGCCCTGCGCTCCGCTCCGACGCCCCTCCACGCCGAGGAGTTACCGCAGGGCGGTCATCCGGCAGCGGTGCCTTCGTTTATTCAACAGCATCGCGCACTCTCCTTCTAGATAGACGGGCTCCACCGGGGCCGGTGACAGCGAGCTCCCAGCTGATACGAGAACTACGACTTTAGCTATTGCGGGCTGCCTCTGCCTAGACACCTGGAATAGAGCAGTTCTAGGTCTGATCTCCACTTTCAGAAGTCGCGTGGTTTTGACGAAGAAAAACAAGGTTAATGTCCCTGAAACGGCAAAATTCTCCCATTATTCGGGAGCCACCTCTTGAAATCTGCTGGGAAATGGCCCCAGCGTACTGATCCCGGGGTGCTGGATCTGTGACGCAGTGACTTTGTCCACGCTTGCTGTAACTTCGAAAGCCAAGTAATTACCCTTCGGCAGCTTGTACTTTATCTACCGTAGCATTTGTACATTCAAAATCTACAGAGGGGCTCGTCAAGCCGGAGCCTCCGGGCCCCGGGGGGGGAACCAGGGCGGCTGCTGACACCCACCCGGACTGAGGGGAAGAAACCCAGTCCCCATACAGCACGAAAACGGGTCGTCGGAGAGCCACGATCTTCACTGGGGCTATGTGGGGTTGATAAGGTGGATGCTCATATTCCCTGGTATAAATTAGCAGAAGTGTATCCTACTGATTATTTATTTTTCCCAAACCAAGAGTGTTATAAAAGACATTTTCTGCTGCTCATGTTGACAAATAACTCGTGAGCTACCTGACAGTGTTAGTCCAGTTGTTGCCCATATGTCTAAATACCCTCCTAAAGACGTCAGTGCCATTTAACAAGAGAATTATCTCAAATGAAAACCAGAAGGAAGATTTTTTTTTTTCTTTTCTTCTCCCCAAGACCCACTTTACACCTGAGGGCAGTAATACACAGGGAAGATTTTTGAAAATTCAGTATGACTTTCGCCCACAGTAGCGATCGCTTTACAGCATGATGGGGGGCGGGGAAGCGTGCACTTTTTTTCCTTCCTTTTCTTTCTTTTTTTTTTTTCTCCTTTTTTTTTTTTTTTTTTTTTTTTAATCCATACCTTCACTAAGTGCCTTGCGTTCATGTTTGTTTAACGACGAGTCGCTTCGGTAAACAAGACAATCAAAAGAACATTTGAGACTACGTGGATTTCTCTGCTGCTTGTAGACGCCTGGACACCCAGAGGAGTTGTTGAATGCCTCGCTTTCCGTCTTTCCTTTATTTACTCAAATGAACACAGGCAAAGCATTTAACCGAGAGAAGATTTAAGGTGATAAGCAACGAACAGGCAGTCGGCACTGGAAGCCTGCGCTTCGAGCTGCCGCCGGTCGAGAAGCAAAAGCGATGGAGTGCTTCAAAGGCTAATTTTTTATTTTTTTTTTTTTTTGGTTGACGTTTTTCTTCTTTCGAAAGCTGAGACTGTTTATTCTTCCTCGAAATACTCTGAATGTTGCCTTGCCAGTGCAATCTCATTTAAACAAGTATTTTAACGAAAGTCTCGCACCGACTGGTTTGGCAATTACTTCAGGCTTTCGAGAGTCCGTTATGGTTTTAGGGAAGACTCTACAAGCCTTCCCCCACCACTCCGGGAGCTCTCTCTCTGCTCTATCTACTCTTTTCAGGAGCCAGCAGTTTTAAGAGCACTCTGGTTCTTAGAGGGGTTTTTTTGTTTGGTTTGGGTTTTCCTCAGGAGATACTCGAGATTAGGTATAGTCCTGCTCCCGGGAAAGAAAGAAGCCCCACATTCACTTCGAGGGCAATTTTAAAGTGCCTCTGTCTCCTGTTGTAGGAGGATTCGAGTTTGGGTCTGTGGTTGTTTTGGGTTTTTTCCTCTCTCCCTTTTTTTTTTTTTTCCCCCCTCTCTGATCGTGGGGTATATGGTTTTCCAGCGTGTATCAAGAAAATTGGTTAAAATATTCCTCCATCCTTCTACTCCCCTCCGCACGACTTGGTTCAAGCTGTCCCACAGCGCATCAGCCCCGGGGCTGAACAGCGCACGGTTAAAGGTGGGGGTGTCGTGGGGGCAGGAGACGTGACCAAAGCTCGTTTCTCCCAAGCACCATGGGGTTTTAGAGTGGGGAACCGCGGGGTGGGTGGGTGAAAAACCTCGGCGATCCTCACAACCCCGAGATCCCATGGGACCTGGGCCTCTCGTCTCCCGTGCCANGAGCCTGGGAGCCGATAAAGGGGATGGGGAGGCGGCAATGTCTGTCTGCCCATCGGTGCGAGGAGCAGTGACAGGCGCAAACTTTTCCCCGTGCCATTAATGAGCCAATTAAAGAGTTGGGCTTCTCACCCCGGGAGAGCTCTCTGCAGGCTGCCGGGCTCAGGGACTCAAGGTAGGTAAAAAGAAGATCACAACCCACCACAAGCTGCCAGTCTCAGCCAAGAGCCGCAGTGATGTGCGGGGCTGGGCTGTGGGTCGCTTCCCCCCACGGTGGAAAATGAGAAAGGAAAAAAAAAAAAAAAAAAAAAAAAAAAATTTGGTGGGNAAAAAAAAAAAAAAAAAAAAAAAAAAAGATAATTTGGTTGGGAAAATGTGATATTTGGGCGGATTCCGGCTCGGGTCAGGGCTGGGCAGAGCGTACCTCCCCTGTATGGGGTGCAGCTGGGAGAGACACCCCCGCCATCCTCCCCAGCCCAGCCGGGGAATGAGGAGAGTAGCCGAGGGGAAATATAAAAGTAAAAAAAAATTGGGGGAAAAAAAAAAGGTAAAAGAAAAAAGGGAAGGCAAGCAGAAATACTCCGTGACTGGAAATGTTTGCCCGACTGCGGGGCCGGCAGCGCCGAGCGCTGGGAGGTCTGTCCGCAGCCGCGGTGCCGGCCCGAGGGAGCGCGGACGGGACAGCGCAGCCCTGGCAGCACCGGGAGCGGCAATGCCTTTGCCGGGGCCGGGGACTGGTTTCTGCCGCGGGTTCGTTCTGGCCGTGCAGTGCCCGCCTGGGCTGGGGACTGAGAGGGCTGTGGGAGGAGAGTGCGGGGCAGGCTTCTCCATGGGCACCTTAGATGAGAAAATACACTTTTTTTCCTTTCCCCTCTGGTGGGAGAAAATACTACACCCGCCGGAGGCTGGTTGTTGATTATTATTTCTCGCGGCTCCGCTGCGGCGGTGTGTGCCGGCTCTTTCTCTCTAGGACTGCTGTTGTCTTCTCAGAGAGAGGCTCCCGGGAAGTCACCCTGGGAGGCAGCCCGGGGCCGGGCGTTTCGGCCCTCGGATTGACAGCGGACCACGGGAAGAAACGGGATTACTATGACCGTCTTCCGAGGAGCTATGCTGCCCGCCATGAGTAGGAAAAAAGGCCAGAAATACGTCGTTTGGTTACTGACCGATGCCTCAATCTTTTAGCTTTTATTCTTTTTTTTTTTTTTTTTTTTTTTAACTTTGGTTTTTTTGGGGGTTGCGCCCCCCTTGGTAANTGTGGTTGCTTGGAGTGCTACGCCGCTCTGGATAAATGCCTTTCCCATCCGACTGACTGCTGTTCAGAGAATATACACTTTTTTTTTCTTCCTTTTTTTTTTTTTTTTTTTAAGAACACCTCTCTACTCTTCAATATTTGTTTGCATTTTGCACAACAGAACGGTTTCTCAGAGTAATGGCCGTGCTTAGAATCACCGCCTTATGCTACGGAGAGAGGAATTGCTGCTGAGTTTCCCTTCCACCTTTGGATGAATCTCTGGAGTTTAAATTCTAGCAAGGAAGGGGGAAAAAAACACGATGAAAGAGAAGTCAAAAAATGCTGCCCGGACTAGGCGGGAGAAAGAAAACAGTGAATTTTATGAACTGGCTAAATTACTACCGCTGCCCTCCGCTATCACCTCTCAGCTGGACAAAGCATCCATAATCAGACTCACCACCAGCTATTTAAAAATGAGGGTGGTTTTCCCAGAAGGTAGGTGGGAATGCCTATTGGCTTCTGTTTTCATTCCGATCCAGTTGTCGCTTATCACTTCTACCTTAAAAAAAAAACCCAAAATCCTATGGGGTGGTGTTCTCGGAGACACACAGCTCTCCGCTGTCACTTTTCTCCGTTGTAAACACGTTTCCTATAGTTCCTATGACAGGTTTGGTTGAGGACTTACGGTGCTTTAGTCAACACTTGAAGGCACTAAGCTCTGCCGCGTGTTCTGCTAAAGCAAACCCGGGTTTTCTGTTTCTCTAGACTCCCAGGAAGATGTGCATCCCCAGCCAAGCACATGCGTGGCGAAAGAGGGAATGATTCACCCCTATTTATAGCCATTCTGTGGGGGGAGTTAGTATATGGGTAAATATTTACATAAGTCTATGCAAAATCCTAAAGCCTTAGTTCAACTATCGAGCAAAGGTGCCTTGTACAGGTACAGGACACGCGTCCTGGCGTGCTCACACACGCTAAGTAAATAAGCTAAACACACTGAATCGCATCATCAGTGCACTGTGTCTTGTTCTCAGGACCACTAATGCAGTTTGAGGGCGTTAATCGACACTGGAAACTTTTAAACAGAAGTTTTGCCCCCAGCCATTCAATCCTCCTGCCCACTCAGTGCTGCAAAACCAGCGTCCCAACCTGGGCCTGATTCTCCTTGACAGGCAAAAGTGAACTTCACGGTGACTTCCAATAGGAGCAGCAACAGTCCCTCCTGTCTAGCAAAAGAAGACCTAAGCATCCTAAAGTGTATCGTGTCTTTTGCTTTTAAGTAGAATTAGGATTTAAAGCGACCATCTTGGGGCTTCTGGATAGACTGCCAAGAAAAACAAACAATACAAAGTTAAGAGAGTCAGAATAAAGTTCTGTGTTCTCACTCTATTGATTTTATAAGCTGTAGGGGAAAAAACAAAAGATGTTTCAAGAACTTTTTATTTAGATCAAGTCGATGGAATTGTAGTCTGTATGACAGAAAAAGTACCAAGAGCTCACCCCCGGCCCCCGCCCTGCCACCCCGCTGCATCTTTTGTTGAAAAGTGGTGTACATAAGAAACATCGTAATATAGCTGTGTCCTGTGTTTTCTGTAGCTATATCTCGACTTGGTTGGTCTGCATTTTTTTTACAAATCAAGGGTATTTATATACCCTGGGTTTGATTTACTTTAGTTTTGTGGGGATTTTTTGTTTGTTTGTTTGTTTTGATTTTTTTTTATTTAATTTTTCCCCGATTAAGTTTGTGGACCATTGCAATTAATTATACTTTTTAAAAGTAAATATGCAATGTGGCAGTCATTTGGACTGGGGGAGGTAATCCCCCTGTCCAAGGTTACATGCTTATACCTGAAGTCCACAGCAGTAATTTCCAAACCAGTGCATCTTAAAATTTCTTTAGACAAGCTTCCATACCTCCGATTCTCTTATAACCAAAGAATGGGTTAAATGAAACCTTTAAAAATAATAGTAATTACAGACTTCATCAAGACACTTTGCTCTTCTGTGTGATCTGCCACCTTGAAGATCATTATGCGGGACAGTCCTCTGTTTCAAAGGCGACCGAGTTGTCCTTTATACTGTCAGCGCATACTTTATAAAAATAAAGCTATTGCAAACCCGGATGCCCATGATGTTCCTAAAAGGATTATTAGCAATGATTTGTCAACTCCTGCGGTCTCAGTAGGCTACCTTTCTGCGTGATTTCGAGCAGGTCTCGTCAATTACTGGTGCCTATGTAGCGGGTTGTTTGATCAGAAGAAGCATATGGTGTTGCTTGTAGGCTGTGAGTAATCATGGGAAAAGGAGAATAGCTGATCCCCGTCCCTCGGTGGCAGCGCAGGATGCCTGAATGCCCTGGGGAACCGTGTGGCGAAGCGCGCCGGGGCCGGGGCCGCTGTCGGCCGCAGCAGATGCTAATTTGAGTGCGGAGACAGAGGGGGCGGCTGAGAGGGGCTCGGGGGGCAGCGGAGCCCTCGCAGCCTCATTAAAGGCAAAGTGCAAATTAAAAAGGAAGGCAGCGAGCAGGCACGGGAGCGCTCGCCTCTCCGAGGCGGTGCTGCGGCAGGCCTGGTGCAGGGCGGACGGCGGATCCACGCGGGACGGCCACGGATCGCCACCCGCCGCCCTGCCCCGGGCCGCGGGTGGGGGAGCGAAGGGCCGAGAGCGGGGGCTGCGGCTCGGCGTGGGGCCGGGCGGCTTCTCTGCGGGCTCCTTCGCCCTCCCACGCACTTCCCGTGGGGGCGGGTGAGCGCGGCCAGGCCCGGCCCCAGCCCCGCGGGTCTCCCCCTCTCTCACCCGCACCGCGACTAAACACGAGCGAGCCGCCCAGAGCGCTCACCCGGCGCTGTGCCTGTGCCCGGCCGTGCAGCAGCCGAGCCCGGGTCATTTTCCCAGGAAAGCCGGGGGAAGCAGTGGGCTCGGGAAGGCGGCGGGAGCGGCTTGGGCTGCCTATGCGGATGTGCTTGTGTTTGTCCGGCGACGGTGGGGAGGAGAGGAAGAGGGGAGCTACCTGGTCTCCCAGTGTCCCCACTCCGTAAAAATAGTCATCGCTTCGCTAGGAAGGGAAAACAGGTAGTGTCTGTCGGGGAAATGACGCACCAAAGAATAAGCCTTTGTAAAAGGAAAAGACAGACTAGGAATCTAGGATGGATAAAATAGGGGTCCGTTTGCTCGTATTTCCCTGGGGAGGAAAGTGATACAAGCATCGGGACGTTCCCGATGAGTTGGCCAAAGGGTTGGAGATGGGTAGCAGGAGGCTCGGGAGCACGGCGGAGTGCCATGTCGCACATTTAAAGAGATCTTGAAGGAGTCAGAATAGAGAAGCGTTGTCTCCGTAAGAGCGAGCTGCACTTCCAGAGTAACTCACACCCCCTCTCCCCGGTACAAGAGCGAATTTCCATCTGCCCGGAGGGTGCTTGCCTAGAGCTGGTTGTAAATAATCACGTACAGAAAGATATACACTCTTCATCACCGCGCACACGCGGAGTTGGGGACAGGGCGGAGAGAATCCGTGTGCGCTTGTCTGCATATTTTTAGGTCTGAAAGGTCCCTACAGAGAAAGAAAGTGGGTAGATTTCGAGTTGATTTTGGAAACAAGAGTTTTCTGGGAGTGAAATGCCAGGAGAGTCACACACAGAATAAACACATGCGGTTTCCGTCTCACCCCCAAATATCTAAACACAAACCAGTGGCACTGGACAAACTCGATAAACCGAGCAGAGATTTTCCAGGGAGCTCCCTCTCGTAATGGCTGTGTAATTCTCCCAAGCTATTGAAACGCCTGGGTTGTTCTCTCTACCCCTGACTTCACTTTATTAGGTCTCCAGCAGATTAAAACTGTCAAGAACGCAAACTGTTCAGCGGCATAGGTTTCTTGTATCGTTTCAGTGCTAAAACGCTTCTCTCCAGAAGGAGAAAACCTGCGTTTCGGCGACTTTTGGAAAGAGCGAATAACTGCTAAATTTCGGAGGACAATGAAGAATATTTTTAAATGTTTTTAGTTCCTGTTTTAAGCAGAACTTTTAAAATACATTAATTCGTGATTTAACGTTCATTAAAAATAAAGAAACACTAAAATTTCAATTTAACATTAAGCCTTTGATGGTAATTGACGTAGACGCAAAAAATATGTAGGAAAATCTCCGGGGTGTCGAAAGACTAGAAGAGTTTTCTGTCAAGAAAGGTTCGATCGCTATTACTAGCAGGATAATTCTTCACTGACCCTCGTCAGTATCCAAAAGTGAAGGGAGGAAAAGAAAATAATAAAAACCAAACAGAAAGTCAAATGGCACAATAGATGTTTGGGGTTTTGTTCTTCTTTTTTAGCTAGGAATATTTTAGAAGTTATAGTCTCCTTATGAGAAAGGAAGAGGGAAGTGGAGGGTTTGCAGTCTGTCCTAAGTAAGGACGGATCGTCTGGGGCGCGGAGAGGTGTTTGATTTTCAAGACAAAAGCAAAGACTCCGTTTACATGAACTTTCGCCGAATAGGGATGGTTAACATTTCAATATTGAAACCCTTAACCTTGTTTTATTTTAAAGGGGGAAGAGATCAACAGAAAAAAAAAAATCCATTTCCCACGTGGGTAGGTGATTTAATGCTGTTTTTCCTACTGCAAAGGGAAATGATTGAGCATTAAGTTTCAATGTTTATTTGCTTACAGAAGTTTTTCTCATTTAAGCTGCAGTTTACGCTCCACGCTGCATCTCTGTTTAATTCCAGGTTTGATGTAAACTTAAACTGTGCAGTGCATAACTAAACTACTAGCATGATCGTTGAAAAAACAGATTTATGTATTAGAAAGAATACTTAGTCAGATGAACGGTAAGAAAATCGTATTTCCTTTGGAAACACGACCGTTTTCATGTTGGATGATATTTTTCAGCTTGCATATAAACATCGTGTGCATTGGTACAAATTCTTCCTTTTCTATTTCTTCGAAATAAGGGCTATGTGAATCTGCGTCTTCTGTAGAAACGAGTAAGTGGTTTGTGCTCGGAAAAGTCCCTGATTTTTTCCCTCCCTCTCTCCAATTTGGGCATGGTTCCATTTGTTTGCATTTCAAAGCGCAATTCCATTACCCCGTGTGTGCCAAAATCCTGATATTTCTTTCTAAAGTGAAACAGCCTCGGCATTATTTCCGCTACCATTTTCTTAATAGGATTGTTTGTTTAGTCAATAGGGCTTTTCCTCCCTGTTAATATTATTTTTATGAAGAAAACGGGATGCTAACTTATCTCTGCTTCAAATGAACACATGTGATTTACCGAGACAATAAATCTTTACAAAACCTTGCTAATGGCATCCGCAGGCAGTTGGAAATGAGCAGCTTTTTTTCTTTTTTTTTAAACATAGCTTATTCTATTCCATCTGAGCCCTCCGACGACGACCCAGTCCCTCACCGAAGCTTAATTTGGCCGAGATTTTGAGTTATCATTAACCACTGCTTGTTAAATTGACTGAGAAATCATCCCTGTCGGGCGTTAGGTGATGGCAGAATGGAGTGCTGACGGTAGACGATTTAATTAAATGGTTAATCGAATCAAGCTAATTTTTCGTACAACATTCAGACGCTTTTTAGCTCGCCAGTGACTTCTGTTCCCGCGGCTCCCGTAGCTGTTACTTGTCATTTTCCCTGGATAGCGAGGGAGAATGACCGCTTTGGAGTTGGGGTCCGAGCTATCCTGCCTCTCTCTCCCCAGAAAACTCCAGTGTCCCGCTTCTCCCCGAATCAAACTCTCCGGCTATTAAGGCGACAGCGGTGCCGGCGATGGGCAGTGGGAGGCAGGGAAGGTGCTGCTGGAGAAGACGGGCAAGGAAGTGACATGCCCGTTCCCGCTTTGCAGCGGTTTCGCTAGGCAGGTTGCACGAAGCCGGCGTCGGTGCCCGGGCCGCCCCTTCTCGGCCTGCCCAGCACGGCGAGGGCGGCTGCCCGGCCCGCTGAGGGGAAGGGGCGAACCCCGGGGCAGAGGTGGCCGGGGGTCCCCCATCCCTCGCCCTCCTCGGGGTCAACATCGCCCTCGGCGCCGGCGGGCGAGAAACGAGCTCCTGCTCCTCCTTTAATAAACAGAGAGAGGCTCTTAAAAGGGCAAAGAAGACGCAGCGAAACAAAAAGAAGTGTAGACATCCCGGGGCCACGGCCCCCGGGAGTCGGCGGGGAGATCCGGGGGCTCGGCGGCGGGAGCCGCTGTCCAGAGAGGGAGTTTTGAGAAACTCCTGGAAAAGAAAAGCGTGATGGACCTGCTTGGACTCTGATTAGGGAAGAGTCCCTTGCGGCTGCCCCGCCGGCCGGCGCCCAGCGTTGCCCTGCAGTAGCGGACTGTCTCCGGGCGAGCCCCCTGAGACTCTCCCTCTGCCGATGCGGCCAGAAAGGGACAAGCCCCCAGAGGGGTGCCCAGGGCCTCCCTGCCCCCGGAGGTCGCTGCCCTCCAAGTCTGGCCCCCAAAGAAGTGGATGTGAAGCTTAGGATGGGTTCTCCACTAAGTGCTTTCAAACAGGGACATCAAATACTCCACTCTGCGTTGCTTTCTCTACTGTGAATCCGGATTGCTGAGGTTTCATGACGGAGGGTCC
The DNA here is from genome assembly GCA_013400415.1 of Scytalopus superciliaris. Lineage (NCBI taxonomy): Eukaryota > Metazoa > Chordata > Aves > Passeriformes > Rhinocryptidae > Scytalopus > Scytalopus superciliaris. Next base: position 272,753 of record VXBX01000100.1, read on the forward strand.
ATTGGGGAAATCTCAGTAACTGCTTTTACAAGCCTGCAAATCGGCACAGAGTAGATAAGGGCTTGCATCTTCTGGCCACCCCACCCCACCGGCCACCCTCTCCACCCTTTGCTATTGCCAGACAAAGGAGGGGGTCGGGATGGGCTCTGAGCTGCAGATGCTCACAGAGGGACAAGTAACTCGGAGATCAACCAGGGCCAAGGAGCTGCCCCGGTCTCTTGGAGTCTCATTTCTCTGCGCCAGCTTTCCTCCTTTGCCTAGATCAAATTAGAAATGACTGAGGAATCTCTTCCCCCTTCCGTGGCACAGAGGAGTTTCTTGCGACAGTATCGCTACTGGGTAGGGACGATGCCCACCCAGCCCCTGGTTCCATTGGCTGTCGACATCAAGGCTTGCATCAATCAAAAGATGAGGGGAAGGATGGACAGGGCCAAGGCAGTCCAGCGCGGCGGCTCTGGCCGTGAGCCCGGCGTGCGGGACAGGCTGGCGGCGCGGAGCGGCTTGCCCCGTGCCGGGGGTGTGCACAACTGGGTGGGGAGAAGGCATTTCACAGGGACCCGTCGGTGTAGCGAGCCCATGAAACCGATGGATATGCTTTTTGAAGTGGAAAGCTCGGTGGTTTTCCATTGGAAAATGCTGGGATAAATGATGAGTCATCACGCTCGCCCGGCGTGGGTTCCGCGCAGTCTAGGTGCAGGCAGTTAGGTAGCGAGGTTGTTGTTCACAAGCAAAGCGATAGCCTAGCTGAAATACTTTTTTTGTTGTTGTTGCTGTTTTGTTTTGCTTTTGTTTGGGTTTTGTTTTTACTGTTCTCCCATTCCCTCCTCCCCCCNCGTGGCACAAATAGTTTATCTTCTTAGAAAAAAAAGTCCTTGAGTGGAAGAGATTGTTAGGCAGGAGCCTATAATCTATATTTTGTCAAGAGTATCAAATTCATTCTGAAATAAAAGCTCGATCCTTTTAATTTTTTGCTGCTTGAATAACACAGCTGGATGATGCCTTGAGCTTACGTTAGACGACTGCTCATCATTCATTCGCCAAGAACTGGCCTAAATGGTGCCTGTGGGATTAGGTCAATTTTAGTGGATCTACTTCGCCTCATTTGGTTACTAATTGGTTTCTTGTTTTATAAATCGAAATCTCATTTTCAGGAAATTACAAAACTCATGCAGCCAGTCCATTGAGGTAATCCGTGGGTCGGGGGTATTTAAATGGAAATGGTTCTACAATGCACCAAGTATTAAGCAACAGTAAAACTTCCCCTCTATTTCCAAATGAAATGTGAGCTCGCTAGCTCCTTAGATCCATAATAGATACATCCCTTCTTAGGCTACTTATGTAAATACGATAAACCAGACCGCGGTGGGGGAGGGGGCGCAGGGAAGAAAGCAAATTTTATCTGCTAAGGTTAATGTGGCATATCTTGGAAATCTTCCAAAATAGATTATGTTTTGCTTTGTCTTCGGCCACTTTAGCTGGGAAAATCCTTTGCCTAAAAACGATTTAGTTAGCCTTCCCCTCACAAAGCTGCTTGTTTCTATTCCAAAGCTATTATGCTGCTGGCTCTCCAAATTACAAGAGAATCTTTAGATCTTGTTTCCAAGCGTAATCCTGAAGCAAAAGGGAGAGCTGATTTCCTTGTTTTGTTTTAAATAGACAATCAAAGGATTTGCAGAATATTCTGCGGTAGGTCAAGTGCAAGAAATCACAGTTTGCCCTCTCGATAAAAGGAAATTGTATGTTAAAGAGACTAGACGGGGTGGGGGGGAAGAGGAATATTAATGGACGGGGGGTTCTTTTATAATCTTTAAAACAGTATTTAGGGGGCATCAGGAGAGGCCGTCGATTTGGGAGAGGCTGGGCTTGGCAACGAATGGAAATAGTCTCCGACTTGAAAGTCCTGAAACATCTGGGGAGTACAAACGATAGTCTCATGTGACAGGATTTCAAAAAGCCCGTTCAGGTAGACGAGTGAAAACGTTTAATTATAAACCATGAGTAGACACAGCCCAGCAGCGCGGGGTTTCCACCTGAAACATAGCGAGGAGCTCAGCGCCCCGTGAAGAACCGCCTTCCGGGGGGGAGTTTAACCTGCAATGCCCGTGAGCTGTTCATTAACCGGCTGAAGTCGGGTTATTTTCCCTTTTAGAAGAAGCATAATTAGAGCCGTAAACTTAGATTAATAAGAAACTTAAATCATAGGCGAGCGTCGCAGATTTGGTCCTGAATAAAGAAACCTGTCACTCGGATTTCCATCCGGGTGGGGGGAAGTGGAAGTCTAGCCCTTAGCCTCTGCTCTAACGGACCATCCTGGCCCCCCAGCAGAGAAACCTCCGAGGAGCTCTAGCAAAACAAATATACCAAGGGCTTTTCTCTCTTTCCCTGGAAGTTATGCAAGATTCGCCAGCTCCTTCCCCAATAAAAGGGGCGGAGGTAATTCTCCATCCTGGTGGCTGGCTCCCCATTAATTGGTGTGGAGGAATTAATGGAAGGGAACCTATTTCTGGCTGGAGCCCTGATACACGCTTGGGCTGTAGGATAAGGGAGAGGCCAGAGAGATGCTTCTGCCTTTGTAGGGCTGTGAAGTTAAGGAGGAAGGAGAGAAATGTAGGAGTGGTGAAGAGACAAGTTGTTGTGAAGAGGTGGTCGAGAAAGGGGGGAGAAGAGAGGGAAAGGCGGGGACGATCAGGGAGCACCGTTCCGGCGGTGGGGAGGGCGTTGCAGGGGCCGCCCCGGGATGCCCCGTTCAAACAGCGCGGAGGAAATCGTTAGCTTTGCTCGGACCGGCAAACACCTGGGTGAAACCGGTCAATAGCGAGGGATGCCCGTGGCTGCCTGCTGTCGGCACCTTTCCTGTTTGCCTCGAATCAGCTGGAAAACGGGGTCTTGCCTTTCCCGAATCCGCCTTGCGGGGCACAGACTCCGCCGGCTCCAGGTCTCACTGCCCTCGTGCGATCTGCACCCCAGTAATCGATCAGGATCTGTATGTTTTCCCTCCCTCTTACTTTATCCTAGTGTGTGTGCATGTGAGGCTGGGCCTTATTTCATGGCATAAGCATCAAAGGTTTTAACTGACCCGTTTAAATTATTTCAGCAACCACACCGTGTAGAGGCATCGTCCATGAATAGTTTTACTCCGGTGGAGTAATTTCCACCTGGCTTTTATTTCTCATCACTTTGCATAGGAGGAAACAAGTGGCGTCTAAAACATTAGACAAGGCCAGAGAGACTCCTTTCTGGAGTGGGCTGTGCGGACGCAGATCCTCTCTCCCTGCAGAGGGAACTCTCTTCCACTGGAGCAGCGGGAAGAGAGATGGCAGGGATGGAGGTGAATCCCGGAGACCGACTTCGTGGGGCAGGAGGGAGAGTGGGCCGTGGACAGTGACTTGCTTGTGGGATCGTGAGGTTAGGATGCTTTCCCTGAAGTTCAAGGGGCCAGTTCCCAGTAGCTGAAGGCAACACCGAGAAGCCCTTTTATCTGTGAGGCTGTTTCACTTAGCTCTTAAAAATTACCTTCACCGTTAGCTCAAAACAGGTCTTTTTGTATTTTTCTCTGAAAAGTACACAAAAGACACGTCTGTCTGCAACGAAGCCATCTCTACTTTTCCAAATATTGTTTTAGAGAGGATACAAGCAAAAACTTGGAAAAAAATATTCCTCTCCATCAGGCCCACGGGAGTCAATTTTTCATCTCCTGACCTTACTTTTTGTTGTTTCTTTTATATAACAGGACTCGGAGAAGCCTGGGGCCACTCCAGCCGAACCAGCCCACTGGATAATGTTGGACGGGAACTGGGATCCCATCTTTTACAGGTACTGGCCTGGAAACAGCAGCCGTGTGGTATTAATGATTAAAGAAATCATTCCCTCTTCTGAGTTTTTAATTGCCACCTTGACTAATTTTTAACTATTCAAGTGTTTAATAAAGGGGGAGGCAGGAGGGGAACAACTCAAATGTCGTGTGGTTTACTGAGGCTGTTTTTTGGTGCCTTTGGCTCCTTTGCCTCAGCATTGTCTAACACTTGGGCCACAGTGCGGGATTCCCAGTTTGCCGAGGTACAGGAGGATTTTCCCCCAGATTATTAACAAGTCTTGTCAGTGTTCTGAAGCTTAGGTTGGTGTGACAGGGAGAGGACACATCTGAAAACCCACAGTGCTCTGCAATGCTGAAGAATATCCGAGGTTACCATCACCATGCATTTTTGGTGTGGCCTTTTGGGGGTCTATTCTGCTCTTGGCACACCCAGGAGTCCCATCTATGTCTGCCGAAATGTACCTGACAAACTTTCTTATTTACATTGGAATGAATTTTAGATTCCCTTCAATCGCCTAAAATTTCCTTAGCAAATATGCAAGCACTAAACCCTCAGTGACATTCGAAATAGGATAAGGAGTATTCAGGATTGCTGGGAACCACCTATTAAACACCAAGTAGCCAGGACTTCTTAGATAATTCCAAGGCACTTTACATTACTTTTGAGCTCGGCCTCTGAGGAGTGGGTTGTATCTCAGGGGTCCAGGAGCTTTAGACGGATTCCTGTCCAAGACTCGCCTATTTCCCTCCAACTTTTTGAATAATCAGAGTCTGAGCATGGGTGCCTCTTTGCCAAAACACACCAGACGGACGGGTATTTCATGGATCTATGGATCTATGTAACTATGCACCTATGTATCCATCCATGCATCTATGTATGTATGTATGTACGTATCTATCGATTGATGTATTTATATCCCCACCCTTCACTCTTTTCTCCAGACGTTGGACGGCTTCATATTTGTGGTGGCTCCGGATGGCAAGATCATGTACATCTCGGAGACTGCCTCGGTGCACCTGGGCTTGTCGCAGGTACGCTGCGGGGGCCCGCTAGCCTCTCGTGCCTGCACCACTCCTTCCGACTGACAGAGGATGGTGAATGGTGCCAAGGAAGTGTCCCCCTCCTGCTGCTCTCCATTCTTCTTCTCTCTCACAGGTAGAGCTGACCGGCAATAGCATTTACGAGTACATCCACCCCGCCGACCATGATGAGATGACGGCGGTGCTGACGGCCCACCAGCCCTACCATTCACACTTCGTACAGGGTAAAGTACCCTCTGTCCCCGCCCGGCCCGCGCGGTAGCGGAGGTGTCTGTGCAGAGCCAGCGGAGCCTGTAGCTCAACCCACCTCTACCTTTCCCTCTCCCAGAGTACGAGATCGAGAGGTCTTTTTTCCTGAGGATGAAGTGCGTCCTGGCCAAAAGGAACGCGGGCCTGANTTTAAACCGAACGTTGCACAACCACTGATGTTCCCGAGGTGTCTGTAGAAGCTGTCAGGTGACACAGCGAGAGCCCTGGGTTAATTTGTTTCTTTATTGGGTAACTCGTCAGCTGCAGAGGCAGCTCTCCCAGTCAAGGGTTTTGTCCGGGTTCTTCACACGGTTCTGCCCAGTGCTCCTCAGTAACGACGGCCCCTGCAGCTCCTACCTCCCCGCTGCTTTTTCAGCAGAACAACGCCGAGGAGTGTGTTGTACCTCTAACCCAAGGAGATGTTGTGCCACGATGTACCGTAGACCAAGAACATCTGTTGAACTAACTCTGCGAAGAAACACCCTAATAATAGAGAAATAAGAGTCGAAGTAGACAGCAGTGATCTGCAAGGATACATTTAGGAGATACACCTAAATCAAAGATACTTTTTGGCGACGCATTGTGCCTATCTATATAATAGACTTATCTTACACATGTGACATATGCACACATGTAAACTTTTTCTCTCACACGCATACACTCTTCATTGCAAAGTTGTAACTGGATTGGCATTTCCGTGTCTTTCCTTTTTAAAAGAATAATAAAAACGTAGTTAGGAGCTGGGCCAAAACCCACTTAAGCCAGTGGAAAAAAAACCTCAACAAACCGTTCACTTTAATGGGCCTTAGATCAACGCTGAACTCTCGTATGGGAAAGAGCTCAACCCCGACAGAATGGCAAGAAAACCGGCAAACAATGCCGCTTTGCCGGCGCGGAGACGCGGGACAGCGGCTCCCTGAAACCCGGCAGCCGCATCGGCACCGGCCGGGAGCCGGAAAGGAGGGGCTGTCCGGGTCCCCTTCGTGGGGCAGGACGCCCGTCTCAGCACACTCTTCCCTCCTGTAGGCAGATGCCAAGCTTTCCTGTGTCTCCGGCAGGTCATTCACTGCAGCGGGTACCTGAAAATCCGACAGTACAGCCTGGACATGTCCCCCTTCGACGGCTGCTACCAAAACGTTGGCTTGGTCGCCGTGGGCCACTCGCTGCCCCCCAGTGCCGTGACGGAGATCAAGCTCCACAGCAATATGTTCATGTTTCGGGCCAGCCTAGACATGAAGCTCATATTCTTAGATTCCAGGTAGAACTGGGTTTATTTCCAAGTCTATTCTCCTAGCCCTTCCTCGGTCCTGCTCTGCTGTCCTCTCACCCACTTATATTTGCTGCTTATGTCTCTCGCAGGGTAGCTGAACTAACAGGTTACGAACCCCAGGACTTGATAGAGAAGACCCTTTACCACCACGTTCACGGCTGTGACACCTTCCACCTGCGTTGCGCACATCACTTGTGTAAGGAGATGGTGTTCTTGTTAAAGACCCTGCCCCCCATCTTCTCCCTCTGCAGATGGACTTTGGGGTTGCTGGGATTTACCTCTAGGTCGGAATGGGAAAAGCCAGCTCACTGGAGGGGAGAATAAGCAAAAGCTGCATCTGTTTAACCAAGGTTAGATAGAGACTGAACTACAAGCTGGAGGCAAGAGAGAGATGGAGGGGATCGGCAATGAAAGGATATTTTTCCGTCCTCATATCCTGGTTGTAGGACAAGAACTGCCCTGCACAAACCTCAGGAGCTCCGTTCACTTCAAATTCTGGTTAGGAAAACCCTTTTTTCTTGCTCCAAAAAGCCATACCAGTGAAATTCAAATACTTCTGTTCCACTTCCACCAAGTCTCACAAATCTTATCTGTGTATCTAATTTTGACTCCAGTAGTGGGCCAGATTCGGAGATATTTATTCTATTTTGATATTATTATGACATTAACACACAGATAGATGAATAAAAAGGATATTAATTTCCGGTAAGTTTCCTTACAAAGAATGCAAGAAGAAGAGATAAAACTCAAAGACAGATTTATAGAATCAAATCTCGATGAGGATATGTCAGGATGGAGGTGAGTGGGTAGGATTCTTCCGTTGCCACTCTCAC
>VXBX01000100.1:280950-390686 GCA_013400415.1 Scytalopus superciliaris
GCCCCCCCCCCCTTTCCCCCCCCCCCCCCCCCCGATCAAATGCACCCAGCATTAAATAAAATTTAACGCAGCGTAAAAGAAAAGGCTTCCACGTACGGAGTTATTTATACTCAACAAACAGGACATCTGTTTTTCTTTTCAGAAATCTGGGGTTTGAAGTTCTTAATTTCATCCAGAGTCTCTATCAAAGCTGGGAGATTTCTTTTTTGTTCTTGCAGTGCTATCCTTGTGAACCACAAAGAAAGTTGGTGACCAGAAGGGTCAGTTAAACTTAAAAAAAATCAAATAGAATTAAAAAACAAATTAGAATAAATGCTGAGATACCGTATAACCTAATACATCTCCCTGTATTTGGGAGTGGCTAGGTTGTGCCCTAGCTATGCTACTTATATTGAAACACAGAGGCCCAGTGAGGGAAGGAAAGCTCTGTCTGACTAATTTGAAGTGTTTTTCACGCTAGTTGTTATCATCTCCTCTGGACATATCAGTAGCTGCTGCTGGCAGCTTCGTTAGGATCGTAAGACAAGTCAGGACGGCGGTACCTCGTTGGTTCTAGGGACTGGGTATTCCTCTGTTCTGCTGCTATTATTATTAGTAGTAGTATTATTAGTATTATTTATTCTGGAGTCAAACGCAGGTTTTGGAAGCGTCTGAGAGGCACAACCCTTCCCGCTTGTAAAACTACGCAGCATTATGACTTTGCCGTCACGTCTTCGTGTATGTCCACGTGGCGAGTGGTTTGGTAGCGCAGTTTAAGGCTCCAAACGGAGGCCACGGCTCGGGTCCACGTGGGAGGGAGCGGCTGATGGAGTGGGAAAGGGGCTGCGGATCACGGCGCGTTCACTGCTAGGGCATAATCAGTCTCTTTGCTGTGTAAGGTGGTAAAGGGCGTCGAGCTTTAACACGGTCAGACGGGTTACTGCGTCTGCATGAAAAAGCAGACATTTGAATCAGCACTCTGATGTAGAGAGTAAACTGCGTTCTTCCTTTAAAGAAAATCCCTTTTATTCTTTTAAAAAATGTATGCGGCATAATACTTCGGCATTCCCTCAGCAAAGACACCTATCAGCAGAGGCGTTATCACCTCTGCTTTAGCTATTCCGCACATTTGCATGTCCTTTTTCCCTATACCAGCCCTTCTCTGCATTTTCCGCCGTTTATGTTTCTCAGTTAAGTACAAGCACCTGCCTTAGGTGAACGAGGAACCTTAAAGAGGGAAGTTAGTGTATCGTAATGATAACTAACAAGGCATCCGAAGGCAACCAGCCAGCATGCTGGAGTGGCTTTGTTCCAAAACGCTACGTGTTTTTCTACGAGCATTTGAGATTATCGGTCGTTTCCGTCTTCTTTAATCGCAAAAGCGTGAACATCGATCACGGGATTCTACCTCAGACGACCGGAGTGGAAATGAAACATCCCAGCAGATCTGCTGAAAGCCAGCTGGGCATCCGGCTCGATCTGTCCCTTGCTTGTCGGGTGACGGCCACGGAACCAGAATTTCAGGCTGGCACAGCACAACAAGCAGGGAGTGCCCTGGTACCCCCTTGAGGACTGGTCAGACGAACTCCTCGGAGCTTGTTCCAGCAGCTTAGCTTGTTGTACCATGTGCGGTTCTAGCCCCCTTCACTGCGCACAGGTGCCGCGGTCGCTGCCAGTGTCACACAGCCCAGGTGGCTGTCAGCTCCAGCTGTCACCGGACCCGGGGGCAGCGCGGTCAGCCTGTCCGCAGGCCCTTCGCACCTTCGCAGCCCGCTGCCCCGGTGCGCCTCGACCTGCGGGGGCAGCGCCGGAGAGCCCCTGTGCGTTCATGGCTCCGCGCCCCGGCGGGATTTTCCCACCTCCTGGAAGCTGGACTCGGAGTGCCTCGGCACGCTCCTCCCGGCTCCCAAAACGGCGCTGCAGGGAAGCCGATTTGACTCTCAGGAGCTGTACCCAAACAGGATGATTCCTTCGCCTCGGCTAATTTATGGTTGGAGGCAGCGTCGTTATATTTTCGTGCATGTATATGGATTTTCAGAACTTGTTTTCAGCCAGACTGACATGTAATAGAACTATAGCTGTTTTTTCAAGACTTCCCTTGGAGAATGAAGGGGGCAACTTTGTTACATCTTGGTGTAACTCGCCAAGTCTCCCCTTGCACTCTTTTCTTGATTTCTTTGAGTGCGGAGGACGGTGGGAGAGCAGAGAGGAAGCAAGGCTGGCTAAAGCAGAGGTGCTGAAAGCTGCGGCAACTGCCATGTGCTGCAGTCTAGACACCAACACTGCACAAAAAACCAGTTTTGATATGCTCAGGTCTTCGAGGTCTCATCAAGTCTGCCTGGCTCTTCATTAGGCCTCTGCAGAAGAAATTGCATCCTGTTTGCTTCTGCAGCAGGGCTGTTGCTGCTGAAATTGCTGCCCTGGCTCCACTGAAGCATTATTATTATCATCATCACCATCATCACTATTACCATTTTTATCATCATTATTATCATTATCATCATTATCCTCTTTCTCCATTAGTCTTCATTCAGAAAAATATATGGGAAGAATGTGCCTTGCTGTGTGCCAGTGGGCTGTAAGCAGAGAAAGAGCTGGCTTTTAAAAGAGTGAGATATAGTCAGCCTCTCAAATGGGTAACCTGAGGTAGAGGGAGCTTCTGGGGAAAGGCTCGTGGTGGCAGAGTTGGCCAGGGGAATGCTGAAATCCTTGTACTTACAATGGGATTGTCTTCGTGAACTATTCAAAGTCAAGATGTTCTGGCTCAAATGAGGAAGGTAGGTGGGAAAAATATAGAGGAAAATTAAAAGTTATGGAGACTTGAGATTTTCTTCTGGTATGAGGTAGGCTCCACTCCAGAAGGGCTGGTAAAAGGTCCTTCAGCATTCAAAATTTGCAAGTATTTAATATACTTTATGCTATCCTACAGATACTGTAGTTCCTTAGGGATGACACTGGGTTATTACAGCAAACCAAGAGAGGCTGAGATGAGGAGTATGTGTGCATGGTATGTATGCTTCACCCAGCAGTGGGTATGTGGTAGAGTCCCTAGGGTAGCTTCTGGTAGAGGCACAGGCACAGATTTGCCTGCTACAGCCGGATTGTGTTATAAACCCAGCGGGGAAAAAGATACTTACAAAAGAGAAACACAAACCTTTGAATATTGACTTGTGTGTGGAAGTTGAGGAGAAGTGAAAGAGGTACAAACTAGTGGTTTTGTGTTTTGAAATAACATAAATGCAATTCCACACATTTGGGATTTCAGGGTAGAACTTGAAAGATGGAATGACTCCCGCCAAAAATTCATTTGAAAATAGGACATTTTGGTCTTTTTGGAGTGCAAATTGTAAAAAGGGTCATAAGCTTTTAAAGATGTGGTGCAGGCTTTTGACCTGCTGGATCTCTGGTCCTCTTGCACAGTACTTCTACACTCCGGACGTTTTTCATTTTGCTCATGGGAAAAGAGCTTTTTCTTGCTATTGACAGAAGACTGAGTGCTCTGTTTTGGAAAGGAGTGGATACTGAGTACCATAAATGCCAGACTGATCTGGAGCAGGTTCAGTGCAGGGTGAGTAGGAAGAATGAGAATCTCTTACCTTGTAGCTTCCCAGTTTACCTGGGTGATATTGATGATGACGAAAGAAAGAATGAAAATGAGTTTATGCAAAAGGAACCCCCTTGCACCCCAGGGAAGAAAATAAAAATGGGGTAATTGTCATGTTCCAAAAATCCCAAGCTCTGAGAACATGAATTCTAGGCTTGAGAACAAATGTTTGTAGCAAACATATAGACTGAATTAAATACACACAGTGGCAATTGCATTTTAGCAACAAGAGGAAAGGTGATTTTTTTGCATAATAGCAATGTATCAAAAATTAATATAAATGACTTTTAAGGACTCCATCTTTAAAGCTCTTCTTTGTATTCTGCTTGGCATATGTGAGTACCGACACAGAATATTTGTTTCTTTTCTTATTTGTTCTGTACACACAGTCACCATATCATTGATTATTAGCTGTGCATGTTTATCACATAAAGGGACTCAAGTATGAGTCAATTAATAGAGAATGCAACTGCTGAAGTTAAGTTTATATTTGGATCGCAAACAATCTCCCCTTAAACAAATGGATAGTGCAAAAATCCTTTGACTTTCTGAGAGTGAGCAAATAATATAATAATTTGTCCCCAGAGAAAGCTAAAGAAACTTTTCTATATACGTTTTGTTGTCCTTTAGCATTTAAAAGAATAGTAATAGTGATTACATATACAGATAACATGGATTAGGTACCTAATTGTGACTAATCTCTGGTCTAATGATATAGCATGTATTTGATATAGTTCCAGTTGATGTCTTTACATTGCATTGTGTAACTGGCTGATTAGGAACACAAACTGAATGCAATTTATTTGAAAGACTATTTCACAAATAACTGCCATATTGACAAATGTTTTACCAACAAGGTGGTAAATGCAATTTAGAATAAATTAACCATTAATTGTATCTACACACTTCATCTTTAAATTAGTATTACTATTCATAGCTTTGTGTACTACCAGATTTGAAATTATTATGTAGGCAAGGTGCTATCTTTATGTGTGGTGGCTCAGCTTTCAAAAACAGTCCTTCCCAGCATATTAAGTAGGCTTTAAGGAAATTCGTGTTTCACATGGAAACAAAGCTCTCCCCATATTTGTGGACAGTTACATATTTTCATGGCTTTTCATAGAAATCCCCTTTTTTTCCTATCTCTGGGACATCAGGTCTCACTTCCATCTCTTCCTAGTCAATAGGAGAATCCAAAAATTGTATTTTCACACCCAGAGGCCTACCCTTCTTGAGCGTTTTGTTCAAACTGACCTATTTTGAATTGTCACAGAGTTCTCTCCTTAGTCAAAGGTAGATACAGGTTCTCTTTATCTCTCAAGTGTGTGACAGAGTGTGTTGGATAGTGAATACACTAGGAACGTTACTGCTTGCAGAATTAATCCTGTGCATACTTTCTTGTATCATTAGTGGAACTAGTTGTATGAATAAACTTAGTCGTCTAACTTAAAACATTCAAGACAAAGCTTAGAAAATTTAACTGCATAATGTTTGGGTTTTTTTCTTTAATAGTTGTAAATAGTAGAAACCAATTTGCCCTGCTGTTTTTCCTTCATATTTCTCCGCATTAAAGGGAACTTTTGCCCCTTGTTTAGTTGTGCTCAGAACTGGGTCCCATTTTTTCTGTTCAATCTGCAATGTACTTTTCCTAAGACTGCAAAGCCTACCATCATTCACATGATTTGATTAGCAACGTAAATATATAGAGGAATTGTTTTAATAAATCAAACTGCTTAGGAAGCCTAAGCCTCAAAGAAAAAAATATAAAAGGATTCCTCTTGAACTAGTTGTTGCAGTATTCTGTTTGTTAACCATTAGTTTTTATTACAGACTTGTCTCCCTGGAACACTGTTTATATATTTCTTGCAAATAGGAGACAGGCTTTTCCAGGTGTCCACAGTACATTTCTGCGGTTCTTCTTTGTTCATGTAGGGGTTTTTGTAGCTACCATTTGTTTAATTCACTCCAAATTTCTATGCTTGTATTTAAACCAGGTGACTGTAATGGCTAAGGCACTAAAACCAGAGCCCAGAGTCACTTTTCGTATGAAGAGTTTTATTTGCTAGAGTAAGGATTAAAGGACTTCAGCTCTGACCTATGGAAAAAGCCCCTCCAGTCATTCGTTTAAATGCATGCATACTGAGAGTCTCACACAGCACAAAGTTAGAGATTGCAAAAAAGTGTCTTTATTCCAAGGAAGAAGAGTGACTTCAAATGCTTTCCACGTCATCATTTTCCCATTCAGTGTGCTGCCTTTGGAAATACCCTCCTCCCAAACACTGAGTTACAGATCTTGTAAAATGTTGGTCCGGGGTTGAGACACATTCAGCAGGGGCAGCAGCTGAAGCAATTACTATCTCCAGCTGTCTGCCTCATTTCACTGATGAAAGGTACAGGGCCTGCTCCAGGGACTCTTACTCCTAAAATGACACAGTTTATGGTTTAAGGTAAACTGCCACAGATTTTACTTTGCATGGAAGCATTGGACTGTACACTGTAGCACAGCTGTTCTTGCTAGAGAGGTTGTTCACACTTTATCCTTACTCTGCCCTGCTGCACTCTGAATGGCGTAAACAAGACTTGTGAACATCACTACAGCATCTGGGTGCTTCACTCCCTTTGGGGGCCAGTCCCAGTGGTCCTTCTATGTGATAGAGCAGGGGAGACAATGGAACATGGGGTTCAGGGCTATATATTCACTGGTCTGTGATAGTTTAGAGAGCTGAAAAGATAGTTGGAAGACTGATGGTTTTACCGTGTCACATTTATATCTCATATGTGGACCATGTTAAAAGTTGTGCAGAAAAGACAGGCCAAGCAGTGCACTGTTATCAAAGGGCTCCCTTGCATGCTCTCATCCTCTTGACACTCTGCACAAAACTGGATGCAGAACTGGCTCCTGTTCTCATAACAGTAGAAGTGTGCTTCTTAAGCAGGCTTACAATTTTACTAGCTCTGCTTCTGTTTCCTTATTCTGTTGCATGTTTACTCTTGTTGCTCTGTGCTGCATCTCAGTACTGCTGCTATTCCCATGTTGTTTCATTGTAATTATCATGAGGTACAACAGGTGTGATAAATTACTAAACTGCTTCTGAAGCAAGATCTTCCCTCTACACTATGTTGTTCTTGCTAGTTTTTGTTCATACATACACAGTGAGGCATTTTGACATGGCCTAAATTAAGTGTTAACAAATAAATCTCCTTTGTCCATTCAACAGTGACAAGTATCTGTTTAAAATCTAATACTCCTTCCCTCACCTCTCTTTTATATTTTACAGTGTGGGCCAGGCTCCAGCACACATGTTCGTACTCAGTGGGTTACTTCAGAGGCAGCCCCTTTCACTTTGATGACACTATTTATGGAGGCAGGCATCGCTCTGTGTGAACAAGGGTATAGTGTCTGACCCTTTGGAAGGCTTGGGATGGCTGAAGTCTGGAGTCAATCTCATGATCTTTAACACAGTTAAACAATTTATTCCTGTTTTTCTCTTTTACTATCACCTACTTAGTGCAATTTGATTTCAGAAGTCCTGATTTAGTAAAGTGCTTGAGCACATGGCAGACTCTAAAAGTGCTTAGACATAACTTTCAGTACATGACAATATACTAGTGAATTCAGTTTTGAAATAATAATAAAAACAAAACCCCAAGCCTTAGACACATGCTTAGAAATAAGAATATTCCTATGCTTTGCCAAATAGAGATGGCTTGAAGGATGCATTTTTTACTGTGTTGAATTGGGACCTAATAAAGAACAGCCATAGTTTTTCAGCTACAGACCACTGTATATAAATCTTGAGGGCAAAAATGTTGAAATAACAGCTATTATCTGCTGAAGTTTCAGTGCAACTATGGAAACTCAAATGCCTGACTAACTAAAGTTTGGCTACATCCCTAGCATTGTGCAGATATTTTGACATAACCTAGTGGGAAGACCTTTAAACCCATCCAATATTCAATGTTCTTACATCTGTGCTGTCAGTGAGGAAGCAAACATGCCCTGAAGGCAGCCTGTTCCCAAGTAACCTGTAGCTTTGATCATCTCTGTACTATGTTTGGCAGCTCCTAGCCTAGGCTGCTGCTATAGAAAACTCTCTCCCTCTGACTTAGGCCCTGGTTAGCTGAAATCTACCCAAAGATATTGCATGCTATTTTTCACTTGCTGTTTCCAAAGGCTGTTTTGTACACAGAACAAAATAATAACCCTTAATGACTACTTCACGAGGAATAGCTCAATAGAGTATTTGCTCAAATAAAGGTTGCATTTGGGGCTAAATAGCTTGATAGCATCCTCCCATTTGCAGCCAAACTTCTGAACAATGTTCCCCAAAATAATTCTGTTGATCCTAAGCTGCTAGTAGGAAAGTTAAAGTGCCATCTTCAAAAGATAGTCAGACTCCTTGGTGCTTTCTGGTCTGTGAAGAACAGCAGTGAGGGTGGGGACATGGCTTCAGTCCAAAGCAAATGGCCTGCTGTGTAACATGGGAACATGCAATTTGGGCTTCCTTGGTGATACCTAGTGAGTTCAAGAAAGCAGTAATACAGAAGGTGAACAGCACCATTTGCACAGGTGTGATACTCTGGAGTTGCTCAGTATGTGCCACCACAAGTGACCACCACAAGCACAGTAAATCCCATACATTGTGATATACTGAACTTGTGCAAACCAAATGAAGTGTTCAGTTGTTTCAACTGCAGATTAGCTGCAGTGTTGGTCCAAGGACAGTTGTAGGTTGGCAGTGGAGTTGATCTGCATAAATGCTGTGGACATTTTTATGGGAACAATAAAAGCGTCTCTGCTTAGTCAGAGACACTTCTAAGCATCCGGAAACCCTTGATGAATGTGCATGTGAAGCAGTGACAACAGAATGACTAAAGCCAGCTTAGGTCCCTGTCTGTCGTAGTCAAAGCAGTGACCAAGAGGACAAGGGTATTAGGCAGATGATAGACCTAGATTTTTAAAGAAGATAGATGGTTTTTTGTGTTTTATTAAATTATTTATATTTATTTGTTGAGAAATTCTAGATGTTCTTAGTAAGTATTTTACTACCTATAACCATTTGACCCACTGGAGACATTATTCAGTTTCATAAGCTGGATTTTAACATGGCATGCATTTCTTGAACTGGTCTTCTGAATTTGATAGAAGATGTGGGGTAAGCAGCAGTTGTGTAATTATTCTGTGGCCCAGAGAGTCTAGGTAATGAAACAGGTTATCCTATACCAATTTTAACATTTAATGGGCACACTTAACAAATATAACCATGTATAATGTACAATTTGAGGAAACAGGATCAGTGACAACTAGGAAAGAATCAAATAAAGTGGAGAATTATGCATTATCTTATAGCCTTATGATATTGTCCTTTCTCGCTATTTTCCTCCTGTTTTATTAACATGAAACTTTGTACATTGTATGTCTATCAAATCTGGATGACGAAGCCAAATCTGATATGAACAGAGACTTAGACCCAAGTGACAAGTAATGTGGGTGGGATTTGGCTTCAGTAGAGGTTTGGCTGTGGATGGAAAGGTGCTAAAAAGCATTCTAACTCTGATTCTGAGAAAACAGGTATATTAATTTGTAACAAAATCAAAAAGCCATTCTACCTAAAAAGCCAAAATCCAATGCAAGTCCTTCCTGTCTTCCTCCCCTACCTCATTTAAAATTTAAGCAAAAGAAGGCTCAGTTGAAAAGTAGTTATTAAGTATTACATAATGTTTTTTTGCTTTGTGGGCAGTTAATGGCCCATGACAGCCCTCAGAGGCAAAGTGCTCTCCCCTGGCCAAAGCCAAGAAACTCTGGACAAGCGAATCAGAAAGACTTTCACTGTAGAAAAATACTGGCTTATTACAAGGAAGGACTAATCTGATGAAAGGGATCTACTGTAAATGGGATGCCCTCACCAGGTGGAGTTAATGAATCCTTTTGTACTTAACATGTCTCTTCACTGTGAGGTGCAGCTGATCAGAAAAAGCAGACTGGAAGGACGGGCAAGTACATTATGAGGCATGTAGATAGAAAATTTCCCAAAGAGGAACAAATAGAATGAACAGTAAATCATTTTTTCAAGCACAATTGTTTTTCTCAAGTGAATTTTTCCCAGACCACAGAAGCTTATCCAGAAAGTCATCACAGAAAAGCTAGCTGATTTTTAAAATATTCAGCTGAGGATCTTAGGAAGATTGTCACAGCAAAAGCCTTGATTATGGGGAACACAGATGAGTTGATAAAACCTGAAATATCAGTAAATCAAGTTTTGCAGTAAATTATTAAAACTAATTACAAATTGTCAGGACTACAGAGTTTCAAAGGAACTGAAGTACAAATTTGCTTAATTACTGTGGTATAGAGTGTAACATAAGAACAGCCATACAGGATCAGCCACATACTGGTAGTGACCATGGGAAGTTTTTTGGAAAGAGTCAAAAAATAGGACAAGTGTACAGTAATGTTTCCCCACCACTTTCTCCCAGTCTTTGAGAAGTTCAAATGATTTCCTAGAAAGAGATATTTGAGAGTATTAGTTGTCAATGTTTTGTGACGTTTTTTCCTTCACAGATTTACCTGTTTACTCTTTGAAACCCTATGAGTTTTTGCCAAAGTTAAGTAAATACAGTGAGAAAGGTCTCCTTATTTTTTGTGAAAGTGCCACCTTTTCATTCTTTTCATAGCCTCTATTTCGTGTGATAGAAGAAGTGAAAAACTGCTTCATAATAATTTTCTCTATGTTGCTCATAATTTACTGATCTTATTTTGTTCTCCCAGCCATCTCTTTTTCAGTCTGAGGAGAATCTTTAATTATTTCTCATAGAGAGGCTTAGATTTAAAATAGCAACATCCAAAAGCCTTGATGAAAGTCATGAGAAGCTCCTGTTGTTTCTTCTTATTACGTATGTCAAAACTGTAGAAATCCTTGGTGTTTAGATACCTAGTAATTTATAATGTCTGCCAAAACCTCATCAGGATCCTCTCAAATCCTTTTGCCCAAGTGTTTCATAGAGCTATCTAGTGTGCTATTTCCAGTATTTTCTGCTCGGTTAGGTACACAATAACAACGATATTACATGTATTCAGTCAAATATTTTTATTCATAGAATACATCTCAAATTTATTTTAGCAGTTTAAATAAGTGAGTTTAATGTCTATTTAGTCAAGCATTACAGTAGTGAGGACTTAAGTAGATTAGAAATAAATGAATCCAATTAAAGAACATGTCTGTGAAATTTGATATGTCATAGGCATGAATGAGCTGTTTGAACAACAACTGTAAAGAAATCATTAATGATTAACTATCTAGAAGAGGTTTAATCAAGGATAAATGGTATAGGGCATCGTTAAAAAATGTTTGCCTTCAATACATGGAGATTCTGAAATAATAGAAACATGTTTTGCATCAATAGTGACATGGATACTGCTCTTGGGAAATGTATTTTTTTGTCATCTGTGGTGATGTGCAGATGGGCTGCAGCTCAGAGTTAGCTTAGTAATGTCAGCTGTCATGCACTGATATCATAGCAGGAAGTTGTTCCTTCTAACATAAAAGCTGAAGTTTAATAGGCAAGATAGAGAAAGATATTTCACACAAGAAGTGTTACCTGCAACAACATATTGCTATCTTCCTTTTCAGGGCTAATATGCAGCAAAAGCAAAATGGCGAGCAGATAAGTGAGCTGGGGTTGTTTAGCCTTGAGAAGAGGAGGCTCAGGGGAAACCTTATCACTCCCTACAACTACCTGACAGGAGGTTGTAGCCAGGTGGGAGTTCGTCTCTTCTCCCAGGCAACCAGTGACAGGACAAGAGGGCACAGTCTTAAGGTATACCAGGGGAGATTCAGGTTGGACATTAGAAAGATGTTCTACACAGAAGGAATGATTGAGCATTGGAATGGGCTGCCTGGGAAGGTCAGGAGTCACTGTCCCTGGAGTTGTTTAAGAAATGACTGGATGTGGCATGGTCTAGTTGACAAGGTGGTGTTGGATCATAGGTTAGATTCAGTGATCTCGGAGGTCTTTTCCAACCTAGCTGATTCTTCAGTTCTGTGAAAGTTAAGGTAAGAATTCTCAAAAGCAAGCAGTGCTAGGTTGAATTTGACTCTAACAAAATTAAAAGTCCCCTTGGCTATCTCAGTGGTAAGCTCAGGCAAGTGCCAAGTGCTTCCTAAAATCCCAGGATATATGATTCATCCTGTATGGCACCAGTAGCCTGTGGGAGGGTTGAGAATTGAATTCAGATCACCTGACTACCAGATCAGTGTCTTACAGGTGTCAGTGGTATTCAAGATATATTTTTGTAACACAGAAGAATTATTAAGACTTCAGAGATGGGAAAAACTACCCTACATAATAGCAGTCTGTTGCAATATTGTCAGTCTGGCTTTCTGCAAAATAGAAACCATTCAACAGAGATATGAAACATTTTATGTTTATGTGACACTAATTCTTGAAGAGATGTTGTCTACATGTGCTTGCCAATGCACTGAGGTGACATTGACTTTAATGGGCTTGTTGAAAGGGAGTAGTTAGAAGAAAAGAAAATTAGAGGTTTTAAGGTCTCATTTAATAGGCCTTTTGTTTATTAAGAAATATTATTTTGAATGTGCCAGTGAATTTAAAAAAACCCAAAACCTCAAGTTATTACATAGTCACCATAATAATTTATTAAAGGCTGACAGTATGAATGTGAAACATGGAATTTTGCAGGGTTTAACATGCCTTCAGATAAAGTATTCTCACCTATTTGATGTCCACCCCAAAAAAACCCCCAAAAAAACCGCTTGTAGGCTCTGAGGTTATGTCCCTCTAAACCAATTTTCTTATTATCAGGTAGATTCTAATACATACAAACATTTATATACTCCTGTCAAATGTATTTCTCCTTTTAATTTGGCAAGAACTGAATATACATCAAACATGACATTTAGCCAGTTGTTCACCTAAGCATCTTGCATTTGAAAGTAAGCACTCCCAGTATAAATGTTATAGAATTAAATTTAGGTCATCATATTTCATTAATTAAAGCATTTTTTCCAGTGCTATCTGTAATTAAAAATTGTAATTATATTTATATGTAATTAATATGGAATATCTTAGGCACTTTTATTCACAAACAATAAGTTCCTGGTGCATATTTTCTCTAACAAGTCTAGTAAATAAAGACAAATACAGTGTAAACAGGTTGCCTTTTTGGAGTCAGAGATGGCTAGGCATGTAGTTTGGAATGAAAACTGTACCTTCAGACTGCTCAAAAATCTTCCACACCATGATTATTTGGAGGCTAGAATGTTTTATTTAGTTTCAACTGGCAGATAGAAAACTGCATTCTGAGATGAGAAAGTAATCAGGGAATATATACAATTTATCTTACAGCAGTTTTCTAGAGGATATCCTCAGATATTTGTGTTAAATGACCTGCACAAGACACTTTATGCTTCACTTTTTCTTAATGCATCAACTAAATTAATTAACCCTCCCAGTTTGGATTGCCTAGTGATCAAAAGCAAATATAGAAACATAATATGTAAGTGAATCTCATGACTGGAGAAGCTGTAAACTTTGGCTCAACAAGATGTAAACAGCTACTGTTGCTTGTGCTATTTAGAGAGATAAATGGGTGCCTGAAACTTAATGAAGGGATCCAATATACAGAACTCATGCTTCCCCAAGCAGAGATGTGGTTTAACCAGTAAGGGTACTAAAAATAAGCAACCACTTGAAAGATTTCTGGCAGCTCTTTCCTATTACTTTGGCGAGCAGTAGACAAGGCCTTTATGGGACTGTTCCCTCAAGAAACTTTAGAAAGGAGGGTAGCTAACATCATCCCAATAACTGATAGAACAGCTGAGGCAGGGAGTATCTCTGAGGCTGCACAACTGAATGCCAGCATCATTTCATAATAAGCAGTGAGCTTTTTTCTCACTTTGTCCTGAAATTTGGCTTCCTGTATGAACTAAGGGAAACCTACTTATTTTGACTGGTTCTGGAAGATGCTAAAGGGATGCATACACTCCTCCTGACAAATCTCGTGAGCAGACCGAGGCCTTTGTAAACATTTCTGACACACATTGTACATGAACAGAGGACACAGCAGATGAGGAAGTTGTCTGTTTTGTTGTACCATCTGCTGATTTAGAAAGCCATGAAGATGACAAACAGCCAGAATCTGTTCTCTTTTCACTCATCTGGTGAATGGTGCTCTGTTAGCATTGCATGAGCTGGAGTGTGGAAATGTTAAAAGCTGCAGGCATTGTTTAAAAGTAGAAGAATGATATATTGCAGTATTGTGGTCAGACATGCATGAGGAAGTGCCAGACTTTTACCACCTCCATGTCTGTTTTTAACTGAACTGCAATAACTCAGCAAAATAGACTGAACATTAATGACATTAACACCTTTATTTTAATCTCAAAATTTCTACTGCTAGACTGGCACAAAATCTGACAAATATAATTTTTCTTATTTTTTAACGAAAAGAAATACAGTGTGTATGACCCTTTTCATAGATTGTTCATGTAAAACTAGAGGAAATGAAGAACATATATAGTGTATTCAATGGAAATAATAGTGTAACCAAATATATTTAAACCTTGTTTTCTTTTGCCTTAACAATATTTTCTGCTTTGTTTCAGTCATGTGATTGATTGTATCCATGATGTAGGAACCTGCTGCACCTAATCACCTAATGCTTTGACTTCAGCTTGTACTTTATGAACTACTTTAACTTGTGTAAGGAATGACATAAGTGTAGGTCCAGTGCTTGTCAGGCTTAGGTGCTTCCGTGATACCTTTTTATTCATTACTTGCTGTGATTTCCACTGACAGTATTATCACTGCATATTCTTCAATTGAAAGATTCCTAAGAATAAGAGTTGCAGCTGTATACTGATCTTTTGATTGCTACTGGAGAGAATATACTGAAACATATTTCTAATACAATGCTGGAACTCCACATATGAAAACTGAATTTCTGTTAATGTTCTTTAAGGTGTCTAAATTTAGTGTCTTTTGAAGGAATTAAATCCAGTGCAAGTGTTTGCCTTTTTGTTGGTTATCTGTGTCCTCTCAGTCACTGCAGGTGTAGCTTATTTTTCCTTTCTGGTATGTGGTGGTATTAGTGTAAAAAACCACTTTTTCTTATGGTTTTTGCAGAATTTTCCATGGGTTGAGCATTTTCTCTTCTTTTCTGAAAGTTTTCTTCTGTTTTGAAGGTTATGCTGCTTATGACTGTGGATATACAAGATCTATGTTCTTGAGTCCGATTGTCCTTCTTAAGTACTTTTGGGTGAATTGGGATATTTATTCTTTACTAATGGATACCATTACTTTACTTCTTCCTCTGCATGCATTCCATTCAGCCGCACTTTCCATTTGAAAGCATTTTTCAGGGCTTAAGTTCTCTTCTATTCCACAGTCAACACAGTCTTTAAGTAGGGAATCTTAATGTCTTGAAAATTATTTGTGCCTCTAGCTCTCTAATGTTAATGTCCAGTCTCACTTTAGTTTTTAGATTTTATAGTAGTCCCAAACATCACCCTATTAATTCAAGAAACACAATTACACAAAAAGCCCAGCTTGTCTGTACTGTTTTATCTTGGGCCACACTGTATCCACTAGGCCTCTATCGTTATTTCCAGTCTTCCCAAAATTATTTCTAGCAATGCTGACCTACCCTTTCCTCATATTTTTTCCTTCAAAAAGGCCACATAAATAAACCTCTGTTTTTTTTTTCAGTTTCATAGTGAGGTCTAACCACATGTTTAGTCACTATAGTTGTGCAAGCAAGTTGTTTGCATAGCATTCAGGTTTTGTGGTGCTCTGATACTCCCTTGCTTTTATTTTTTTGTGCCTGTCTGCTAATGATTCATTATCTCTTCCTCAAAGTTTCATTAGACAGACTTGTTACCATGTAGTACATTTTGGCAATGGTAGTAGGCAGAAAGTGTCTTCTAAAGCTGAGTTGTGAGAACTCTTCACACAAGTGTTGCAGGTTCAGCCGGCATCCAAGTCATGTGCAAACAGGGTGGCTTCCTCTTCCAAACGTTTTGCTCCTTCAGCCTTTGTCCTTCGCCACCTCTGCAGCTTGCTGTAGCTAGATCCCGTTAGTAAAGAGTGCTTTGTACTTAACTTTCAGGTGCTTCATTGCGGGGGAATGAAGTTGGTACAGCCATCGATCTTTGATTTTGCATGGTGTACATGCACTATACCAATAAGTACTGTCAGAATTAGGCTCAACTTTTTAGGGGGCATTGGAAGAGCCAGAGACATGGTACAAAGTGGAATGCTTCTGGGAATTAGATCTAAGAAGAAAATGGGAACCAGTGTAATGTAGCAAAAGGATTTTATACTTTGTCTTCTGATTTCTTTTTCCTTACAGTGAGGCATGGTAATCCAGCCCATAGGTGCCTGGTACACTGACCATACTGGCCAGATTCTCATATGGGGGGTGGGGGAGACCAGATAGAGGAAAAATAATACATTTTTTTAACCATATGCTACCAAAAGCATATGCCTCCAAATTTTTTGAGGACTCAAAGAGGACCTAGAATTTCCATCCAACTGTGGAAAGAATGGCTGTTTCCCATCATGAAAAGGTGGAGGTCTTCAATGTGTTTCCCTTTGCAAAGAAGCATCACTTTGGTCTTGTCTGGATTCAGTTTCATTCATCTGTTCTTCATTTAAGAGCTAATTTCCTGTAGTTATTCTGATGTTTTATAGTGATGATAGTTGCATCAGAAAATGAGATAAATAGTAGATTGTCAGCAACATACTGTTAGCAATTGAACACATGCCATATCACTCTCTCTCTCAGCAGTCTCATGTAGATAGATGTAGATTGTATGGATTCCTGTGGGATCCTGAAGGTGAGGACCTTAAAGGAAGAGGGTCATATCCACCACCTTTTTTTTAATTACACATAGAAAACAAGGTGCAGTACTACTGTGTGGCTGAAACTCTGCAATAGATGATTCAGGTGTCTGAGAATTGAAATCTGGAGATTAGGGTTCCATGGTTGGTGGGAGTTTTATAAATTTCTCCAGGAAGCTGTCAGAATTTCCATCTGTGGTTTGTGTGTTGCTAGGAGCCCTGGTTTCTCTAGTGCTTTGCCTCACAGTGCACATGGATATACTCAAATGTTTTCATTTCTTGGTGGGACATCTTTTGCATCTGACATAGAGACCACTGGACCCATCCTCCATGGTTTCTTTGNTATTTCTCTTGACCAGTTACTGATGTGTTCTGGTGTCTCTCTTGGTTATTCTGAAGAGCAGCTGTGCTAGGACAGGGTTGGGATGGGATTGAATCACCACTCAGTGATGCAAAAAAGTCCAGGTGTTTCATCCACAAAGAGAGCACAGATGTATTGTTCTTCTAAGGGGAAAGTTTGCCTTTGATAGCAAGAACTTCAGGTAGCTTTGTTATTATCCTTTGTTTAATGATGTTACTAAGCAACTGGCTGTAAATACCAGCTTGTGGTGTTTATTCTAATGTGTGGTGTTCTGAGAGAGTGACTCCTTACTGTAGTGGTACCAAGGACTTAGAAAAGTTGCATAAGAAGGCATCAAGGTTTTGATCAGTCTGGGTTTTGGTTTTTTTAGTTCCCATTACCTAGAAGCGTTGTCAAGTGTACTCTCTATGACTTGAATGTTTGGTGCTTACACAGATTGTAACAGCAAAGGGACAGTAGTAGAGGGGCAGTCCATGATCTGAATACCAGTTTTTTTAGTCCAGTTTTTTAGAAGTATTTCATGGACAGGAGAAGGCAGCAGACTGTTACAGGGTGGCACACACCAGAGATGGGGAGGTAATGATAGAAGCACAGAGCTATGGGTTCTCCAGTAAAAAGGGATGTAAAAGGCTTGGTAGGCTCAAAACTGAAAGACAACCTGCTCATATCCCCCAAGTCTGTGAACAATTTATCTATTTAGTTGTGATTCATTTTAGTTTCTGGTGGCAATATTTTCTGCATCTGGCACTGAGACCACAAGACCATCCTCTTCTTACAATCAAATAGTCAGGACGAATGTGTATATCAGAATGAGACTATTCAGGACTATTGATAAAATCTCATGCTATTGTAGGAGTTTATGAAGATTATTTGACGCCCTTTGTTTCTGATGTTTTGTATAACATAAAGAAAATTTGGTAGGAATTAATTATGGAGACAGATGTTTTGCATGTCAAGACAAAGTGTCTGGATGAAAATTCTGGGGCTAACCACAGGAAAGATTAATGCTTTCAAAATATGTGGATGAGCCATACCTGTCAAATAGGCCAAAGCAAATACCCATATTCAGATAGTTTCACTGCTGCAGGATATTTGAAATGCAGATATTATAGCAGTGGCCTCTCTCTAAAAGTCAAAATTTGAAGAAATTCCCTCATTAAGAACTAATTGTGCATAACAAAGCATTATTTATACTTAACCAATCTCTGTCTGCTTTGGACTGGAAACAGTGTAGTCAGTGTGGTGCTAATATCAGGGATTTGCTTTCATGTGTTATATATACACGGATACATACACATAGTCTGCATTGTCAAAAATCCTAAACCTCTTCTACCAGCAAGTTTACTGCTTATCAGATGCAAAAAAAAAAAAAAAAAAAATTATTGGGAATAAATTGGGATAAATTAATTTGTCTGTTTTGCAGGCTTATCTGTGGCTGCTCAAAGATTCATCCTATTTCACTTATTTCAGTGATTTATCAAGTTTATCCTTCTGCCCCCGGCTTTTATTTGAAAACATTTCAGTGTACTAAGCTTTGATATGCTCAGGTTGTGGTGTGGCTCCTTCTAAAAAAACATTAGAGTCCTATAACTTATACATCAATATATGCATGATTATGCAAGGTATTGTTGCTAAATCTGGGTGATTTATTATTAATATAATTCATTAAGTATGAATCTTTAGGTTTAGATGGAGTATGGGGTAACGTGAATGAATGTTACCTCTTTGACTGCATAAGAGAAGCATTATTCTTCCCTTATTCTCCTACTTCTCTACTGGTAACACAAAGGAAAAGAAAAACCATGAATTGTCCCTCTTTCCCTTCAGGTAGGTAGGTCAGGAAGAAGCTCTTGCTTTGCTCTCTTTTAATAAATCATTGTCAGAATAGGTTCCGTATGACTACATGAAAGCTGGAGAGCTCATTTCTTACTCCCCCGGGTACCAGCAGACATGCAGATGTGTGCAGAGGGGTGCAGTTTGACGCATATGCCCCTGTTATGCTTAGTAAGACATTGTGAACAGTGCCAGTTTTCCTTACTTTTACGTATTCATTAGAAAGTTTGAAGAAACTAACTGAACTTCACAACCTGCTGTTATATATAGGTCCCCATAGAAAACCTCTAGTATTTTATGAGAGAGGGACAGACTATTTAAATTACAAGATTTGTATTTATTTAGCTGTTTTCTCTGACTGGCAAACTACTATAAAAAATTCCAAATGGAGAAATAAACACTCACAAGACTCATAGAAGAAAAAAAAATTAAAAAATTTACACCAATTGCCCGAAACCTCATAAACTATGAAAAATACGACCTTAAAGATCAAGTGTTTTCCATTTAAAAAAAAAAGTTCAATTTATTTAGTCAGCTGGGTAGGCTCTTATATGCACTCAACATACACATATGTGAAAACACACATATACACACATGGTAAGTTCGCAGTTGAACGATTAAAAGAGTTTTGAGGAAAATGTATCCTATTTACTACATACTGCTTAGCTATGTGACTAATGTGGAACTGCAATATAAATCTCAGAAATATCCATCCCATTGGTTTTTTATTGCTGCAGAAAGTAGATCAGGATGATAACAGCTGGATGCAAAAAGCAATCATATTTTCAGTATAAAAATAGTGCTATTGTTTAGTAAGCTATACTCCACAAATGTATTAGGGGGATATACTGACTTGCCCTGGATTGTTTTTCTTTTTCCTTAAAAATATCTTTTGTTTCCACCCCCCACTTAGAAGGAAGGAATGTTTCCCATTAAGATATGAAGTGAGTTTGTTTTTCACTTTTGCCTTTCATATAGGGATACTGAATATAAAGGACTACAGCTCTCCTTGGATCAGGTCACTGCTACCAAGCCGGCATTCTCATACACAAATTCAACTCCGACCATAACGGATAACAGAAAAGGAAGCAAATCTCGTCTCTCGAGCACAAAGTCAAAATCAAGGACATCACCGTACCCACAGGTAGCTGTCTTTGAAAAAAGAAATTAAATCTTTTTGTATATCTTGATTTTGACTGCTATTTTACCCAAGTAACTAGAGTGGGCCTAAGTCCTTTACTCAAAGGGAGGAAAGGACTGCAGGTTATAAGATCGTGAGACAGGAACATGTTTCTTTAAACTGTTTCTAAAAATCTGGAAACATTTATGATTCAGCATGCATAATAAATCATCATCAACAACAATAGCAACACAGGGCTCAGAGTTAATGAGGAGCGGACAGAAGGACCAAGTGAAAATGTTGGTTTTGAAATAGTTGATTTGAGAGGACTGTGAATCTTGCCATTTGAGAAGGCTTGCTTTTTCTTACTTACTCTTTACTAATTCAAACATATCTAGAAAGCTGCCAGATGTTTGACAGCAGTTTAATACTGGAATCTTAGTCAAGAGGAGTGCGTTTTGAGGAGGGAAAGCAGCCAGCTAACATGCTGACTGGAACCAGAAAGCTTTTCCATGTACAAAACTTTGAAAGAGAGAAAACACTAGAAGGTGATCATTGGCATCAGTAGACTTTTTTCCAGATTTCATTTTCAAGCCTAATGTGTAAGGAACATGTCCTCACCTGGAGAATGGACCAGACTTGATTGGGTCTGTGAACAGAAGCTTACCCAATACATTTATGCAACTGAGTTCTGCAGGCAACACCACAGCACTTGCACACTTACATTGTCAAACCTTTAGCTCAAATAAATCTGTTTGTTAATGTAACCATGATGTTTACTAAAGCTGCAAGTCTTACTGCCTTTATGCCTCCATACAGTGGATATAAATGTATGCATTCATGATGTGGCAATGAAGAGCCCAGGTCAATATTTAACTGGTAATGACCTTAATGCCTACAGTTTCTCTGCAGGCACAATGTTTTCTAAACTGACCTCTTAGAGCGTATAATGTGAGCCCAAATGTCTACATCACTTCCTTGCTTTCTGTCTTTTTCTCCCTCAGAAGTAACAAGGGTAAGAATTTCCGTTAAATCACATTTGCTTTTGGCAAAGAAAGTATTTAGCTGAGCATTTGGGGATGAATTCAGAAGAATCTAATTTTGTCACAGGTTGTTATAGCACATTTGTTCATATATCTTTCTGTGTGTTGTTAAGAAGCCTTTTCCATGAATGCTGTACACCAAACAGTTGTAAACAGACTGTTTCAAAGAATTGGTGAAGATATCTACAAATAATTCTAAATTAGATTTCTAGACTACCTTTGATTTGCTGCAACTACACTTCATCTCCCCTTATACAGGCCTTTCCAAAGTACTCATTTGCTAGCAGGACAATTCCAGCTGAAGATTTTTTATCCTTCCACATTAATCTGATTTCTGAAAGTGTGATTTTCATCGGTACCTGCTTTTTCTTTCTGCCACCAGAAAAAAAAGCCTGAACTAGCAGTACAACATTGTGACTGCTGGTTTATCAGGGATTATTGTTTGGAAGCTCAGCGTGCTTCGTCTCCAGTTTCATTTTGCATCCTCATTACCAGCTGGCTGGTAGTAAAGTCACAGATTTCATCATTCAAGAAGCAGCAGCCATAGTAGTTGCCAGTATCTTGAAAAATGGTCATACCGTTCATTGCAGCCCATCACCACAAGTAACACTGGCAGCTTGGCTTTGCTGCCTCCCTCTCATCCTTCTCCACCACTGAATAAACTGTTGAAAGACTAAGAGAAGCCGTTGTGAAGAACATGGAGCAGGTGGTACGGTCTGTGTCCTTCAGTCTCCTGCCCATGTAATTTGCCAGTCAGTTGGGGAGAATTAGTGTGACTTAAAAGCCACGGCTGAAAAGTGAAGTCATAGGTTTTGTCTTACACAGGAGCTTGGGCTGTGGTGGAGAAAGAAAGAAGGAGAAGTTTATTAGTAGGATAATGTCAGAGAGCAACATACTTCTTAAAGTCAAGGGCACCTAGAAGATTTTAAATATACATAACTTCTTACCTTTTTTCCTTTCCTTTTCTCTTTTCCCCTCAGCATTTAGTTTGTTTCTCTCTTGAAGAGAAAAAGGAATCATATACTTTACTGGTCTTGACTGAGAATCCTCTCCCTTGCCAGCTGTGTGTCCCTAGGCTAGCTACATGAGATGTGAACTGTACAAAAATGACGCTAATCAATGTAATCTGAATTTTTACTACTAGGGCAAAAAGTGGATGTTTTGGTTATCTGACATGATGTTAAAGCTTTTTTCTTCAAATCTTACGCAAAAGCTGACAGAGCATAATATGGGTCTTATAGACTTTAATTAAAACCGAGTTCATTGAACTGGAGGCATTGGTCAGCATCTGATTAACACTGCCTGATGTTAGTACAGTCGGTTCTGTGAACCGACCTCAGGCAGGGGAACGGCAAGCAGAGAGGAGAGCAACCCAAAATTTCTGACAAAACTGTAGTATTTGCCCAGACTCTTTGAACAGTGCTTTCCTAGTCCAGAGGGGTGCAGAGCTGAAAGAGATGGCAGCAGAAAAACCAGGGAAATGAAGATTTGATTGATGTTTCCAGAAAAAGAAAATTGTGAGTTAGTTAAAAGATGCCTGTAGTTAATAATAATAATAATAATAANTTTATTCTGTACACAGGAAATAGTAACAAGATTGGAAAAACATTTTAATTGCGATCAGCTGAACTGCTTTGGAGTTTAATGTCCCATTAATTATGATTGTCTAAGGAAAATATTTAAAATTGCCTGTTGGCTGCCTCTAATGGAAATGTTTTATGGTCAGATCTGGAAAAATATTTATGGCTTCATATATCATCTTAGTTCTTGGATAAAGGTTAATGCATGCATACAAGTAACAATGTACCCAAGAGCCACTGGATGAAGGCTTTGGTCCTTATTACAACCTGCATTTTTGGAAATAAGTGTATATCAATACACCTTATTTTAGAGGTATATTGACATTACAGTTCCTTTAGATGGATAATCTGGATTAATTCTGCAATCCACCTCTATGTGGGCATCTCACCCAGTGAGGTAAAGATAACAGAATCAGACTGAATTCTAGACAGTCTGGTTTTTGTTTTGTTTTGGGGTTTTTAAAATTTCTTTCTGTAGCCTAAAGCTTTGGCAACTTCTAGTGTATTCAAAAGCAAAGCAAACCACTCTTTTTATAGTAAACATAACTCCTGGTCTGGTGAAGAGTCACCAGCAGTGGGGGTTATTTTAATGGACATGCTGTATTACTTTAATCTAAGCCTTTCACCATCTGTGCTGCCTATAATAGTGAATGCAAAGAGAACATATTTTACATTTCAGGATTACATTAGTAAAAAGTAAGATAAAAGTGATTTAAAAGCATGCATATGTTCTTAGTACAATGCAGCCTGCATCTGTGATTTTTTTTTTTCATGGTTAAGACACAAATCAAGAGGAAAGCTGCTAATTCTGATGTAGTGAGAGTTTTTAATGGAAAAGAGGACTCTGTGAGGGTTTCACTATATATTTAATGTTTATAATGATAAAAACCTGAGTAGACTGCCAGAAAATCATATATCTAGAACATCTATTGTTTGAACATCTGGCATGGTGTGGAGCAGGCTGATATTGCTATGAATGACAGGATGAGTCCTCAGGCCAGTAAGACACCTGTAGGAATGGAAGGTCAGGCAAAAGAAAATCACACAAGAAATATTAAATTGTCTACTGGCTAATACCTGTCCATGGGCTCTCATAAAGTAAGTTTATTTTGAACATGGAATTCATATTTTCCTATTTCCTTGCCCCTTAAACTCCCCAGAAGTTTTTCCTAGAGTAAAAATAGCAGCAGAGATGGCCCTTTCTATGCCAGTGTTAATCCCACTGGTGTGCTCCTGCTGTAATGGTACACTGGATTAGCACTCTGGAATATATTTCTAATTTTCAGAAGTGGCAGGAGACTGATGGAGGGCCATTTAATTTCTATTTTGTTGTTGTATATGCCAGAAGACAATTCAGAAATCACCTGAAGGGATTTCAGATGTTGCCTATCTGAAGTTCTTTTCACTGTCTGCTGGTTAAACTGTCAAAAACCAAAAAGTAATAAATTACTTTTCCCTTCTGACTCCTGATAGAAGTCAGAAGGCAAAAATTAGCGGAAAGGAAAAAAAAATCACTGATGTTAATTGGCCATAATTTTCATTAAATCTGATTCCATTTTTTATGGTCTTTCATCACTTGACATATGGAAGCCTAATTCTGACTTGAGAGATAATGTTTCCACTCCCATTCCAGTAAAGCAATATCTTTGATCATCCTTTCATTTATCTCCCCATCAATGTCACACATGCCCATATTTGGTCTCCACCTGTCAACATCAGATTCCCAGAAGAGGCAGTGGTAGGACTGCAGTGGTGGAGACAGCTTGATGATGCCAAATAGAGGTGTAGCTAGTTTTAAAGGGAATTAGACATACTTTTGCCCTGCGTCTTCTTATGTTGTACCTTAAGAGTAAGTAGTCATAT
Source organism: Scytalopus superciliaris (assembly GCA_013400415.1). Lineage (NCBI taxonomy): Eukaryota > Metazoa > Chordata > Aves > Passeriformes > Rhinocryptidae > Scytalopus > Scytalopus superciliaris. Next base: position 305,198 of record VXBX01000100.1, read on the forward strand.
CAAACTATGTCTGTTGGCAGGCAATGTGGACCACAAACAATTCACCACATTAATTTAATTTAATTCTGTCCATGGCCCAACAGCTGCTACAGGTCAGATCTCAAATAATTATAATTTACATCAAGTACAAAGAAGATGCATTAAATAAAGTTAGTCTTGACTACATGGTTATATGGCATCACATGATGTATTTCTGTTATATTAAACATGCACCCTTTGAGATTATTTCTCTTTCTTTACATAAAGTGCACAAAGACCTGTGCAATTGAGTCTTTTGTGATTAGGTTCATGATAAAAGCAAAACCAAATTGAGCAAGTTTCCGGTTAAATGAAAAAATTCCCTTCAAGAGAAACTATGTTGGACCCTGAAAGGTCCTCAGAAAAAGAGAACTAATAGAGGAATATTTAGTAGAGCTGCAGGGTTCTCTGGTATTTATCATAATAAATTGTGGAAAAAATCATTATAATATTATTGAAAATTAATTTTACTTGTTCTCTTCATGAAAAAAACACGAGTCTTGTTTTAAATAAGAAAACAAATGAACTTTTGACTTTTCTACATTTATATTTGGTTTATACTATATAATATTTCAGCTTGACTTTTAAAATTAAAAAGTCTAGTTTATAAAGGTCAAATCCAAAAAGAGCACAAAAAAAAAATTCTAAAATTAAGAACAGATACAAAGGTAATTTTGGATGAAATCTAATAATTGTTGATAATCTTGTTAATAGTTTCTACTTTTTCCATTGGAATCTTAATTTTATCCATACTTTTTTCTTTGTCAAAAATGTTTGTAATAATTCAGCTGTCATTTAGAATACATCTTTGTGACTAAGCAGTTTGTAGACATTAGATCTGAAAGGATAATAGAATTCTGAGTTAGATGCTCCAGTGGATCACATAGCATGACTGAATGTGATGACTGAATAAAGTTCCTGTTTAATGAATACTGAGTTACTGGCCTTTAAAATAACCCTTTTGTGGCTCTGTAACTATCTCACTTCCATGAAAATTCATATTTATCCTTTAATGTCTAAAACCTTGTGGTGAGTATAGTAGTATTAACCTCCTGACCTCCTCCATATCTACTGGTAGGCTTTTTGCCTCTGGGTATTCTTCTGACAACTAATAACAAAATATAACTTACTTTCTCAAAGCCATGACCTTTTCTTTGTTTCCTTTAAATAACCTATCATGTTTACAAACAGTATTCACAAATATAAACTGGAATACTGAAGAAATACCAAATTAAATGCCAAAATCACTATTGATGTTGCACAGATGGTTTAAGTTTCTGTAAGTCAAACATGTGGTCAGTACTTTCAATTGGTAAGTGCATAAAACCTTAGTCCTGTCTGATAATGAGGAGTTTCATAGCATTAGTCTAATGAAAAGGAACGTAAGCTTATGTGAGGCCTATTGAAAGAAAAGGCAGAGGTGAGGGATGGAATGGGAGAATTCCAAAGTTTGATTTTGTAATACATTGATTTGTGACGTGAGTGCACAGTGCTGCAAAGGTAAGCGTGTACAATGTTGGTCTCATCCCAGTCCATAATCGTGGGTGAAACTGATTTAAAGATGTTCCGTGAAGTTTGGCAGTTCCAATAAATAAAAGGATTTAGCAATGAGGTAGGTAAATCCTTATTTCATAGGTTAAATAAACATATTTTTTTACTTTCCCAAAAGGTATCTGAAAGTTTAAAGGATTCATTATGAATAACTAGAAATCTGTGACATTTGACTTAACCCTTATTTCTCTCAAAGAAATGCCCATGCTCTTATTCTGGTCAATTTTCTAGCTGCCTGCTAGTTGCTTATTCTGTGTTGGGAAGGCCCTGCTTAAGTGATGGTGCCAAATGCTCACTCTGCTTGCTTTGGCTAGCAGTCACCTTTTCTGGCAAATAGTTTCTGGATTTTCATTGTTCCCACACTGCATCAGAGCTGTCATATCTGCCACCCCTTTGGAACTTAATCCTGTAGAAGTGTTGGTAGCCCAGGATCTACAAGAGGTTTTCTTTACCCTACTAGTAGGAGGAAAGAAGTTCGAAGATACAACTTCAGGTAAGAAAAAAACCAAATCAGCAACAAACAAAATAGGAGGAAAAGAGAGTGAACCTTTAGGAAAAAAACCCTTGAAATACATTTGGTTTCAATCTGGCATGTGAGAATGCTGCAGGAGCAGTGTTGTTTTAGTCTCGTTTAGAAGTGCTTTGCTGAACAAAAACCTGGACATATTGAAAAAAATATTGAATTGCAACACTGGTATTGCTGAGCCTAATATTGCACATCATAAAGAAGATGGCTATTAAGGGTTGACATGAGAAGTTTTAGACTTTCATGAGATCTGTCCTGTCATCTGTGAGCTCATTACAGAGTGTTGTACAGGAAAGGACCAGGAGTCCAATCAGAAGGTGCAGACATGTGGGCACACTCACAAAAAGCCTATAATACACACACACTCTGCCTTTCCTGTGCAGTTACTTGCAGATTTCACCCAGGTGTAGTAATTTTCATTCTGCTTCTCCTGTTTTGCAGTATTCTGGATTTCACACTGAGAGATCTGAGTCTGATCATGAGAGCCAGTGGGGTGGGAGCCCCCTGACCGATACAGCTTCTCCGCAGCTCCTGGAGCCTGTGGACCGACCAAGCTCCCAGCACCACGATGTCTCCTGTGCCTACAGACAGTACTCAGACCGCAGCGCACTCTGTTATGGCTTTGCACTCGACCACTCCAGGCTGACCGATGACAGGCACTTCCACACTCAGGCCTGCGAAGGAGGCAGATGTGAAGCTGGTCGGTATTTCCTGGGCACGCCGCAACCAGGAAGGGAGAGCTGGTGGGGTTCTCGTTCAGCATTGCCTTTGACTAAGTCATCCCCTGAGAGCAGAGAAGTGTATGAAAACAGTATGCCCCACATAACGTCAGTGCACAGGATTCATGGTAAGAGATAACAAGGATTTACACAAGCAGCACCATCTCGGATAAAGCAAAATGATATAAACATGTGACTTTTTATGTGAAAGATGGAAAATGAGAGAGACTTTTGATCTATGTTCTTGTCTCTGAGATCACATCTGTGGAGATGAGTAATACTTGAAATTCAAGTAGAGTTTTACAGTCTTGCTTATATGCAGCAAAATATAATGTTGTTGTATATTCTTTTATCTGTGAAATTAAGTTGGAAGTACCTGAGTGGTGAGATTTTAAGGATGGTCATAAAAATAGAAACAAAGTAATCCACTTTATAGAAATGTGGGTTTTATTTGACTTAAGATCAAACTACTTTGGATGAAATATGTTTAGCAAAAAATTAGAGCTAAATCAAAGCTAGATATTAAAAAAATCTTTAAAATCTTTGGAGAAATCATTCTCCAAGTGAATTTTTTTCTCTACTGGTTAATACTAGATTCTGTAAGATTTGATGTTTATTTTTATTTAAAATTGGCAATTCAACATTTGCTTCTGGTTTCAGACATTTATCCTCAGCTATATTTTTTGGCCAGTTTGAATCTCTCCATCCTTTCAGCACTGAGCCTGAAGTTTTGTTTGGTGTCTGACAGGTTGCAAACTTAGTGCATCAGCACATTTTCAGAGGCAAATGCATAAATATTAGATATTTATTCCATACATTTATCAAGGATGTAAATGGAACATATATTTTGGTTTTAGTTTGTTGCTTGGTTTTGCTGTAATTCCAGCCGTTGCAGTTATTTTCTTCATTGTATCAAGTCTTACATTTTTCAGTAGGCTTTCAGTCTGCATGTAGCTTTGGGGGAAAAAGCCTGACATGTGGGTCTTAGTTGAGGATAGGAACTTATCTTCTCTTGCAAATGTGTCATTTTCATTTAGGTTTCAATCTTGGCCTTTCACAAATTAAGCTCTTTTTGACAATAATATGTGAACATTGCTGTCAGAGCAGTTTCTTTGGGCAGAACATATTTTCTTCTTTTTCAGTTCTTTTAATGTTTCTTCTGTTAGTTCTGGCTTGGGGTCACCTTACAATAAGGACAATCATCTGACCAGTATGGCAGCACTAGATAATGCATATGAGCCTATGTGGTTCTGGTAACACTCAGAGAGTCTGGAACACTGCAGTTATGGTTTCTGCAGTTAGGCAAACTGAGCATGTGGTTCAGAGCTGTGACTGACCAGCTTCTCAGTGCATCATGGAGTGCCTGGATGTACCATGCACTCCAGTGGCTGGAGCTCCCTTCCACCTTCAAGCCTTGTCATTTTGAGTCCAGATCTTAAGAGGATGTGAAGGATAAATTCATGCCCTGGGTACTGTACAGTGCAGTACTTCCCCCAGAAAATGGCATGACATATTTGTTACAAAAGGCCATAATTGATTTTTGTTTTGGACTCTGTAACAGAGCAGTAGTGGTCTGCCATCCAAATAGATCTGTATGACCTGACCCAACACAGAACAGGGCTAGTCTGAAAATGGATTTCCTTTGAGGAGTATTGTCAACAAATCCAAAGCACCTCATCCTCAAAAACGAGGTTGTTTGTGCCAAGGCAAAGGAATCATTAAGTAGCATGCAAGTCTGACACCTGCACCCCTGCAGGCGGTTATCTCAGATCAAGCCCTTTATCATAGTCCAGCTTTAGATGACCACTCAGGTTTAAGGGTCACTCACTTTCTTCCTAGTGAGGACTGAGAGATATGATTCTGTCCTTTCAGCTACCTGCAAGCTGAGCACCAGCTCTATGGGCCTTATTTTTTGAAGAGAGGCAAAATTATAGCTATATTTTCCCATTCCAAAAGCAAATATTTATGCATTGGGATATGACATCACATTTTTACAGTAATTCTATCTAAGAGCTACGAGTTCTTGTGCTGCTGAAGAATTGCTTCATTACTTGTAGTTAGATATTGCTGTGTAAACTGCATAAGGTCACTACATGACCACAAGCTATTTCTCAATGTTGTCTGTATTTTAGCTCCTGGAAAGGCCTAGGAAGACATGCTGGAATGTTGTACGTTTGTAATTCCCTGAGATTTTTTTTTTTACCATGGCCCAGATTCACTCAGACCTTGTTGCCGCAAAAAGCTGGTAAAAAGTCAGGGGCCTAAACAGTGGCAATGAGGGCATTTTGACATGCCTTAGGGTACCCTCCCTGACCTCTAGCTGCTCCAGATGCAGAGTTCCTGTAGAGCTGATGCCATATCTTCTGTGGCTATGCAGGTGCTTGGTTACCCTAGAGTCTATCAGATGGTACTGGATGTCCACTTTGAGGTGCTTAGATCTCTTCTTTGTGTATTTCCAGCTGTGTTACTTATTCCATGCGAAGACACTGGAAACTAGAGTTTGTCACTGAAAAGTGTGGGGTCTACCATGGTCATTTTTGGTGACTGTTATGAGTCACTTGTCTCAGTTTTTGTTTTCTTTCTGTAAAATATGGTTCAGATTACACATTCTTCAAGATCGCTTGCCTCCTTAAACATCAATGCTTGTCTGCTTTCTCTCTTTCCTAGGAAGAGGACACTGGGATGAGGACAGTGTCGTTAGCTCACCTGATCCTGGCTCTGCCAGTGAATCAGGCGACCGATACCGTACTGAACAATATCAGAGCAGTCCGCATGAGCCCAGCAAAATTGAGACACTAATAAGAGCCACACAGCAAATGATTAAAGAAGAAGAAAACAGACTACAGCTGCGGAAAACCACTCCTGACCCACTGGTCTCCATTAATGGCACAGGAAAGAAGCACGCTATCTGTTTTGCAAACTACCCTCAGCAGCAGTTGGCAGGGGATATCTGCCGCATCCCGACAGTTGCCAACACTCCTCCCTGCGAACACATCCAGCAGCGAGATGGGAAGATTATGAGCCCACATGAAAATGACTATGACAACAGTCCCACAACACTGTCTAGAATAAGCAGCCCCAGTTCTGACAGAATATCAAAATCTAGTTTGGTACTTGCTAAAGACTACCTGCATTCAGACATGTCCCCTCATCAAACCCAAGGAGACCACCCAGCAGCCTCTCCAAATTATTACAGCTCCCACAGGCAGTACTTTGATAAGCATGCTTACACACTGACTGGATATGCCCTGGAGCACCTATATGACACTGAAGCAATTAGAAACTATTCACTAGGCTGTAATGGATCACACTTTGATGTGACTTCTCACTTAAGGATGCAGCAAGATCCAGCACAAGGACACAAGGGAACATCTGTCATAATAACAAACGGAAGCTGACACTTTTTTTTGTAAAAAGTTTTGTGCTTTAAAAAATAACCTTTGAGATCTAATTGGAAGATATTATATGTTTTCATGCCCTTGTCCTTACCAGCATTTCATATACCACAGTGCACTAGAAAGAAGAACCTAAGGTTTGGAAGATAAGTTCATTCACACATATTACTTAAAAAAAATAAAAATGCACTGACATGCAGGGTTAGAGTGAATGGAGCTAAACTCAAAGTTGGTGCCATGCATGGCTAAAAAGATAGAAGAGGTCTAGACAAGAAGTGCTTAGGGCAGGCTAACAGAGCAGTTTATGCACATTGTGTAAAGAGGTGGTTGATTTGAAACGCTGCCAAGAGCAGACCTTCTGAACTGCATAGGTCCCAGCCAACAAAACTCCTATACACTCTTTTTTCAAAGAAAATTCAAATGTGTTTCTTCAAAATACACAAAAAAATGTGTGCTTCTGATGATCTCTTTATTCCCTAATGGCCAAATGTGTTCTGCTGCTCCATGGTATAAAGCGTCCCTGGCTGACCAATACAAAATCAGAAAAGGGGAGAAAAGAAGGGAGAACTCAAGTTGTTATGCCCTTGTGTACTCACATGCATAGCTATTTACATATGCTGGATTTGAAAAGAGTCAAATGAGCAGTGTCCTTATGATTAGTTTGGTCAAATATTTACTTCTACTGTATTAAGAAGAGAGGGGCATTCTCATTGTAGTTTTGAGAAACTCAAAGGGTTTGGTTGTCTTGCTGTAGAGATGGGAGTTTGTTCTCATATTTTTGAAAGGTTGCCCTAGGTGGGTAGTGGAGTGAAATGGAAGAAAAATGCCTGGAGAAACAGGGAGAATAGTCTGGAATTAGGAGTGGTCCAAGATAAATACAGTTAAGTCTGTAGCTATGTATGCCATTTAGTAATAATTATAAAATAAGGAAAAATGATTCTGAGTGGCTGAATAATTAAAAGCTAATTTGAAATACAGAGAGAATTCAATCATAGAAATTTTGCTGTAAAATGCAAGTGCAATTGTGGAAGTGTGAAAATATGAGAGAACAGATGAAAACTTTTGGTGGTTTGTCTAACTTCTGATAAAGTTTTGGAGTAAATTAAGCAAGTATAGAAAATTTTAACTACTCTGTCTGACATACAGTAAAGTAATAGGTATGATTTTGAAAACAAAATATGAATTCCTTTCTTGCTTGCAGCAGAAAATTTAATGAATGTCATAAAACATTAGGGATATCAAAATTGGTCATATATATAAGTATAGAAGGAAATCAGTGTTCCAAGGAATTAAATTGTATTAAGAATGCTGGTATTATCAGGATATGTCCAAGAGTTACAGAAGACAACAAAAGAGGCAGAGAAACTTTTTTAATTTTTAATAACCTCAGGAACAAAGAGACTGATTGATTGGAAAAGACTAAATAAAAAGCATATGCTAAAAATGTGAAATAGAGCATTTGTAGGCACAATTGCTAGACTTGTCCCATTTTGTATGCCATTTATATAGTTCAAAAGTTGACTGCAATGAGACCAGGACCACCACTCCCTCATATGCTAAAGTAGAGGTAAAGGGACTTGAGGTGGTTACTAAAATGAGATTAGCACTAAAGCTAGTTTTGTTTGTAATGTTAAGAAGCTTAACATATGGGACTGAGTCATCAGTGGGACTAAATATAAACCAGCATGCTATGAGCGGGTTAAAAATATCTGTTTCCAAATAAAATTAATCAGAAGCAAAAGCTAAATAATAACATTATAAACCACGTAAGTAGATATGTACTTGAAAGCAGAGGAAATTACCTCTCTGAACTTGGAATATTGTGTACAGTCCTCATCACTCCAAGGCAGATTGTGAATCTTGAACTGAGTAGTACCTTAATTCATAAGCAGCCTTTGTTGACTGCAGTGTGATCGCTCCTGGTGAAATGCACGTTGAACACAAGGAAGAGCAACACAGTCTGGTCTTTATTATCTAAACCTCATAATAGAAAAGGTGGAGCAGAGCTTAGCAAAAGATAAAGTGACTGAAAGATCTAATAAAAACTTTAAATAAACTGGGTCTGTCATCTTTGTAAGGGAAAAGAGTAAGGTAAAATGTCGCTGATATGCACCAGCTCTGCGCAGAGGAGAGGTAAATAATGGTCTGAAACTATTTGAACTAGCAGCAAAAATGAGAGACAGGGCACTGAATGATAGCCAAGGCAAAATGAGAACAAAATGATTTGTCAAGAAGTTTATTTGACTCATTGCCAAATGAATAGCAAAGGTTGCTAGAAATTTTTGTTTGTTTATTTGTTTAAGACAGAAACAAGGCAAATAATTGAGGGGAAGAAAAACATTGACAACTGTTAACTCAGAGGAAGTAATGGACCAAAATGGACTTCTTTCAGCCCAAGAATTGTATATATTCCTAAAGTATAGGAATAAGAAAGTATTTTTGATAAATCTAGTTCTGGGTACATATTTATTTCACTTATTCCTATGAATAATATGAATAAACTTGTATTTGGAGTCTCATTTTACAGTATTAAAACACAATTTGCAAAACAAATTAGAGTAGAGGTACATGGTATCATATTATCCCTACTAGTACATATAAAATAAATCTAAGTGTCAATATTATTTTGTATTACAGAAGAGTTTCCTAAACTGTTTGAATGAATGGGATTTTCTCAGCATCCCAAGTTTTTTGGGATCAGCAAGCATTCCTTTTATCAAGCGTTTAATTAGAAGGCAATAGAGTTCTGCAGACCTGCTGCAGTTCCTTGACTATGATCTAGTGGCTGCAAGCAGTCAGAAAACCACAGTTTGGCCACTGTTGTATTTGCATTCCAACAGGCACCTTTGAAAAACAGAGGACTTATAAAACCAACAGGCACAATGTAAGATGCTTGTACTCTGTATGATTTCACCTAGGGAAAAAAGCCAGTGTGCTATGCAATAACAATTCCCCATTCTTATTTACAATGATCCCGAAATAAGACTTCCCAAACTGTAGTTATTTATCCTATTTTCAATAGTTCAAGTCCACTATAAATGCAACAAAATGCACTGTAATGAATGGAATAAATCAATCAAGATGTCTCTACATGCAGCCATGTTGTGCTACAAGAAAAGGCTGATGTTCACTCCCCTCATGGAATTCCAGCAACTGGTGCTCCTTAGCACTTCAACACAGTATGCCAGAGATAGATGCCTTTTGTCAGCTAGTTTGCCATCCTGCTTCTTTAGATAGTCAGGAATTTCTTCTTAATTGACAGAAAGCATTGAATGTTGTAAACATAGACTCTGCATGCTACATGAAAGCAAGTCTGCAATCTTAATTATAGCATACAATATCACTGCAGCTCATAATACATGTACTTTTCAATATGATATAAAGCTTATTTTTTTCCATTACATATTTATTTAATTCAAATTTTCATTTAGTATCCTTCAAGGATATATTCCTTTTTTGGTTGTTTCTTCTTTTTCTAAATCAGATGAAAAGAGATATTTTGCAAAATGGAAAAATGCAGGGCATTTGAACTAAATAAGTTTCAAATGTTACACATTAGTTAAAGGTTATCACTTTAAATAAGGTATGTAAGTTGAGTTTTGGAACAGAAACAATAAATTGCTGCATTGCATAATTTCTCTAACAAAACACTGGTCTGCTATTACCACCAAATTTATTTTGTAACTACTGCAAATGCAGAGTCACCACAGCTCTTTCAAACCATTTCTTGTTTGATATCAGTGGATGGTGCGTTATGTTTTTTGTGCATTATGATTTTAGTATATTTCTCTTGCTTATAGAAATAAATTCCTCTTCTCGTTGTTATATAAAATTGCACCCCAGGGGCATTGGGTTTGTGATTTTTGACAAATTTGTAAATCAACTCTTACATTAGAAGAACTGTACTCAGCAATTTGTCCCATTTACACAAATGGGAATATTTGTGGAGTAAGGTACTACTTAATATGTGTGAGGGGGAAAAAACCTGACTTGTGATAATAAGTTTGGAGGTTGTTTTACACTTTTTTTTTCCTTAAATCTCAAGATGTGGGTATGGAAACTGTGGAAGATAATAGCTGTAATGGCTGTGTTTCTGTAACAGAGGTATTTACACATTTTGAAAAAATGAGTGTATCTCTCTGTACTGAAGAGCCCAAAAAGTGTTTCTTAACTTTCAGGCTTTTAATTGGCTTTGGTTGATGTGTCCACAATACTGCCATGGGTTGCACAGTGAAATTCTGCTTTTTTAAACTTTTTTAATCACTGTTATCTGAATCTGATTTTTGTCTCTGCACATGCAGCATTTATTCATTAATGTCCCTAAGTATGTTAACCACCATATGTTCATTTGTGTGAGCATGCTGTGTGAGTTGGAAAAAATAAAAGGTCACATAGTATATCTGGAAAAGGCACAGCCACCCCAGAAAATCAGACTGGCTGTTCCAAAGGTCAGATAACCTTTCAGTCACGGAACAAAGCTGTGGCGTACGCATTGGTTTCAGACCTTCTGCATACAAAGCTGTATATAATGGGGATTATAGCACACAGTTCCAGGATTAGACCTAGCTATGTCTGTTTTAAGGTGGCTATAGTTAATGTCTTGCAGCAAATGGATTCAGGCTCTGGTCTTTCCATGAGTTGCAAGTTTACTTAAAACACCTAAAGAGTCTAAAGGTAATACAGGCTTTGTTATTAGGAACAATGTTGGATGAACATGCTTTCTGTAGGTGTACTGGCTTAGGTCCAGATACCTCCGTAGTGTGGAGGAGAGCCTATTTTATTTTATTTGCAGTTAGTATTGATGGTTAAATATTTCAGCTGTGTGCACTCAGAAGCCAAAAAAACCCCAAAAAACCAAACCCAAAACCCAAAACAACCCTGAGACCAACAACAGAAAAAAATAAATCAAAACCCCCCACAGATTTCTGTAACCCTTCAGTTTGATGTTATTAAATCTTGCTAGAGGTATAGCTGAGGATTTAGCTGTTATTTTGAAGACCAAAAAATTAAGCAGTCTTCTGTTCAGAACAGTGAGAGCACTAGTGTGATTCCATTTCACATTTCCTTAGAGCATTTATTAATTAAAAAACAAAATGCCATGAGGTTAAACTTCACTATGGCATTTAGTTTATGTATATAAGGGTTCTGTAGATAAATCTGGCTCTGAGTTGCTAGGAATACATCCCTTTTTGAAAAGAGTTAATTTATGACTCCATCTATGAAGCTGTACCTGAAAGGACAGATCAAATACAGGAAGAAAAAAAGCTTTTTGTCTGGTTGTATTCGCTATTTAACTCCTGTCTCACACAAAGTTCTCAAGCTTTCCTATTGTTCTAGGATTCCAAATACCATTTAACACAGTTTTATTTATTGAAATTTGGACTGCATTTTTTTTTTTCTTTTCAGCTACTGATACAGTGGGAAGTTTTGAAATGCAAGAAATAATCTTTTTCACACAATATAAAACATTGGCACCTTTACATTCTAAGGAAATAAAGTCTACTAGGAAAAGTACTTTTAGGACAATGCAACTTTTTTCCCCAGGTAAATATTTCAATGCATAAAAAATACTAATCTAAAAAAAAGGAAAAAAAAAAAGAAAAAAAAGCACTTGAGAAATGATGAATCATTACATGTTTGTGTTAAACAAATGGTTACATTTATGGAAAAAAAGACACAGGTTACCAGTGTTTCAAATACTATACCTTGCAATGTAAAGGGTCTAGTGACATTGTAGCATAACATCTGTAGTTTCCCTTTGGAATGTAATGTAGAAAACACAATTTAGCTATGTCAACAATATCTTGCAAAGTGTTCCCATTTATAATTATTTATATTGTAAATAGCTTTCTGAAGTAAATTTGAAGTTAATGTGCATAAGATGTATTTATTATGTGAAGATTTTTTTTCCGTTCAAAATATAGCTGCAAATATGCAATTTTTGTCTGTTTTCCTACATTTTTAAACTAAGGATTATTCTGCATAGGGAACATTTTCAGGAATACATTTTAATTAATTACAGTATTTCTCAGAATTGGGAGGGGACATGGTAAAGTAATTTATTTTGATTCCTGTGAATCCTAAGTGCTCCTTGAATCTTGAATGAAGTTTATCAAAATATGGACAAAGATAATACACTTCTACCCCCATTACAGATGTCTGAACCTGCTCAAATACTGTTCTTTCAGGAAGAAGTGACTCTCAGTGGCTTAATTAAGACTAATTATCTATTTTGTGAATAGTCTGCCTTGTTTCTTGAAGCCATCTACTACCCCTGTGCCTCAGCTAAATCAGCTTGCTAACTTGGAGCATGATGTCCATTAGGTGCTTGAAATACTACACTCCAAGAGCAGTGTTCTGACAAAGTAATAGGTGAGAAGTTATGCTAAACTTCTCTCAGAGGTGAGAGCTGGCTATTACTTGGGATTGTGTGCTTGCATAGTTTGATAGACATGTAATAACACAGAGTCACTGTGCAGCACCTCAGCTGCTGCAGCCCTTGCCTGCTCTGGGGTTTGGGTCCTTCTGAGCTCGTTTTCTGAGTCACAGTTCTTATTTTCTAGACCAGTTTCTGAGCCATCAAACCCCATTCTCTCAGACACTGTCACTGAGTGTCTTCCCTGCAGGTGAACAACTGCAAAACAGATGGTTTTGGAGACTAGTGGGACCCTGATGATGTGGTTGGGTGAGAGAGCAGCTTTCTCTGGAGAGAAAGTGGTTGCTCGTATATTTCCCATTCACAAGACAGAGCAAATACATAAACATTGGGGATGGATGTGAGATGCACAGAAGAGTCAGTTCTGAGGCTCAAGTTAATTAACTGCATAAAATGGAGATGCAGTTGTGTCACTGGCCCTTTGTTCCTGCATGGATGTAGGCACTTGATTCTCAGAGACAGTCCTGGGATTAGGGAGTACTGTGCAGCACTGAGAAGTTTAAACTGCATTCATGAAGTTAAAATTTTCTATGGGGTAATTTAGGTAGATCCCTTCAACTTGGCCTGAATTTTGGCCCTGGTTCTCATGCAGGCAGGAAATGGTGTCATCTTTTCCCCAAATTATGCTGTCTAGCTGTACAAAACATGTGTTGAGCTTCTTTCTTTCTGTCTTGCTTGCTTGCTATCTTGGTTTTTCTTTCTTTTTCTTTCTTTCTGGCTTTCTTTCTTTCTGATTTTCTGACTTCATGGGTGAGAGGTTTCAGAAATGCCCTTTTTTGACCTGCTGTCTGTCTTTGAAACCCATGCTGAGAAAGACACAGATCAATAGGCAGTCATGAGATTACATTATCCTCCACAGGACAACAGTTTCTCCATGCTAAGCTCTGCAACAAAACTGAGTATCATCCTTGGCTCTGTGTACTTCAAGTCCTACCACTTCCATGCTCTTTAGTCTCTCTTTTAGTGCCTGAAGAGTAGCTATTGCCCACTGGTCTCTATTCACTCTTGGTTTCTATGCTCATTGGCAAGTTGCTCTGCACTGAGGAAATCTGCTGTCATGGCCATTCTAATAAAAGGGTGCAATATCATCAGGAACTTCCTCTATTCCCATATGGCAGCCTTCAGAGGCTTCAGCATCAGCAATTTCATTTGCTACAGCCCCTCTGACTGCCAGAAGGTCACAAATAGCCTGCTGTGTGCCTGTGTGAATAAAAACAGCAATCCACCACAGCACAAAGCCTGATGGACTACATGTTTTTTTCATGGATGTTATCAGGAGTCTCACTACACATGCACACAACTCTCTAGGCTATGGTCCAGAGGCCAGGTGCAAGGCTATGTATACATGGAAACAGCTGGGCCTCACCATCATAAAGTCTTCTCATCCTTGCAGACATCTCTCTCTGCCCACAGTCTGCCATTGCCTTTCTTCAGCAGTCTGTCCTCTCGTTTTTGTCTCTTACAGGAATTATGTGTTCTGTTTCCCTTTCCTCCCTTCTGTCCCAAGTCCTGCACTGTGACTTCACAATTCCTTGCTCAGCAAGTGTCCTCTGTTGATCCTGAAAATTGTGTTTTCCTTTTCATGAAGAAAATGGCTATCTGGCAACAGTTTCCATCACTTGCTTTCCCATTTCCCTTTCCCTTTATACAGCTGGTGTAAATGCCACACTGAGCAGCCTGCAATGTTTTACTCACAGGCATTAGTTCTGCTACAAGAAAGCTATTGGCTAAGGGAATGGAGGTGATGAACTTTTCAGAAAAGATACAGACAAAAGATGATAGATGCCTTCAGCATACCAAATGCACATGCTACTTCAGCTGCATTGCAAAACATCATCACTTTTGGACTGCAAACAGAACATAAAGATGAAAACTGAAACCAGAGGACTTATTCTTTATTTGAAAATAACAACAAAAGCTACTATCAGATGCACCTGAGAGGGAAACTTAAAAATAAGGCAAGTGTCTAAACATGCATTAAATTACATGCAAACAATTAAATGTTTGTTATTGCTGTTCATCTCATCACTACTTTTTCATTTTTTTCATTATTATCAGGAGCTGTCATCAGCTTTGTCCTTTTTATAATTTTATCTTATTTGTCATTTGTGATCAATACTCTTTTTTCATTTATAAATAAAAGTATTATATAATAAAGATATTAATATAAAATGCAGGTCAGAAACTGACACTTTGAAAATAAAACCCAGAGTATTTTAGCATATTCCAAACTTTCAACTGACTATAGGCTCCACAACTTTTACCCAGTGTATCAGGTGGCAAATATCATATGGGAGCCAAATTTCACATCCAGCCATGTTCCTAGGAATTGTTAGTATGACATATTTCAAAGCTATACCAAAGCTATGTTGCAAACAAATAAACTTGTACATTATCAAATGTGGTACATTTGCTTTTTTCTTTTTGTGATAAGAAGAAATGTGAGAAAATGGTGATGAGAGCTTAAGGTACCTTTTTAAGCTGGGTGCTTTCAATTCCCCCTCAAGATGTAGTCGCAGAGACCATTTCATTCAGTTTCAAAGGGCAAGCTGGAATCTTTCTATGCCTTTTTCTATCTCCCTCGAAGCCTTAGGCAGTTCTGTACTGGCTGGCTACTTGGGGTGGTCTAAAGCAGGCTCAAGACTACACTGGTTTGTGCTACCTACCACAAGTACCTACCTGTTCATCACACATGAAAAACAATGGCCCTCTGGCTTGTAGAGAGTTATCTAGTGCAAGAGAACTGAAAGAGCAGTAAGCATCTCACCACTATTTAAAGCCACTTTTTTACATTAGTATTGTCTATTTTGTGGGGTTAAGCAGGTTAGGCTGCCACCTTTCTCCTGTGTTATTAACATCACAAGTGACAAGAAAAGCAAGGAAGAAGGTACCAGAAGGTGTGAAACTATACTTTTTCTTCCATACCGTCCAGCAAAACTCAGTGAAATTGCAAAAGGTTCTTCTCATCATAGCAGAATAAATACTTGCCCAGTGGAGTCCTGCCTGTATATAACCAGTATATAACCAGTATATAACAAATTTGTTGTGAATGCCCTTTTGCTCTGCCAGTGGGATAGCCGGTGAAACCACATTAGTATGTATGTGGTATTTATCCCAAAATTCCATGCATGAACATAAATATTTTCTAAATTGTTGATGTTTCCTGTCAAAGGACACTAAGATTGCTGTCTGCTGAGCCTTTTGTTCCTTTCCTTTTACTGTTGCATCCCTTTGGAACCCAGGATGAGGAGAGCCAAGACTGCAAAGCAGCTTATGCAGTTTTGACAGGAGTTAAATGAATTTTTCATCTGAAGCTTCTTGGTTTTGATTCTGACACAAGACATTTCAGCAGGTTATGAATTATTTTAACAAAAGCAGGACTGTGTTTTGTCTGTCTGGTTTCTCTGTGGGACAGTTGTGTCATTTTTAAAAAAAGAATACTAGTGAAAGTCATCCTTTGTGTTTCCAATTTGGAGCGCATCAGTGAGGTGAAAAATACAGCGTAAGTGTTAAGTCTATTTTAGTCAAGGGCACAACTGTGCATTTTGATGTTATGTTTCTGACTTTTCTTTAATCACAAAGGCACAGCCTTTCTTCTGTGCTGCTTTCTATTTAACCTTCAAAACAACTGCAAAGTATTAGAATGACTCCAGTATCCTCTCCAGCGAGAATGTTTCTTGACCTCAAGAGAAATGCCCATTGGTTTCATTAGGCTGGTTTATCTGACAGACTGCTCATAGAAAACAGCTGATTTTTTTTTTTAAACTGAGCAACTTTGCCTTCCTGTGATCTATCTTCTTGCCTACAGTGGTAAATATGCTAAACTGCAGGTACCAGCAAGCTTTGAGACAGTCTGAGGCTTGGATGTTGACTCATGTCTGTGTTTTGTGTGTTATGCAATAGCCTACCTTCTGCACAACTATTTGGTCTATTCTTCGACTTGGATTTTGACTTAATATGTGCTTATTTACTTAAGGAATTAGATCCATTGTGGGAGACATACAAAACAGCCAGTGGTTTAGGAGTTTAGTAAATAATCTCAGCTTTGTTCAGTTTTGCTCTGGGTCAGGCTGCTGCATGGAGTAATTCCATATGGCAACCTGATTTGAGCTCACTCAAAGCAAACCTTAAAATGGATTTTGGCAAAATCCATCCAGCCATCAGGAACCCATTCTCAGTTTCTGCTGAGGATTTCCTGATAGCTTTCTTAATAAAATTAAAAAAAAAAGCATCAACCAAAACCAACAGAAAATCAGAAATACTTTGAAACTTTTTTACTGTCTGAAATACCCTTTCTGAACACTAACCATCAAAAAGCCCTTTAGGCTGCTCTAATTTTGCCAAGAGCTATAGAAGTTAGGAGGTGCAAACTCAGCTTAAGCGACTTTGCCTGCTACCCAGACCTTGCTTTGCTCCATGCTATTGGTGATGTGGTGCAGTGGGTGCAGTCTCTTGTGAAGGAGAAGCCTGATGGGGAGGTCTTTCTGCCTTTCTGCCTTGGCTCCCGTGCCCTGGTGCAGAGCAGCAGCTGCCTGGTCCCTCACTTGCCTGGGAATAGGGGTGTGTGGGCTACCAACGCCTCTGCCTTGCTAAGGATAAGAGGGAAGCATGGGAATTTGAGCGGTGAGAGGGCCTCCAGTGGGGTGCCTCCAGTATTCAAAAGTCAGGGGTAAAGTCCTGGCAGTAATGAAGTCGTTGACAGAAATACTTTGGTCCCACTGAAGCGTGGCAAGAAATGTAAAAACATTTTGAAAACAACACTTGAGGCAGCTCAGTGTGCCTCCCTCAATAGAGAGAGTGAAAGCATACGTAAACAGAAAGATTTACTCGTGTTGCAAACAAACATAATTAAAAAAAAATGTGGGTAGGGAAACAAGTACACAGAAAAAATCCTCTCTTGTAATTTAGCTCAACAGTGTCAAATGTGAACAAAACCCCTGAGATAAAACTTGGGCTAGAGAGCAGAAATTCTGGCAGGGCTATTTCAAAGTGGGGCTCTTAGGAAAATCTGCTGATTGAAATCAATACAGCAAGAGCCAGACTTTGAAAAGACCATTTCTGAGATCTGAGAGGGTCACTGAGCGGAAGTGTCAGTTGATAGTATTGAAGCTGCAATTGCCTTCACCAAGGTGCTCAGGTGTTTGCTTTAGTGACTTCTTGCAGCCAGTGGCTGAGCATACATTTAACATCCCACCTGAGATGCCCTGCTAGAGAAGGGAATTTTTTAAAGACTTCTGTAGCTTAGACAACTCCCTCACCAGCCATATCAGCACGTCACAGGTTCTGTATACTAATCAATAATGTTTGACTGATGTACTGCATCAGATTAATTGAAGAGGTTATTATTTGTAGAGAGAATTTAAAAGGGATTGAAGTTCTTTGTTTTCTGCTTCTATTTTTTAAAAAAGTTCATTCGTTTGGATTTTTAGGAACTTGTGATTTGTCATGTGAAACATTTTTAAACAGACCTTAGTTAATATTTTCATTTTTCACACAGTAGCAATGGGTCATATTTTGGTTTTAGTTTATTTATTTATTTATTATGTAGCACTTGATTAGGTAATGGCTTCACAGGACCGGGCAAAATACAGATACTTTATAGCATTAGAAATTACTGTGAACATATTCTGGAAGTTTGTCAGAAGGTGATGAAAAGGTGATTAGCAAATAAATAGAGAACCTGCATTTCCATTTGTTACATGGCATTGTTTTTCCTGCAGTGTTATAGAAATACTATCGAAAAGTCAACAGTAAAAAATGAACTTTTTGCTTATGACAATACGAATTAACTGTATTTTGATTACAGGGAAGTTATACAATGGCTATTCAAAGTGCTGTTTTTAATGATGACTAAAAAACATCATCCTTTATGAATATGTGAAGAATTCATTCAAATTCAATTACACTGTACTTGTATTACAAGGAGGTGCAGAGGAGAGTGAGTATTCAGGTGGAGTTTGTCCAGTCCAGTAATTCCACTTTAATTTCTGTCCATTTTTAACACTCAAATTCTCAGCAAGGCACTTCAGTTCACTGGGGTAAGTGAAGCTGTACTGTTCCAAATCTCTTTCTAGTTGTCATGGTTTCCTATGAGAATGTACCTCATGCCATCACATTGTCATTTTCTCCATCCATCCGTCTATCCATACATCCATCCATCTATCACATCCCTAATATTTTTGCAACTCCTTATCCTAATTGAACTAAGTTTTTAAAAAAGATGTCAGTATTAATTCTCAGCATTTTTGTAAAAATAGGTTGCTAGAAAGGCCTTCCATACTTGCTGGAATGAGAATTAAATTAGAGAAAAAATTATGTGTGTATTTTCAAGAAGTGTCCTTACTTTACAGTAATATTTCAGTTCAGCAGATTGTTTTACCATAGCTTGGGAATTATTTGGAGTGATAGTGAAGACTGCTGTGACAGTGTATACATTGTCATAAACAGTAAACAGCTAGTTTTAAAATCCAAACATACATGATAAAAGGATATTCACTGTTTGCTGTAACAAACACATAAATTCCATGGGGTGAAGAAGAACAAGGAGAAAGGATGCAAATTCACAGTGGTACGATGCATTTGCAATATGGATTGCACTTATCTTTTTATTTGCCACAGACAATGTAAATTATGTGTAACAGAATGAAGATTCAAATGATCCAGCATCTGCAGAAGACTGTAAATTACACTGCAGTGAGTATTCCAGAGAAAAGAAGACTTTGTCGGTATCTAGTTAAAATGATAGAGTATAAAAACCAGTATCCAAAAATCAGTCCTAAATTAACAATAAGCAGACCTTCACAAATATAGAGGTTCCACTAGATTTTGCTGTAAGTGTACATGTAGGTTTTTCAAATACACTCTTCCAATTCAATTTTACTGTCAAAGGCAATAATATTAAAATAACAAGCACTTGAGGTTTTGCAATATTTTTATGAGTGTATCTGCGTTAAGATCTTTGGTGTCTCTCCCATTATACCATATTCCTCATGCAGTTATCTGTCCTTCTTAAGAGATTCTTCTTCTGGTGAATGCTTTTCCAGTTGCACACCTCCACACCCTGGAAAGTGCTTAGCTATTGTTTGACTGCTGCAGCTGTGAAGGATCTAGTCACTGTCTTGGCCAGTCTTACTCCCAAAACTGCAACACAATGTGAGTAAGTGTGAGTGAGCTTTATTTTCCTATAAATTTTACAGATTTGTTGTTGTTGTTGTTTGGGGTTTTTTTTGGTTTTGTTTTTGTTTCTGACCTTGTAGGTAGCTTCAGCTGAAAGAGATTTCAGAAAACAGTTAAAAAAATGACTGAGCCAAGAGTTGTTCAGGTTCTTACAAGGGAAAAAAAAAGGCACACAGAACTACAGAGTAATGTTATTTGTGTCTGGAAAGTGATGGATGTGTGTAGAAGGAAGACAGACACAAGACCATGAAACGAAGTTGGCAGGAAGACAGTTACTTAAGCTTCCTCTAACTTAAAAAAAAAAAGATTCAGAGGACTTGCTAGCAACTCATATGCTTTTGTTTATCTATGTTTGTTGATTTGCTTTCTTTTGCAAAATAAGTTTAGCACTATAACAAGTCTTCCCACCTCTACATACCTCACTCCAAAAGTATTTCAGTAACTCCAGTAGCGGTTTTCCCTGAGTAATCAGTGAAACACCAGGTTTCCAGCGAAGAGAAAAGAATAGATACAGTGTTTGAAAAAGAAGTCTTTGTCTTAGGTCTGAAAGTAACAAGGAGACTTACCTGAGAGTCTGATCACTTAGGAAATAGAAGATTTCTCTTTTCATCGGAGTCTATCAGGTTCTGTTAAAACATGTTATATCTTCATTAAGATGAGGTTTATTCTCAAGTAATCCAGAAAGACAGATGCTTTTGGGTTATTTATATTTCCATATCCTTTTCCATGCAATGATAAATGAAGACATGCTATCAATTGTTTGTTTGGTTTTGGTTTTGGTTGTTTTTATAAACAATGGCCTTATGGCTAGCAGACGATGAAATGAGACATACAAACAGATTTCCAAATGCTGTTAACCTTGACAGGGCACCAAGTGTGTGGTTAAAAAACAGTTTTTCAGTCTTTGTGGCAGATTCTCATCACAGCCACACCAGTGCAAGGTGGGGAGGGTCTGCCTTCACTGCAGTCAGAAGCCATCCACCTTTGTACAGCTTTATAGCAGAGGTATTCTTGTCTTAAGATGGTGTAAAAGAGAAAGAGAATGAAAAATGAGCCTTTTTTTTAGAACAACATCTACTTTGCTCATTGATTCTTAGATGCTCTCATAAATCAAACAGCAGGTGGTTTTAACTGATGAAATTATCCTTACTAATTTTTAAGCTGTCACAGACAGATCTGAGGCAGTTTCTGTGGTCTATCTAGAGTGGATTGTTTATTCCTTAGAAATGTTCAAAATATTCAGTCTTCAATTCTGAAAGCATAAATATCTTAACTTTGCCTGGGCATGCAGGGTTTGCTGACTCAAAGGAAGAATGATACTTCCTTCAAAAAAAGCAAGACAGGCGTTTATGAAATATTCCAGAAAGATCAGGTCACATCTTCCCCAAAAGATCCTTAACATCTTTTGTAACAGTACCAACAACTTGTGCAGGTTTTGGATGAAATGTGCCAGTAACACTGCAAAAAAAAAAACCCCAAAAAACCCCCAAAAACCAAAACCAAAACCAAAACCAACCAACCAAAAAAAAAAAAAAAAACAAAAAAACCAAAAAAAAAAAACAAAAAAAAAAAAAAAAACAAAAAAAAAAAAAAAAAAAAAAAAAAAAAAAAAAAAAAAAAAAAAAAAAAAAAAAAAAAAAAAAAACAAAAAAAAAAAAAAAAACAAAAAAACAAAAAAACAAAAAAACCCCAAAACCAATGGCCATCTCAGGCACAGAGCCATTGCTTGTGAACTGATTGATCTGTTCATGCAGAATTGCCCTGAGATGCCCTAGACATGTTGGGGTCAAATTGGCAAAATAGGTAGCAACTGTGTTCTTGCAGCAGCCTCTGAAGGAGAGAGGCAGATGTCTATTCTGTCTTGCAAACACATTCTTTTACAATGTGTTACTTCATCTCTTTTATTGCACAAGAGGAAAGTGAGAGACAGAGAATCAAGGATACCATTAATGATAGACCATATGGAACACATAAACAACGTTGTTCTAGAATAAGATGGTCTTTAAAGGGGGTGGGTGCCTTACTGTACTTGGGCCAGACATTACCTAACTCCTCAGGTGAAAGAAGGAGAATAGGTGAGAATAGGAAGCAGACATTGAAAGCATGTGATTCAGAGCAAGGCTTTCTGGAAGATATAAAGAGCAGCTTGAACCCCTTTAAAGGTCTGAGTTCCACTCTATTAAAATAATCTGCTCCTGCTCGCTGGAGCTGAACCTTCCTCATGAAGACTACTGAAGAAAATACTGCTTTGAAAAGGGACTAAGAATTTGGCCTCTTGTTCATGAACCACTTAGGAGTTCCTGGACTTTTATGTGAAGACAGGGGATGCCTAAGGAAATGACTGAGAACATCTTCCAGTACAAAATGCTCTTTCTTTGACAGAGGGAACCACTAATAACAACAAAGGCTGTCCTAAAAAACTGGGCGCTGCCATTTTACAGTCTTTTAAAACTCATTTTGGACAGCACTGTACTTGGCAAGTCACCCTCTTGGAAGTAGTCATTGCTCTTGGCACTAGCATCTGAGCCAACCTAGTCTCTGGGCCAGCAAAGGGCTGGCTGTCTGCAACCAGCAAGCTAGAGGAGTTATTTCTCTTCATATTGTGTCTAACTGGCCAATGTTTTAGCTGCTTGAGCATAGGGAAGAATGATAGTGTGTGTCTCCCCCAGCATGTGTGAAGGTTTCAGGTTCTGGCCTTGCTGTATTTGACCTCATTTAGGACAAGAATGCTTTTATCTAAATCAAAGCCAATTTCTAGTATTAATCTGAACTTGTGAAGACCCCCAGTGAACAAAAATATCACAGGAATTAGGCAATACGTTGAGAATGCATTTTGAAGTTTTAAGCATGTGCTTAAGTGCTTTTCTGGCTCTACTTTAATGAAAGATGGAAATGTAATGTGGAAATATGACTGAGAAATTCTGTTTCATTAAACTTGGAATGAATCCCAGTGATGAACAAAACTCAGAATGAAGAACCATTTTGAGATTTAAAAGTAGTTTTTCTTTGTATTTATTCTCTCCATTTTACTGCTGACTGATGTGAGCTCATGGAGAGAACACTGCAGCAAGCTTGCTTGCTACATTTTTAATGTGATGTAAAACATAATGATTATTGGTGAGTGGTTTGTCACACTAGAGCATGCTAGAAGGACAGCACAAACAATGGCTGAAGGACGAAAGCATAACAGGAGATTTCTTACTGCTTATCCAAAGGTTATTGGACTTCCTTGAAAAGGAATTCCAATTCATAAATTCCAAATTCATAACAGTAAATGGTGGATACAGAAGAAAAAAAGGCATTTCTGTTTTCATTTCTTATTCAATAATTTATCTAGTAAAAACAGTGAACTAGAAGCAGGTTGAGGGAGGGACCTTTATCCAATGCAAAACCATGGTAGCTATGCTGACTTCTGCATGTTTATTTGGGGTAGAGGGCATGAACACTCAACTTTGTGTGTCCCAAAAGGATTTTTTAGTTTGGGGCCTGTGTCTTTCTGCAGTTGTGACCAAAAAAAAAGCAGCTGTGCCAGGAAAAAGTGGCTGCTCAGCCACCTCATTCAAGGCCGAAGAGGAGTCAAAGCAATGCACCCTTTCTGGTATCTCAGAGAGAGGCAAGAAAAATGTCAAGGAGAAGGCAGTCAAGAGCCCAGGGAAATAGTGAGGGATTTTAGGAGGAACAATATTCTGTTGTTTTCTGCAGGATCTTCTGGCCAGGTTACAGAAGAAGCGTCTGGACTTTGTCTTTCTGCACATGGGGAACTGACAGCTTGGGAGGAGGTAATTGTGCTGAGACTTGGTGACCCCCTATCCTGGGAGTACTTTGGTGCTCATTATACATCTTTGCTTTGGGAGCTGAGGTTTTTTAGCAGTGCTTGTGAGAACAGTGCTACCACTAGCATGGCAGATCGAGCATGGTGTGATGAAGGGTCTGAGCTCAGTGGATCACTGTGGGTGTTGACAGGCAATGCAGACAGTCCTCCTCTTTTGTATTTCCTAGAGCTATAGATTTTGACTATAAGCCAAAAGCTAAATGGATCCAAACTGATGAAGGATAGGTCAGTCAGTTGCTAATACTTGTGATGGTCTGCATGCAATCTGGATGGCGAGGACGGGGAGGAAGTTTATCTCTGTGCTCCGTTCCTTATGTGCACCCATTGCTGGTTACTGTTGTAATATGTGACAACAAAGTCCAGTCTTTTCCATTACTCATGGAAAAAGGCATTTCATAATATCTATCTGCCACACTTCTTCCTTTCTTAATTTACTACAAGATAGGCAGCAGCATCTTTTTAATGAAAATATCACACAGTTAAGGATCCTGTAGTACAATAACATAAAATGGCAAATTTACCTCTGAATGCAGGCAGCTCTATTTAACATGCATACCCTGGACACCCATGAAAATCCAGTGAATACTACATTATTGTGGGGAAGTACATGAAAGAAAAATGGGCCATGAAGATGATATATACTGAAATTTTTTCTATTGTGACTTTTAGTACCACTTTTTCATAGCTCAGCAGGAGACCTGAGCTATGCTGAGCAATTGCCAAACAGCATGGTAAACTACCAAGTGGGTTTTCTGTATATTATCTCCAGTTTAGTGGAACTTTGTAGGGCAACAGCCCACTAGTAGATCACAACTCATTTTGGCAGGCCATTTTGTGTGCATTATTGACCTTTACTTGCTGTCCATAAATCCTTGACAATGCTGACACAGCAACGCACCAACTGACCTTTCAAAAAATGTTGGAAATAATCCGTTGCAGCTGCAGGCTGAGGACACTGACCATATTCAAATATAAATCTCTTCATCAGTACCATGGACTTCTGGCAAGAGCACCATACATACTCCCTAAACTGATTCTCCACACCAACAGGCCTGATGTCCCTTATGAAAAAGAAAATACTCACTACTTAAAAGCAGCAGGAGGAAACCCCCTTTTTAAAGCTGACTCTGTGAGGAAAATTTAGGACAACACTGGTTTGACTTTCCCAAAAGCTGTCTAGCAACTACAGCATCCTGCCTTGACAGCTCTTTGTGTAAAATGTTCTTAGCACCTGTAAGTCCTGAGGACCTTAGCCTTAAGCCCAGAACAAAGCGTACATTTCCTGGTTTTGAACTGGTATCCTTTCATGTTTTAAAGCACAAGGCTTTCCTTTCAAAAGTATTTGAGCATTGTGTTCTCTACATTTGCAGAGTGCAATATTTGTTCTATCCTTTCTTTAAAAACAACCTCACAACACCCTGAGAGCTGTGTCATCTGTGATGAACTACTGCACAGCTACTTCAGTTGTGCAGGGGTCCTCATGAGCCTGGATTCTTGAACCAGCTGCCTGCATTAGCTAAGCTATGTTAAGGGCCAGTTACACTGGGCCACTTTCCTGTGTGTGGGAATGGTCTTAACTTGAGGTTAGCAGTGAATTCAACTACTTTGAACGAGCTTTTGATGAGCACTTTCTGTAGGCTGAGAGCAGAGTCAGTTTGCGTTCTGCTTTATCTGAAGGTGTTTTGTTCACATTCCTAAATTAATTTGTAGTGACTTCTATGCAGTGAAGAACTACCCAATAGATTTTCTATCAAATTATAATAAAAATATATTAGTATATATGTGAGATAAATATCATGTACTTCTGAATAGCTGTACAAACTTCTCCATTTCTTGGGCAAGGAGGTGCACTAACTCCTCTTTCAAGGAGACTTGTGTGCCTCTGTGGGAAATGCAACTTGAGTAACTGATGGACAATCTAGAACTGAGGTAGCAGCACAGAGATTTGTGAAAAGTGGTAAAGAACAACCCTTTGGCAAAGTTGAAAGAGGAACTGTCTTTTCATACGATCAGCAATTACATACAGGGTGCAATAATTAAGGTTACAAAAAGGAAGATCAAATATCTCTCACACTGCCAAACTACAAAGTTCTCTAACTGCCAAGGCAAGGATAAGATGCTGATGGGAGATTCTGCATGTGGCAAGGTGACTTCTGAAATGTGTTATGCCAACTTCTATCATGCATAAAGGGAAGTTCCATTTAGTTAAATGGAAAATACAAAAAAATCCATACCTATTTGCTTCAGGATGACAGCAAAAAGAAAATCTGTATCATATACATATTAAGGTTACAAAGCTCACCAGATTGTTATAATAGATACAAATAATGTCAATAAATATCAAATTTTCAGAGTGATATAATTCAGTTTAATTTTTTTTGCAGAAAAATATATTCATTTGTATAGGAGAGAAAAGATGACTAAATAAATAAATGTAAGTTTGCAATAAGCATTTTTTTCTCCTGTTTCTTCCTGATTAAATATCTTGGGTAGCAATCCTCAAAATGGTCTTTTTGCAGTCCCCTTTTCAGGATCTGTTTTCCTTTGTTACCCATGGGCTTGATTAATACAGATTTGCCTTTGCTAATATGCTTCTTTCTGTTTGCTTTGTGTTTAATTCTGTGAAAGAAGTAGTAGTAGTAGCATGTTGTGCATATAAAAGTGCTTCACATTTCCTTTCCAGCTGGCTAGTATATATTTTTTGTAATTATTGTTTCTACATTTGTTTTAAATTTCCCTGCCTCCTTGAAGTAAGGCATAACAGTTTTGAAAACCAGAGCATGGGTATTGAACTCATCTGTGTAAAAGGGAATTCCAACAGCTTAGATGAGATTCTAACACTTTTTCTTTTTCCTCTTGTAAGGCCAGGGACCATGTAATAATCTAGTCCAGCCTTCTGTATAAGGCCATAAACCTCACCATGGTTCCGCAGATTATTTTCACTGTGTACTCTCTGAGAGCAGTGTAATTACTAAGCAAAGGAAAAAATCTAAGAAGTCTAAAAACTGGGCCTCTTGGTGGGTATACAATTAGCAGATACCTTTCATAACTGCATTTAAAGTTTTGGCAAAAAGCCAAAATAACAGTCTACACATATTTCCGAGCCCTTAGATCTTAAAGGAAAATGGATACTTAAATGTATTTTTCTCTTGACTATAATTTTCATGCATAATGCTTCAATAGTCTTTCTTCAACTGCATATCTGTTTCTTTTCATAGTGTCCTTATGGAGACCAATTTTTCTTTAACATCTATAAATAATCTTTTGCATATATTCTGCCTACACTTGCTGTTAAAAGGTAACAATTTGCTCAAACTGTGATTGTATGTCTTCAGCATTTATATTCTCTTGTGCTATAGAAAGACTTTAACTTCAGTTCCAGAAAGCTCTTACATAGAAGGAGATGGAATCTCTAATCTGCATGTTTTCCTTAGAGTTTGATCTGCTTTACTTCAGCAACTCATTACTGAGATCACAGAAGAACTCAGTAGTGAGCAGCAGAATGTTTCCATAAAACAAACACAGAGATGCTTTTCATCATCTAGTGAGTTTGAAAACTTCACGGAAATAGGTGAATAAATGTGAAAAGAATTCCATTGGTAGTTATGTTTAGTAGCATATTTCCAAACACTTCTTTCACCCTTCATGCTTTTGCTGACAAAACATTAGGCAACCACAGCCTTTTTAGTGTCAGCTTCTCCTTCTATTTCAGCTTCATATCTTTATGTTGCATTTATGGAGAAGGATCTAGGCTAGAGACCTGCTTTTATAGTACAAGCTTTTCTTGGGAATCCATTTAAACCAACTCCCAGTTTTTCATTTCCCTCTTGCTCCCATCTCAAATGTCAGTAGTTGAGGTAACAGGAAAGAAGTTTTCCCCTTTGTTTCCGGTTCATTCTCATCCTCAACCAAATCACAATGCTGATGTCCCTAAGAGTAACCATATGCAGTTGTCACTTCTCCAGAGAGTAGACAGCACTACACTACTGGGTTTTGGCCAAGGTTTTAGTGTTGCGTTAACCTAGTCTGAAATAAAATGCTTTAGTTTCCCTGTAAAGAATTCAGTGTAAAAAAAAAAAAATAATTAAAAAAATCAATCTAACATTTGATTGCAGAAATGTTTAAACCAGTTTAAGTGATTCTTGTCCTTTGATACATACCCCTCTGCTGCATAACCACCAAGAGAACTGAATATGAACTGTGATATGGCTGGAAAATTACTTTAGTAAGAAAGTTGTATTTATGCTGTATCAGCATCTTGATCTGGTTCGTTGTGCAGCTGCTAGAGGGGAGAGAGTACGGTGGTGCAAGGAGCAAGCACCTTGGACAGAGATTGTCCCCATTAGCAGTGCTATTGGAGGAATAATGCTGTTAAAGAAGTGCATGTGTCTCTATACAACATTTTTTAATCACAACCTCAGGATGAAACCTCTTCATGCACCACAAACTGACGGTGGCCCTTGTACCAAAACTGTGATGCCTGTAGGTGCCTCTAGATTTTGTGAGACAAAAGAAGAATATTTGTGGGCATAATGAGTTTGAGAATGAACTGACTCAGCTGGCAGAGCCTTTTGAGTTCAACGAATTTGTTGCCTGAATAATTCCTTTGGAGGAATTCTAAAGATGGCTTGAGGGAGTCAAATAGTTTCCAGCCGTAATGAACTGATGAAAAGTGAAGTTCTTTTCTGTGGTAAACATCCTAAAAGTATGTTGGTATAAAGGAATAGTTTCTTGTTAAATCATGACATCAGTAGCGGATTTTTCTGAAAAGCATAATAAGGTACAAGTTGGCCATAACTAGAATGATAATGACAACCTTATCATTGTCTAAACCCTACTCAGAGATTTTTATAGCATCTGGATGATTTGGTTTTCCAAATATTTAACTAAAAATCTTGACATTGTGGCAGATTGGCTTTTGGTTTTTAATTTTTTTTTCTTTTTAATGTTCAGTAATAAAGGTTTTATATATGCATAACTTAAATTGTCCTTTTAGTACATTTGAGGAAGAATAGATTGTCCTTTCTTTCACCTCTTAGTTCTGATTGACTAACTACTCTGTTTTGTAGTAAAGTGAACAATTATTTTCAGATTAGACCTCTACAGGGAACACTTTCTTAAGCATCAAATAATTTTTGCTGGCCACTACAGTTCTTTTAAGGATAAATTCTGTGAAGTAGTGGCCGACAATTTTATTGAAATATGGTTCTAAAATAATTCCATCCACAAAAATTACTTTTTTTTCCCCACTGGATAGTAGAGTATACACATTTACTAAGAGTATAATGGGGTGGGGTGATCCTGCAAGAATTTGTAAGTTCCTAGAGATTTAAATTGGTAGCAGATAATACAGATGTTACTGTACCTAATGCATTGTCTTTGGTCTTAGTGTAATCAGAAATATGGAAAAAAGAAAGTCAGTATTTCATCCAAAATGAATTGTGCCCTTGAGTATTCCAAGGGAATAGCTTTGACAATTTTTAGATGCAATGTACATAAAATTGCTTCATATGGAGGAACAGTAATACCATCTATGGGAATGTCTCATCAATGACTACTCTCTCAGATTATTTTTTCGGCAAACACTTCTATGAGTCCACAGGTTTGTTTATCTGTTTCTTCACATTCTTTGGTGGAGACAACAGTCTCCAAATTCTGTCAGCTTCCTCTGGTTGCCCACATGAAGTCAGAAACTCTGGGGACCTTTGCCAATAGTCCATATTTTGAAGCACTTAGTACACAGGGTTTCTGTGTGTATGACTCCTCAGGATTGGTTGCTAGGCTCTCTTCTCTTTTCAGTGGTGCAGATAAAGTGAAATACTGGAGAGAAAAAAAATGTTTTTCTTTCCAAAGTGAAATGTTTGAAATTGCTATCCTTTTCCATAAAATGAATAAAAGATAACATAGGACACTTAAAGTAAGAAAATAGGGGATTAGATTCAGATTCCCTTCTGATATATTTTTTTCAATCTATGCAACTAACATTTCTAGGACCAAATGAAGTGGTGTTGAAATTAGCGTAAAAATAGTGCTTCTAGGAATAAGCAGGAAGGGTACACCTAGATACACCTAAAGGTCTAAGATTCCTCAGTTAAGACCCCTGGTCAAACTCTGACTTGCCTTTGCATCAGAAGCAGATTTCAGGGAATAAGAATCAAAAGACATGGTCACTGAATTAATTCTTCACATTCAAAGAACCAAAAGTGACTACAGAATAATACCAGACTCATTTAGGTAACAATCTAGTCCACTCAGAGACATTAAGTGAATTCATTTGTCATACTTGCACTAGCGCAGCTTAATATTAGTGATTATGTAATAGAAGAAGAGACTTTTTCATGAGGCAGCCTTATCTGGCATTGAACTCATATTCATGCCAAAGTTCCCACTTGCAAATGCAGTGATACCTCACTTTCTTTGTAGAAATGCAATTAACAGCAGCATTTCTTAATGTCTAAGGTTTAAACAAGATTTATCCCTAACAGACTGGCCACTTGTTAGTGTTTTCTATCTTAAAATTTATGATGACTTCTGAATTATTAGGTTTATTTTTTTTGGTACTACGTATTCACTTGCTGAATTTTAAAATTATTTTCACTCATCATCATCATGGCTGGGCTTCGCGAACGAAGATTTGAGAAGGGCTCTACCCATGTTTGGCTAAAAAGGCCAATGCGCGATAGGCAAGTCCGGTCACAAAAGGCACAGTGGAGTCTCCACAGGCTGTATTGGCGAGGCACGGTTCTTTCTGCGCTGTCTTTTTTCTTCCAGACTGATCCTGCGTGTGCTCTCAAAGGAAGCAGCAGCGTTATAGATGGTGTGCCTCCATGCCTCCCGATTGGAGGCCAGAGCGGACCATTGATGGTGGTCAATATGGCCAAGGCTGAGGTGTTGTTTGAGGGAGTCCTTGTATCTCTTCTTTGGGGCTCCTCTCTTGCGGCAGCCGGTGGCAAGCTCACCATAGAGCACAATCTTAGGGAGGCAGTGATCCTCCATCCTGGAGAAGTGCCCTGCCCAGCGCAGCTGCGTTCTCAGCAGCATGGCCTCAATGCTGGTGACCTCTGCCTGCTCCAGAACAGACACATTAGTCACGTAGTCTGTCCAGTGGATGTTTAGTATTGTCCGGAGGCAGCGCTAATGGAAGCGCTCGAGGAGTCGCAGGTGGTGACGATAGATAACCCAGGATTCAGAGCCATAAAGAAGAGTGGACAGTACAATGGCTTTGTAGACCTTGATCTTTGTACTTTTCTTCAGGTGTTTATTGCACCAGACTCTTCTATGGAGTTTTCCAAAAGCTCTGTATGCCTTTGCTAACCTGTTATCTATCTCTTTGTCAATTTTACCATCTGAGGAAATGATGCTTCCCAGATAGGTGAACTGCTGGACTGACTTAAGCTCTGATTTGCCTATGATGATGTGGGGATGGTGAAAGACTTCCTGAGGTGCAGGTTGATAGAGGACTTCTGTCTTCTTCAAGCTGACTTCCAGCCCAAAAAGCTCAGCAGCTTCTGCAAAGCAGGATGTTAAGCGCTGCAGAGCTGCTTCTGTGTGAGCAATGAGGGCGGCATCGTCAGCAAAAAGCAGCTCACGGACAAGGTGATTGATCCCATTTCTTTAACAGGACCTGGTTCCTTCAGGTCTATTAGCTCTCAGCACATATTTATGAATTAAGAGAGTACTTAAAAACAGGAAGGAGACGCAGGTTTAGACTTCACGTTCTCTCTGAGAGACCCAACAAGCAAAAGGAATGTTGAAATCAGCAGGCTGTAGGACTTGAAAAGACTTACTTCAACCACTAGCCTGGAGAGCAAAATTGTTCTATCTTGGGAGCTCTTTGCTCTATGTACATCAAGGAAGAGGGGGAAGATCACATTAATGTTCCCTACATGGCACTTGTTAGGATACTTCCACTGAGTGGTAAGCATAAAGTGAATTTTAACCTCATGAATGATGCAGCAAAAAGCCAATATCCCATGGAGTGTGCCAAGTAATAGAGAAGATACTGAAAGTCTAAGGTTGTCTCTTCTTTATTTTTCATACTGCAGCTGCTCCACTGCGTTTAAACTGTTCTTTTAAAATTGTCCCCTGAAATTTTATACAATATTTTTAGTCATAGTCCAGGGACAGTATTTCTAAGGTCTTATGTTTCTGTATTGATGTCTTTCCCCCTGACCTGCCTCCCATCTGCGGGACTAAAGCAAGTTTCCAATGTAAAAAAAATATGGCACACTGCCCTAGTGTTACATGAAATTGGCTGGCTATACTGGGCTCAGTTCTTATCAGATCTTCATAGTTTTCTAGTGAGATAATAAGCCTTCAAAAGGGAAATAAAGTAGGATCAACCAAAGTCCAAATATACAAAAAGCTGTTGCCTTCATTATATGTCAGTAATGAAGGATCTCAATAATACCAAAAACCTGAGCCATGTGGTTCCCCTTTTCCAGTGATAATAGGTTGATTTACCTAATACTAGTTCCATTCCTCTAAGTGAAAGGGAAACACCAGTAAGAGAATTCAATAAAAGTACTGTGAGGGGAATAACAAACCCATTAATTAATGCAGAAACTCAGCATACATACAATTTTGCTCTTAGTTTTGTACTGTTTCATTGAGATGTCTGCTAATGATTTATATGTCTTGTCAAGACATAATTTTTCCTTGGTTTTGATTCAAGGTATAAAGATATGCCCAGGTAAGAGCAGGACACCTGTGCTGTACTACAGTCCTTTCCACATCAAAGTTATTTACGGCACAGCTGAATGCCAGCAGAGAGCAAATGGGACAAGATATTTTTCTTTTGTGTTTTACCTGTAGATTTTCAGCATGAAGCACCAAAAAATGCCAGTTTAACCTTTTTTTGGGTAAAATAATGTTTAAAATTCTTAATCCTGGATACTTTGTCATCCAACCTGAAATCAGGTACTTAGCAGTAGAACCTAGTGAACTAAGAAGGAATGTTCTCATTCCATCATGGAAAAGCCAAATCATTAATTTAAAATTAATCTGTTTCTGGGAATTAACCTTTTGTTCTGTCTGGAATTCACTACCCAATGCACCCAGCTTTCTCCTGGACCTGGCCACAGAGCCTAAATTTTTTGTGCACAGAACAAGGAAACAGATGTAGAAGGATACAGCGTGTTCTGCAACTATATGAGCTAAACACTGTCTTATAAAACTCACTTCTACCTATTCCCTTATGAGAGAATTCCCATGAGCCATTTCTTAGGCAACAATTTAAACCTATTTAGTGTGTTTGACTATAAACAACTTTTTGTAAGAAGACTTTTTTTTTTTTTTTTTGCAAGTTTCTACTGAAGGTCTTGGAATTTGAGCTAATAAAGTATCTGTCATTTATTGCTGAAAACTAAGACAGTGGATACCTTCACTAAATAAGATGGTGAGCACAGCAGAAAAGCAGACAAGCAAGTTAATTTGTCTGTATTCTGTGAAGGATCTGGATGATGAACATCAAGTGATTGTGGGAGCAACCCAAAGAACAATTTGTTTAAAACAAAAATTATTTGAATAATTACACACCAAATCAATACTGTCCATATTGTGCATCACATGAGGCAGAACGAAATAATAATGCAGTTCATTAGGACTGTTTTATACTGTGTATGCATAAAGATTTTGAAGTAAAATTGCACAAACAACCTTAGAGTGGACATCCTCTGAAATTTGGTTGCTTAACTTAGAAACTTTAATGTACTTACTAAAGAAAGGGAATTCAGGCAGTGGTATAATTTGGGCTAAGGAACTACGAGGACAGGATACAGACAAGAGTTGTTTTCACTTTGAGTCAAACTCAATTGAAACTATCCAAAGTTGAGAATCACACTCTCATCCTGGCGCAAAAATAATCATCTTGAAAATAAGAGCAAAATGTGATAAAAGGTGTAGGATTTAAGGTTTAAATAAAAGAATATGGGTGGACAGGAGGATTAATAAGCAAAGGAAATATTCTCAAGTTTGTGAGGTAAAG
This sequence comes from Scytalopus superciliaris, assembly GCA_013400415.1. Lineage (NCBI taxonomy): Eukaryota > Metazoa > Chordata > Aves > Passeriformes > Rhinocryptidae > Scytalopus > Scytalopus superciliaris. Next base: position 338,836 of record VXBX01000100.1, read on the forward strand.
AGCAAGCTGTTAAAATGTATAAGATAGCAGAGGATAAGCCAAGTTAGACAGCAGAAAGGAACTCAAAACAAAAAGAACAAAAGGTCCTTTAGCATTATAAATAAAATGAGGTGAGGAAAAAAGTAAGACTAGTCTGCATTTGGAAAGGATAGGAATGAAAGGAAGGATGTCCCACCACTAAAATAATATTTTGCTTCTATTTTTAACAAGTGATATAAAGTACAGGTGAGAATAGTCAAGACAGACAGATACATGAAATTAAAAGTTTGAAATTACTGTGTTTATGGGGGAATAAACTCTGAATTTCATGTTCTTTCCAGAGTTCTAAGAGGACTAGCATACAAATTGCAAGATTGGTGGCAAGTTATTTAAAAATAAATTTAGCAACTGTTACCATAATGACAAAAGTAATATTTGTTTTTCTAAAGGATAGAAGATATGCTGAGTTTTTAAAAAAGTTTGACAAATGTATGCAGTAGCCTTTTTTTAGTTCATTGAGTTAAATGTAGTAGATGTAATATATCTCAGCCTGAGTAAGCTGATACTGTGCTCTGTGAGAAATTATTGTTTGTTGTAGGCAGAACTGGTTAGAGTGGAGACTATTTTGAGTGATTATGGAAAGAGAGAGATTAGGGTGTAAGGAAGCTACTAGTGCTAGTCCTGAAGATATGAGTTAAACATATTAAAATATAACTGTATTGAGTAATCAGCCTGGGCTATAATTGCAGTGAAATGGCCTTGACCAGAGAGAGCTACAAATTTGTGCTTTTCAGTGTTAATAACAAAATTCAAAAAATCATCAGTAGAGGAGGAGAGATATTTTGCATTAGTTAATCATAAAATGGCTGTAACCCACAGGTGGGATACAATGATGGAAAGGGTAAACTCGGTCATTCAATTTATTATGCAAAAGTTTTCAGTAGAGGTGAGGAATTAATTTTACAGTTATCCAGAGTACTCTTCCAGAATATTGTGCATGGATCTGATTATCTATGTTCTAGAAATTTACAATCCAACTAAAAATTCGAAGTGAGGAGAATGGGGTGATCAAAAGATGTAGAGTTAACATGTGATAATAAACTAGTGGAGCTGGCTTTGTGTGACATAGAGAAATAACTGAGAGAAATGTTACTTCTCTTTCAAAATGTTTGATGAGGACAAGCCCTAAGGAGAGAAAAGACTTATCTACACTAAAGAACAATCTTGATCCAAGCATGTAGAGCACAGCAACATTATAGAACAAAGAAAAAAAAAATAAAAACATTAAAAGATGTGGCAACTTGTGAGTGGTTATGATTGCCTGCAATAGCAGCTGAGTAGGCTGAGTGATTATTTTCCAGCCCTATACTCCTTATTTAGTTTGTATACTCAACACGTAGTCATGAAATACTTATTATATTGATTCAGCTTTTCTTGAATAACAGATACAAGGACTGCAACAACACTAAAATAGTGATAGACATATGTAACAATTGCTCTACTTCTTAGGATCAGAATGTCTTGTTAATTGAAACAATAAAACAATGTCAGAACAGATTCTTCACAATCCTTCAATTGACCCTACATCAAAAACCTGTCAAAAATTTCTAAAAAAGACAATTACTGTATTATATATGTATGCATTGATTTAGGAATCATGAGTCTTCTCCCTATGGTTCCTCAGTGTCACACAGCTGCAACATTTTATTTTTCATAGTGATGATTTATTTCCTTTCCAGACTTCAAAACATTTCCATCTTACTGAAAACTTTTGGTTTGCTTGTTGGTGGATCAGTCCATATAGTTTTAGTGAACTTCACTGGATATTTTCCACCCCTATTAGTCACAAATTTATGGTTAAACATCCTCCTAATTCTAAATATATATTTACGATTATCTTTCAATTCACCAGCCCTCAGGAGACCTGGTGTCCAGTTCTTAAAATGAGATGCTATTTTTGGAGTCCATGTTAAACAACTTTGATTGCTGTGGAATGAAAATTTTATAATAATATTTTACAAACTTCAACATAAATTTTCACCTCTTTTGTCTAGTAATTCTCATAAATAAATAAATGAATGTGCATATAACACCTTTAAAGAATTTTAAGAAGTAGATGTAAGCATTGAAGGGCAAGCCTCATCTGTAGGACAGTGGTTATCTGGTTGTAGGACCACAGAGGGAATAAACTGTGTACTCTAAATAAGACAACAAGTAGGGAATTAGTAAAAGCTTATAACTTAGGAGGATCATAGTGAGTTATAACTGGCTGAGAAGGTGATAGAGCAAATTCAAGGAGTGTATTCCTGAGGAGGTTAATCCTTCAGACACTTCAAGAAGTAACACCTTTTGCAGTTCACATACTGTGCTTTTGAGCCTTCTCTTATTAGAGGTGAAAAATGTTAACTTGAACGAGTTATTCTTTGATAAGTACGGTAGGAGCAATTTGGCCTTGAAAGGAAGCACTTGTGTAAGGATAGACAAGTTTGGGCCAGATTATCTCCTGAAGTCCTTTCCAGCTGAAATCTTTTTTAATCTTTGATGCTATAGGAGACATTTCTATATGAGATATGCACCTATGTAAGCTTTAAGTATTTTCTTTACATTTGTCATGTCTTTTAAAGTTTTACAAAAATTTTTTATATTTGCAAAAAAAAAAAAAAACAAAAAAAAAAACAAAAAAACAAACCCCAAAATTCATTCTAGTTAATTTTCATTCACATGTACAAGAAGCTGTATGTATAAAGTGCCACCAATGTCAGTAGGACCTTTGGAAACTTCAGTCTGCATAGAGATTTACATTCCTGGGGAGAACAGAGTAGATAGAAAGGATATAAGGATTTTTTAAATTATTCCTTTTAGGAAAGGACCCACATTATCTGGAATGACAATCTTGTTGTTGAAGATATAAATTTGGCAACCAGCTGCCATGAATCAACAGACTGACCAGAGATGATGTGGATGTCCCATCCCTGGAAATGTTGAAAGCCAGGTTGGATGGGATTTTGGACAATCTGGTCTAGTGGAAGGTGCTCCTGTCCATGACAGGGCAATTGGAGCAAGGGACCTAGGGATCCCTAGGAGGGAAGGGAAGGAAGAGGGAAGGGAAGGAAGAGGGAAGGGATCTTTAAAGTCTCTTTCAAACCAAACCAAACTATTTGGTGATTCCGTATCAGTACTTTGAGGAGCGTATAGACAGATTTCAAATCTACCCCAGGAATAATCTATTGAAATGTCTCCACAAGTTTCTTATAGAACTGTAGGGTGAGATGAATGTGTCAGACCTTGACAAGAGAAGGTACAGATCTTTTCCTGCAATGGCTCTGTCCACTTTTTTTCCCCTAAAGACTAGAGTAAAGTTAATAAGGTATTTTCTGCCTTTCCATGTTGATGTGGGGTGTAAATGCAAAATCAACTCATGAGTAGTAAGTAATTCTACAATAGCTTCATGTTTGAAGAACTACTACTCTCTAAATTGTAACAAAACAGAAAATCTGATGGGTCAAGACAATGAAAAGCTTTATTGAGAATGATAAGAATTTTTCCTGCCTGGTAACTGAACATGGTGTTTATGCCATGCAGAGAGAGAGAGAGAGAAGTTCTGGCTTTTAGGGACGTTTGAAGCACCTGTCCTGTTGCAGAAGATCTCTTGTGTTTGTCTTAATGGGGGTCATACAGAAGGAAAAAGATGCAACATTTTCCAAGGACTTAGCCTTGCAAATAAGATATTATGGTCTTCCAGAAGCTGTAACATGGCATATGATATAGCTTTGTCCTTGTGTCTCTCACTACTGGAAGCACTGATTCAGATTTTATCCCAGGCCTCACAAACTAGCCTCTTTTGCCTCAACAAGACTATCTGAATGTCACAGCATCCTGTGGTTTATAGCAGTTATACCATTGTCTCCTTTTGTGTCCTCATCTGCTGCTGTTCATGAATTGTGTCTTTCTCTTTTGTCTACCAGCTGTACTTTGCAATCACCTCTGCTTCTGTAAACCTCTGCAGAAAGTCCTCAACACCTGCAGACTTTCCATGAGATCTTACCATGACACAGGCAGAATTTTCTCCTCTTTCTTGCTTGTAATCTCCAGTTCTGCAAGGAGAGAGTGTGCTGTGGTGGAAGGAGTATAGACCATGATCCAAAATACATTTCCATAAAAAGGAAAAATTAATGTTGGTGTATTTTCTTCTCCACTGAATGTTCAGTCTTTCTTTAGTTTCTTGATACAGGTGGCTGCCATTTGTAGAGCTATCAATTTCTTTGCCCGTTTTAAAGCAGCTATTATTTATGCCAGTCCCTGCTTATCATCCGCTTTATTCGTTTAGACAAGAACAGCTACAAAACATTTTAAACAGCTTGAGATAAAGGTTAAGCTTAAAGTTCACATGTTATCATGCACAGCTTCAAAATAATGGGTAAAATCTGCTTCAACACAATGTTCCCAAATTATGTCTCTAATGTGCATTTAATTTGTGCCACTCTTTCAGATGTAAGAAATGTGAAAACATGGACCAAGCTAAAAAGCTATGGCCCATAAAGAAAATCATCTGCAGTAGCATAAAAGGTACATGCTGCACGTTTTTTTTTCACTAGTCTTCATATGCACAATCATACAGAATTGAAAAACACACCCTTTCAAATGAATTTTATGACTCTGTCTTTTCATAATAGTATGTATAAATGACATATATCTCACTAAAGAAATGTGATTTTTGGAAGCTATGCATTTATCCTTTAAGTAATTTTGCACTGGAATTATTGGTAGGCTCAGAGCCCTAGTTACAAACAATAAATTATCACTACATGTCTTGCTATTGAAATAGATTACTTAGCCACTCACCATTTGCCACGGGATGCTCTCCAGATGTGTTGCATCTGAATTTCTCCGAATTTTCACTTGAGTACTATGAAGTTAATCTGTTCTTTAGCACACCAAAAGAATCGTTAAATATCTACTAAACATTATACCAGTTTGCAGTGTTCTGGTGTAGGGATTTTTTTATTCTCTTTCTTCCCTCTCTCCATTCCACTGATCTTCAACAATAGCCCACTGTTGCAATGCTGTTCTTTTTCCTCCTTCAAAGTATAATTTTATGCTAATCCTTGAGCTGTTGAAGAGGGCATTAGCTTTCAGCTCGTTTTCTGCTTTGTTGTGCTAGGAAAACTTTGTTACTTACAACCTAGCACAGCCTGAACTTTCCACAAGCATTACCTATTATTTCCATAGTTCAAACATTTTTTTACAGTTTGATAGAGATTACATGATAAAGATGCATGGTCCTTCTATCTACTGTATATTGGTCTTTCTGTCTACTGTACATCTCACAATCAAATTGCTGAGAGGACTGCACTTTCATCTCTGTGTTGGAATATGGCCCAGATTCTGGATTTCAAAGCGACTAAAAGGAAGATAATCATTAAGACAATGTTCCCTCAAATCCCAGTTCAAATAATATTAAAGTCTATGCAAAACACAAATGCTGACCTCGCAGAACTCCCCAACCTCCAGAACAGTTCACAAAGCTCTGAAAACACTTGCAAACATATTTATGAAACTTCTTTTATTTTTATTGTGGGCAAAATATCCCTTGGTTGCCATTAGTTTTGTTTAAATCTTGTGGAAATATTCAGAGCTTCCTGGTGTATTCCACAATTCAGAAAAGTGGTTCATCACCGTCAGTTTAGCTCAGTCTGCACGATTGCTTGTTTACTTAGTCTCCACCTATTTTTTTCAGGTTCACTATCAGACTAGACAGCTCTGTCAACTCAAAAAGACATGCTTTTTTCAATCTATTGATCTCTGTTGCTCTTTCAAATCCTTTAGTATTGGCTCTTAGGATTACTATAATGCTATAATCATTCTGTTAAGGATTCAGATTTGTGGTAGACTAAAAGATGGTAACATCAAAAGGATTGAAATGCCCTTGAAGCAATCAATTTTTGTTCATCAAATACAAATGCTGAGAGGCTGCTTTCAGCTAATAATTTATAACTGAATTAATGACACATGGCTTCCGTCAGTAATGGTCTCCTCTCTGGAATCTTTTTTTCCCTTTCTGTGATCTGATTTCATTTTCTGGGAAAGGAAATCAGAGTGCTATAGAATTTAATCAGAAATGGGGACTGTCTGAAGTTAAAAGCTTAGCTTTCTTGCTTCAAATTGAGTGCTGCTGAAATCTTTATCTTTGAGTTTTGGCAACTGTGTATTTTTAAGCCAATCCTACTCATGTGGAATTGTATTTCAACTTTTTACTCTACTTACAAAGAATCACAGAGTTGTGGGAAGCATCTTGTAAAAATTTTAAGTCTCTTGCACTTTTAGGTCTTCAAACATTTTGGTGAATAAAATTTTTTTTCGAAATGCCAAAAAAGGTCATAGGCAATTCACCTTTTCTCAGTCTTGCCTCCTTCTGCTTCTGTGCTGGATTCTGGCAACAGGTTCAGAGTCCTGTCACAGTCTTATTTCTCCTTTCTTGCTTTTCTGGTGATTTGAGATGACTGGGTTGTTTTGGGTTTGTTTTTGTTTTTGTTTTGTTTTGTTTTGTTTTTTTTTGTTTGTTTGTTTGGGTTTTTTTTGTTTGTTTGTTTTTTTTTTCCAGAAAGGCTATTCAAAACATTGACAAGCTTTTTTTTTCTTTTCTTTTCCCCCACTACTGAATTTTGTGTGGAAAGGGGAATACGTCCCAGGCTTGCCATCTGAATATGAATAGTGTTAAAATGCCAACACCAGATAGAGTTAGAAAATCAGGATGGAAAATACAAAATAAAAAGAGCAAAAAGCCTTTATAGAGGAAAAGTCATACACCTGAGTAAGTGCCAAATTATTGAACACCTGCATAAACTGATATCAGCTTCATTATGTCTTCTCTCTGCTATATTGATTGAGGACAACCTAATAACACCAGCTGTGGGACAAAGTGGTTCTGTGGTTCTACTGTGGTGTGGTCCTTTTCTTATAGCTGTCAGGTATGTCAGTGAGTATTTGGGGTTGGAAAAAATTACTGTGGCAGAAGAAAAAAAAAAGAACCATGGTATCAGCTTTAGGAATTAATTATCCCATTAATCTAGTTATTAACTCTTCCCACGTCTTTTTTTGTGAAGGAGAGGTAATCAGAATCACTGAAGTTTTATTTACACTTTTCTTCCATGTGCAGCAATATGGCAAGATTTACAAGTAATCTTGGGCCTATAAATTATTAGCAAAAGTGGCAGGTAGGTTGCCATGTGTCCTTTATGTCTTAGAGGTAATGTTACAGATATGTTTCCTGTCCTACAAACCATATATTTATGCCCAGTGAATCCTTTTATCCGTTTCTTTTCTCCTTTTCAAGTTATCTTACACCGCCTCCCTTCTCTCCCCCAAACTCCTTGTGGCTTGTAATTGGTTTAGAAATAGATCAAGTTACTTATATTTAATAGCTGAAACTACTTACTCAGAATAATTCTTTTATGGCAATTTGTATCCAATTAATACTAAATCTTCAGTCATAGCAAATCTTCAGCATAGGTCTTGCATTGGAACATATCTGTGATGCTTGTGTATTAAAAGTGTATGTGGCATGGCTATCATCAGACATCATCCTTGATGTATTACTTTTCAGAATTTTAAAACCTTTAAAAGGGAACTAACTTACAAAGGTGCAGAACCTGAATTCATTAGATCTCAATTAGAAAAGAACAGCTAAGATTTTGCAAAGCTAAGCCCCACACAAGACTTGCAAAATCAGATCAATAAATAAAAAACAAACGCAACATGAATTTTTTAAAAAAATGAAATCAAAAATAGTCACTGAAAATTGAAAGTATGTAAACCAACAGCCTTGCAATGTACTCACGTGATAGCACTTGAAAAAGCAATGTAGTTTTAAGAAAATGTTTCAAATAAACTGAGACTTATTCCAAATAAAAGTTACAAAATACTGAAGAACCACAATAAAAATGATCAATAAAAAAAGCTTTTAAACTAATTGAAAACATTGTAACATTAAGCTTTATGACAATCATGCTCTTTTCCTTACACGCAATCTTTGTCAGAGGAAATTTTGTTTTGAATCCTCTCCCACTCTGCAGTTTGATGCAGTCCAAATGTCTTCACTACTGAGAATGAATCAAATATAACATTTCTCTTTGTAGAGATAGCTTGTGTCCCAAAGCTCATTTATGACAAATACCTGGACCTTGTCTAGTTTTGTCTTCCAAGTCAGGTGTTTCCATCCATCTTTTATTCCCTTGGTGTTCTCTTCTGTTAGTTTTTCAGTGTTTGAGCTGAAGTGAAAGTATGCTATGTAAAATATGAAAGTAGAAGTTACACGTCAGGTACAGACATGTGGAAGGCCTCTCAAATGGACTCTCAAGAGGTCTCAAAGATGTTAAGCAACGTTTGACTCCAGAACAAAAGAGAGAAATGTCTGTGTCTTCCATGGGAGATTCCATAGGTCTGGATTCCTTTTACTTTGCAGGGTATCAAGTTATCTTTTTAATCCTTACTTGCATCTCTTGACTCACATGTCAGTGGCAATGCTGCGAATTACTGCTGTGATTGCAGGCATCTCCAGGCACATGAAATGTTAACAGTTGCTGCAGCACCCAGATAAGATGAGGACAGCAAATAGCCGACAGCTATTCCTTTGCCTGAGCTGGAGTCCTGGAGAAGCTACTGTGATTCAAAGCGCAGGAGACAGCCCCTTCCAGAAACAGCAAGTCTGGCTCCCCAGACTTTTCCCACTTTTTATTACAGGAGCAGCCCTATCCTGAGCCCTCAGAGCAACAGAAGGAAATGTCACCCATACTACCAGAAGCTGGCTCCAATTACCAAGACTTTAATCAAGAGGCATGATGATGCTGAGGTACTGTCATCCTACAGACACATGGGTATGAACTTGAAATCTCCAGCTAACTTCAATGGGATGGTTCACATGCCTGAAGGTTCATATAGTGAGTAACTTCCTGCCGGAAGACTGGTCATAAAACTTCTGAGTACTTCAATGACTTTGGGGGCAATGGACCACTGAGTGTTAGCAGGTACATTCTGTGTGAAGGCAGAAGAAAAGTGTTCAAATCAGCTTCATCAGTAAGACAATAAAAGTACTTCAATATGCTGTTTATCCCAGCAGTTCCTAGCACTGTTGTTAACCAGGTCACAGTCTAACTGACATCTGAGTCTGTGTTAATGGTAATCTTCAGAAACAACAAACAAACATCACTCTAGTAAGCAATCTCTTCCCTGTCTTGATCATGATTGTGTGTAGACATTTATTGCTTGCCAGTTAATTCACACAGCTGAAAACACTGTTAAGAGAAGCCTTCAGTAACCTTGTTTGGCAGTAAAGGGTCCCAGAGATTATAGTTGGTACCTAGAAGCTATAACTGGATTGAAAAGTGATAATAAAATACCTTTTTTACTTCTCAGCTGGCCTTTGAAACAGAAGAGAAATGGAAATGCTGTCTCAAATATATGTGACCATATTCAATAGACCTTTGAAGTCTCATCTGCTGGAGCAGGTCCATTAATTTTGCTTTGGCCTGTAATAGTCGTCCTTCGTCTGAAGAGGGAGAACAAGAAGTGCTGAGAACATGTATTCAGCTTTATGCTAAGGCTGAGGACCGGTGAGTAGCACTAAAGACACAACACTTTCCTCTTGGGATAGTCAGGTAGGAAATCTCACACCCACTCTGTCAAACATAGGTGAGAAGGAAACATGCACACTTCTACCTCTGCTGTGTGATCTGTCTCTGACTACAAGTAGCTGTGAAAGAGTTTTCATTCAAAAGTCTAATTTTATTTTAATTTAAAAATCAGGAAAGGCCCTAGAGATCTACCAGGTTTCTTACATGTTCATACGTAGGAGTTTCAAAGCATCCTGTTACTTTAGAAGAATTAATGTGGATTTATATGCTTAGTGCTTTACAGGCTCATATTTGTTAAGCAAAATAAAGCCGTGGCTATTACTATATTTTTCCCCATCTTTGCTGTATACAGTCTAAAACCAAGCCATTATTTTCAGAAGGATGATCCATCTCTGCAACTTTTTCATCATGTGTAACAAATAACTTAAAAATTTTTCATCCAATAATGATGGCAAGGACAATGACATCTAAGCTGGAATTATTTTTTGTTGGGGAAAAAATATATCTAGAAAAAAATATATATAAATATATCAAGACATAATGTAAAAATCCAACTCAGGTAGAAGGTTTAGGTAAAAATATGAAGTAAATTATACTCATTCTTTCAAAGACTATTTTTTTTGCTGTCATCAAATCTTTTTTGTCATATACCCAACAAATTAAGAAAGATGATTTAGTCTCACATTTGTTTCACCCAGGTACCAGCAGAATAGTATGAAGTTAAAATAGTGAGAACATAAGGGGCAAGTCACTTTTAAAAAAATTACACTTTTCCCTGTGAATTCTCTCTCTGACTTTACATACTGCATTCAGTTTGGCTGGAAGCAAAGGTGTCAATATTAATGTAGAGGCTGGCAAGGTTGCTGAACAGCCAAGGCAGCATAATTCAGCAAAGAAAGTATCATTTATCTCAGCACTGGCTGGGAAATGAGGGGCAGGGTGTGGGTGATGTAATTTTCTGTCATATGAGACACAGTTCTTCAGGTTGATGTGAGCAGTTCCTTGTGTGCCTCTCATTTTGTCACCAGTTAACCGAAGCTGAGACCTTCAGTTGCAACACACCCCCTCCCCTTTGTAAAGCAAACTGTGATCTGAAAGCCAATGCAGTGCGAGGTTTAAATCTTCCTGGTAGCCCTTTAACAACCACTAGTAGGGGTCTGATTTTCCAGCTTGTTTGCATTTGCTCTGAGTTATTTTTATAAGGATCTCAACACACTGAGTTCATTCTCTGTATTTTCTATTGATTTTTCCACAACTGATGTAAAAGAGAAGTATCTTTTGGGCTCTTTGTTTAGCTGCATTTCCTCATGTTTTCCCTCTTAATCTTTGTAAACTTAGGTCTTTCTGAGTTTATGGCAGTATGTTTGTTATCGCTTTGTGTCATGTGATATTTATCTAGCTGTGATTGTGATACTGCTGGTGTTTCTGAAAAGACACTGGGTTCCTCTGTTATCTTTCTGCAGGTGTTGGATTTGCCTGTCTCAGTGAAGTTTAGTATTCTCAGTAATTGTCAATTGTCTTTAAAACCCGCAATTTGGGATATTCCCTGAGAGTTTACCTCTGGGATTCTTGTTACAGAATAAAAATATACTCAAAAAATAAGAGGAGAAAAATAGTTTACTAAATTTTTGCCACTTGATTGTCTGGATCAACTATACATTTCAAATTCTGAAATGCAAAAGGAGGTAATCAGTATAACAACTTGGGATTTAAACACGTTGTCAGTTGCCAGGTTTTTGCCAGCGAGTACAGTTCATCTGCTCAAGATTCTGTCTTCAAATTACTGTAGAAAATATGGATCATCAGATTTCATCACTTTAAAAGCATAGTCTGACTTCTCAATGTGAAGAGTTTGTACAGGGGAAGGCACTTTAAAGCCTTCATTTTTCATTACAATTAGGACATCATACAGAATAAAACCTTGTGTGCTTGTCTTTCTGAAGTGTGCATGGAACATTGTAAGTCGATGAGCTCAGAAAAAACTAAAAATTAGTTACTTACAAGAGCTGACCTTTATCTATACAAAATGTAATCTTGGAGAATCCTAGAGGTGATTATTTAACTGTGGGTGTATTCTGCTGGATTTACAGCTGACAGAAATCTTTTATCTGCCCAGAAACACGAGCTTTCCTGTCACTGTTTTTTGGATGCCTAAATATACAGTAGCAGCAGCAAAATTTACTCACATTGCAAAGCTCAGAAATAAGAGGGAACAAAGAAAACTTCCAAATGGTGATATTTTGAAATAGACTGACCTTCTTCAATAGTTTTCAAACATCAAAGGATTGTGTATTCTGTCTGCAAGTTAGTTTTCTGAATAAATTATTATTTGATTCATCTCCCCATCATCTATTTTTAGCCTTTTGTGAGACTTTTGAAAGCAAAAGTGCTTTCCTTTTTTTTTTCTTTTTCTCTTTTTTCTCCCTTGGTTTGGATCATATGGTTTGGAAGCTTACAGTTCTTCCTTGCTGCCTGACAGATTCTCACACAATTACCCTTCCAGCAAATTCACTTTTGCTGGAACTTACTTCTTAGGCATTCCTCCAGTGCCCCTTGCACTTCTGGACGTCTGTATATTCTTCTGATCAAAGAGTGTTCTCCTCCATCCACTTATCAAACGGTTTATTTTTACATAATGTGCCTGTTGACACCACAGCTGCTTTTTTGAACTGGGGAGGGGAGAACTGCTGTTGAATAGAGACAATTACTTTAAAACTGAACTGAACATTTTTGCACTAGCTGCAGAGCCACAGTTGTGCTTTGGGGGGATTACTGTCCTCAACTACATTGTTGTCTACAGCCTGGTCGACTGCCCATGAAACACTCTTATAGGACAAGTGCAATCACTGATGGATGCTGTTTTAGTGTAGTTACCTATCTGCTTTGTTGAACACGAGGCTACAACTTTATAGTGCACTATTTATCTACATAAAATTAAATTTAATGAAAATTCAGAGTTAAAAATATGCCTCCTTTATTGGATAGCATGCTTTAAAGTGACATTTACCCACATGTCACTCCTGACAACCACAGACTGGAAACCAAGCTGCAGACAGCTGTAACAAACCTATGTGAATGAAGACTGTAGAATCTTGAATAAAAACATATGATTTTAAAAAATATATTATTAATTTGTCTGTAGGCAAATCTGATTAGTTCTATTGTCGGTAACATATAAAGACAGTTTTGTGGTATCACTTCTAGTTAAGGCATTCTAATCTACAATCTTTTAATCTTGAAATATTTATTCCATATGCTTTGTTATGCTGTGAGGGATAGTAGTATTAAAAGTAAAGGTACTTTTCTGTCAGCTTCCTGGATTTCTGAAGGAGGCAAAATAGGTCCCTGTTCCTCTCGAAAGTTTTCTTGAATACAAACTGTAGATCATACCAATTTCTGAACACACCATACCTCTGCCAGGGCCCAGTCCCACCAGAATTTCCATTTCTTTAAAAATAATAGGATCAGACTTGTAATATAAAATGCAACCTGTGAATTGCTTGTGTTGCTTTGACTAACTTTCCTTAGGTTTGAGTCACAGAGGTATAAGAAAGAATCTGAGAACTTCTCTCTCTACTGTCATAAAGTTGCTGGAAATCATCTATGAACAAAGGATGTGCTGCCTCCTTCCCATGAAACATGAATACCTTTACTGTATTTAGAGAAGTTTTTGTTTTGTTTACTCCACTTTATAAAAATTGGATTAACAACACTTTGTGGTACAACCAGGATTTTACGAGCAAATTTAAGTATGAATTTTTAAAGTGTTTTTCCTTTTTACAAATGTCAAATACTATTGTCCTGAAGGTTTTCTAGTTAGAAACAGAAGAATGTTTTTCAGCTCTAAGAATATAAAACTTGAACTATACAGCTGTTTGCTTGTTGTTTTAATGCACATAATAATGTAAATAAAAAACAATTGCCCATCAAACTTCTTTTTTAAAGAGTCCACCAGAAATGGTTCTATTCTTTGAAAGCTGTATACATTTTTATGTCTCTTTAATGTAAAAATCAGAATGTGCTTGTACATCTCATCCAAAATCTTTAAGAAATTATTCATAACAAATTAAGATTTGCTGAGGAGCTGTTGAAATCAATAATACAACAGAATGTTTTCAATATCATGGGAATTATTGTTCCAAAAGTCTTGTGATTATTCTATAAACTGCTAAGCTGAAATTATCACTTAGTAAAGTATTGGTGTAAATGATAAATGTCAGTATTCAGTGGAATCCCTTAGCACAAAGGAAGCCAAAGAATAGACTGATATTGGAAAAAGCATCTTGAGAATGTAATTTAGGTAGAAAATAAGCAATCTTATATCTTATGCCATTTTATCTTATGTTTTCTTGCTCATTGATATGCCTTATGCATTTCGATCAGTCTTTCTTCTTTTATCCTGTGGTACAGCTCTGGTAGCACTTGTGTCTCGTCCCACTGGCTTCTTCAGCAAGCAGTCCTTCAGGTCCGTCTCTGCTTGCAGAAGATTCCCACTAACTCCCATGGGATGCTGTGAATGAGAGTCTGCTGGCTCAAATTCTCTAACTTACTGCAGCAGTCTTTCTTGAAAGTGAGGAAAGGCAGCTGATGCCTCTCCCGCTTCAGGTTGGGTGAGGAGAGGAGGCTTTCCACCATGTGGTTCGCTTCTCTGCTGTCCCACCTCCCCACACTACTGCCTCTTGGTTTATGTCTGAGCTTGAAAAAGGTGTGAAAAGTAGTGAGAGTAATGCTTCTCTTCAGGCCCTTCTGACTTTTAAGGGGATGCTGTTACCCTGCATGACAGTGTAGCTGCAGTTCCAACATCACGATGCCCAGCTGTTGTATAATATAGGTAAGAGTAATTTCCTTTGCTTTCATGCTCCATATCTCCATCTCCACACTTGGTTTGGGGCTCTGAGTTTCCCTCTTGAACTGCTCTGTTGTTAGAGGTACCTTGCAGTGAGATTAGTGAGCTCCCTGCTCCAGAGCTACAGCCCGGGGCTCACACAAGGGGGAAAAACCACAAAGAGATGAAGGAAATATCTTTATCCAGCACAGATTGGTAAATGCTCCTATGGCAGCACTCAGCAGCTCTTTGTGTGCTCCTCTGCTTTGCTGTCATTGCATAGACCAGTTGAGGTAGGCAGAATTTAATATGAAATTCTGATCTGGGAAAAGTGGCTTAATCCCTTCCTTTCTCAGTTTCTTACCTGTGAAATGCTGATATAACAAAAAGAGAAAGACTGCTGTCAAAATAGGTACTCTGCTTTCAAACCTGAGCAGCTTCACATTTGTTGTTGTAGAATGCTTTTCTGGCCTTGACTCATGGTAAAATTCAAGTTAAAAAACTTGTAGCATGTATTTCAAAGCCTGCAAACAGTCGGCACTTTGATTTTTCCTCTCACCAGTACGTTTCCCAAACTTTCCTGTGTTCATGTGTTATTTTTTTACTCAGCCACTTTTTCTCCCTGCAGAATGTAACCTACTCAAATAACAGTGATTATACATTCATAATTGCAAAGTCAAAATAAAAGCCTAGAGCATATGGAAATGATCAGAATATGGTGTAATAGCAGCATTGCCATTTACTGTATATAATCAATTTAGCACACCAATAAATACATACATATATAAACCCCTGACAAGCACACTATTCTATAAAACTTTTCATTTAAATTCTGATGTTATTGTTTTGGAATAAATTTTCTTGTCACAAAGATATGGCTTTTTATTTGATTCAGTCTTATTGCATCATTAAAATATTGGTATCTTTTATGTTTTGCAAACATTTGTGGACACACCATTAACCAACATAAAACACAATGCAGTAACAAATGCCTGTTTTATGACTGCTGTCAGACTATATATACTCTCTAATGGTCTAGCATTATCAGCAATCTAAGCCTAAATTATCACAAGTTAAGTCTATGAAATACAAGACACATATATAATCTCCAGGAGTCAATGTATTGAAACATTAGAATTAAAGGTTTAGACAATCAATTCAGCAAAAAATGCAGTTTTGCAGAGGTATTTTTCATTCAAGGAGCAAAATGGAAAAGGAAGGAAGCAGCAAGTTATTATCAAAAAGATTGCCCATACCCAGAGAAGATATAGTTTCTCTGGACATTTATGTACTGTCAGCAGGAGAAAGGAAAAAACCGTGAGCTAGAAAAAGAAAAAAAGGAATTTGATAAAGGTGCAGTATTTATGTCTTTATCACTTTTATTGTAAATGCCTGTTGTTCAATGAAAATGTTCTATTACCTGTTTGTTAGATTGATTTGTTTTGTTCCCTGACACTTTTTATTTGGCCTGAGAATTTTACTGTGTGTCTATAGGAGCAGAAGAATTTAAGGCAAGGATGATAAATTGCTAGCAACATATGGTTCATTCCAAGTTGTGTGAAAATACTCTGTGCTACTGGGGAATGCAACTAATGAAAGTGTATTAGGGACACTAGATTTAGATAGTGATAAAGTCCAAGGTGTTTTGTTGTGTACAGCACAGTTGGCTCCAGTCAGTGGTGAACAAGTACAAGGAATGTATTTGCCTTTTGCATTATGACTACTCAAAAGTGTGGTTGTGTTTTTTGTTTGTTTGGGTTTGGGGCTTTTTTTTATCTCCTGTGTAAACCCTAGAAATGAACTTTTTCCTTTGGTTGTCTGCTCTTCTAAAGGTGATGACAGGATCAATTTCATTGGCTTAGCATGACAATATTAATCACAAGGGTCTGTCAAGATACATAATGGCAATATATATTGGAGAAGCATCTTGGCAGAATATGCTCTTTAGTATGAATCTCCCTTTTATTTAGTCTTTGACAGCAACAGTTTAAAGGGTAAAGAGAGTTCTAAAATCTTGGCACCACAGACAGACAATGTCGAATAAAGAGAAGCAGAGAGGAAGAAAAGCAAACAAGTTTCAAAGAATGTGTCCAGACTCTCAAATGCATTTCTAATCAAACAGCAAAGCAATTGTGATTTAGTGAGATTCTAAAGTATGCCATTTACTCTCCATCAAAAGGTTTGTGGGGTTTTTTTAAACTTTCCTTTCTCAGCTAAAAAGGTAGAAGGCACACAAAAGTCTGCTACCTAAGATGGTTTCAAAATACAAATGCTCTGTGTTTAGTTTACTCTTTGGATTAGATGTGTCAGTTCCAGCAACCCCAACTAACCTATGCTCTTGCCTGTCCTCTGTGCATCTTGTTCTTCTTACAGAGATTATACCTCATCTATTAGGCTCTTTTTTTATTTTTGTTCCCCCTGCTTCCACAGATTTTCTCCAAACACTTTGGCACTTTTGAAGATCTACATTCTTTGTCATTTGTTTATTGTCCTCTAATGAAAGTGTTGGAGTTGTTTATGGAATACTAATTAAAACCTTTTTTATTCCTTTCCCTTTGGAAATGAAATGGAAATATTTCCACTGACTTAAAGAAAATTAGGTGGCATGGAGCTGATTTCTTGTATTAATGTTGAAATTTCCTGGACATCCTCTTCCCTTGCCTGTTTCTATTTTTAAGACTGTATGACAGTAATCAGAATTTAGGAAATGTGTGTTCTCTATATATTTATCTTTTCCTTATTCATCCAATAGATAAAAATTGCTGTGTTATTATGATTTATTATTCTATACTCTTTTTTTTTAATTTTAATTCTTGTGATTTTGCAGCGATTTATAAAACTGTGTTGTGCTTTTTTCTCTTCCCATTTTTTTCCTGTGGAATACAATATTACTTGGGAATTATAATAAGATTTATTGTAAAATGGGAATGGGAGTTTTCTCACGAGTAACATTACAATTCTGCTGAAGTCTCAGGAGATGCACTGGTTTTACCTGGCCTTAAAAATTTATAGTAACTTAGAAAGCTGAGTGGGATGATCCAACATGGCCTAATGAACTAATTCTTTTCCGGTTGCACTGGAATTGAACGCATAGCTGATACTCATTTCTGTAGGGAAACTACAGACATGGTGTTCAATATTCTCCTAGAGTAGACACTTACAAACCACATTTATGTAAACTCTCTTGAATTCATTGGCTAATACTTCTTTGAGTAAGGACTGCTTACCCAAGAAAGAATTTTCAGGCTCAAGTCCTGCCTCAATATTCTCCACTTTACCCAGGCAATTATCTCACCCTCCTGAGCAGATTATAAATTATGCAAAACTATAAACGAGGTTGAAAGAGCAAGAGGAAAATAGAGGTAATGTATGAAGTATGCATCATGCTATTAGAATTCTTAAAAGCAACATGACTTAAATTTGGATACAGCATAAGCATTAATGTGAAGATGAATACAAGATCCTTTGCTAGCTTGAATATTGCATGTGAGACTTTAAAAATGGAAATGCAAATTAATGTCAAAGAAGCAGAGGCACTCTGTGCTGCTTCCTAACTTGCACAACAGTTTTTGTGACTTAAAAAAATTAAAATACAATACACAAATACAAAAGCTTATTGATAAGGAAAAAATGTTTCTGACTTCATTTGCCACAGATTCACAGGTTTGTCTTTGTGCTGTGTTTTAAAACGTTGTGATTTACTCAGGGATAGATGCAAATCTTGGGAAAGCAGTGATACGAATAAACTGAAGTTTTTAGGATGTGGCATTACAGAACCATTTTTCAATATCTCCTGATGAATAAAAACATGAATATTTTTGTTTGAAATATTGCTGCAGTAAGGTGGGGTCTTTCACTAATCAATGAACCTCCTAAATTGGATACAAAGACAGAAAAATTTCTGAGAAGAATTAAAATTACCATAGTACTGGTGGCTGACCAGAGAGAGAAAAACTGGTTTGTGAAAAGCTGGTGATGAGGAGTCTGATGCAACAATATTTAGGTCTTATCATTGGGCAGATATGAGTGGGGTCTTTTTCCCTTTCTTACTTTTGGAATACAATTATGTCTTTTCTTGAGCAACTGAAACCATAGCTGAACTCAACTAGAGGTAGATTTGAGAAGAGACAATTGTACCTTTTTTACAATTTACCAATCCATTACATTTAGCATAAACAGTTTTTTGATAACAAATCTTGCAATAGCAGAAACTTGCCACAGTAATTGAAAAAATTATCTTCTTGTGGTGTTGGTCTCATACACTCTGAGTTAAAGGTGCTATTCATAAATATTCAGAACAAAATAATTTTATTTCCTCCTGAACACTTTCTTCGATACTGTTGCACGCATAGGATTGAATGAGTAAAATTTCCTGCACAAGATCTTCTGGAACAAATCTACATCTTGGCACTTACATCTTTTTTAAACTAGACTTTTTGAAAAGAAGTCTGAGTTCTTAATGCTGTTATTCAGGTGTAGGGAAGTTAGTTCAAAGACAGTACCTTGCATATTAACACAGCATGAGAAAATTTATCTTTTCAGTGTGAACTATTTTCCTTGATTATCTTTTTCTCCTTCTGGGTGAAGTACTCTGCAATACAGGAAAAATACAGAATTTAATCTTAATTCAGTGAAAGGCTACTTTATTTGTACACATTAAATTATATTGTTTACATAAAAATTGAGCATTATGTCAGTAATTTGACACATAGTGTTAAATTAGTCACACTACATGGTTTATATGCCTGGTCCTCAGTTTCTGTTTCTCTTTTTGTCACAAAAACCAGTCCAAAAGATGATTGAACAAATTTCTTCCACTTGCCTGAAATTATTTAAACAGAAATTTTCTAGAGATGTGTCCTGAAGGAGTAGTGAAAACTAAAACAAACATGACTACTTTGAATAAATATTCTGGAAGAGATTTTTTGTGTTCCTCAACCACCTCTAAGATATTTAATTACTGTATCTTGAAAATGGTTCCTGATTTCACCCTCAGCCCGCTTCTCTCAAACAAAATATTAAAATGGAGGAGTTATTCAGACTTAGTGTTTCTGGAACCCTTTGCAAGCAATAAAACTACTATAGTTCTGCTGCTTAGAGAAGGATGTGGGTAACAGTGTCTCTGTTCTGCAGATGTGTTTCATTTGAGCTTCTCTACCATTGGCTGCCAGAGTTTTTGAGAGACATGGAATATTAGAACAATTAGATCATTAGCTACAATAAGGAGCTTGCTTGCTTCCTCCAACTCCTCAGTTTGATATTATCTAGTGATTTACTATATCTTTTACAGATTGCATTGCTGAAAAGTAGAGACAATTTTTGTTGCTTTGCTTTGTTTTTTTGGGTTTTTTTTTGGTTTTTTTTTGTTTGTTTTTTTTTTTTTTTAATTTATTTTTATTTTAAGTTTAATAGAATGCTCAGTTTATTCATACCTCTCTAGTAACAGATCTTTACTCCATGTGGGATCAACATACAGTGCCACAAAACGTATCTTAACCCCTGCTGTCCAAACTAAATAACCTATGAAGGTCTCAGTATGACAATCACAAATGACATACCACCAGTGACTACCCTTGTATTGTCTCTGACAAAAACCCAATAATCTGATTTTAATCTGGTTATCAAATTAAATTTATTAAAACTCATTAGCAAAAATTATAAGGAGATTTTTTTTTCAGATCTGGAGTGAACATGATATAACATGAATTAGCACTTACAGTAAGAAAATGTCTCTATATCTGGTTAAATGATGGAAGGCACTGCATTTCATAGAGGGGTTGAGAAGAAGGGAATTGAAATGCTATACTGGCAAGTTGCCTTCTTGTGATATGTCTGTAGGGTCACTACATATGGCTTTGAATCTTATTTTTAGAGGCTCATTATGATTTACTTTAAAAAGCAGAGAAAGAATTGAAAACAGTTCTCTTAACAGATCCTGGTAAAATCTTTTTTATACCCTATTTTAAAAAGTGTTCATGTAGAATTACTTTGAGCTTTAATATTATATATTATTTACTTTCAGCCAAATTGTATTTGATGGCTTATTTTTCTTTATTCTGTTTTAAAATACAGATCAGGTTGGACTGGATTTTAAAATATTAAATTTTTACATTGCTGTATTTAATGCACAGGTGTTCTGCTTCTGTGCACATCAAATATTTCATTATTTGTAAGGATTATATCTCGTACAATGAAGACAGGAAGAACTGGGTGAAAAGAGACTTCAAATTCATACTGAATTTTAGATCTGTAGTTGCTCCTGAAAAGATGATGCTTCTTGAGGACTTTGGATGTTCTCTGAAAGAATATGTTGTGCATAGGTTTCTCATTAGAAACTACGTGTTTGTCCATGGCTATCAGATTTTTCCTTTATCTCAAATTTTCACTTTCAATATGTCTAGACTTTCTGCTTTCATAGATTTTTTGTGAAAATTTGTAGAAGCATGTTTTGTATACCACTGCCCATTACTGCATAGTAGAAAAAGCCAAGTGTTGATACCACTGTGATATGGTGATCTGACATTCAGATACTACAGCTGCAGAACAGGCTTATACTTTTTGCTGTTTTCAGATGTACATGTATATACCCATAACAAACAGTACTTGGTTAAAAAAGGGCAAATCAGTATCACATCAAAATTCCTTTTCTTGAACGAAGAAAACTGATGTCCAACCCTTCCCAACTATTCTCCAAATACTCCAAAATTCTGTTCAATGTTAATGATGTCCTGTAAATTTTTGGATGGGAGTACTTAGTTTTGTATTCATCCATGCTAACTTTGATTGTGTAAAAGGAGATTAGGAGCCACTTCCATCTAATCATACTGTATAGGAAACTTTTTCATGTTAATTATATTTCAAGGCTTATGAAGGGAGAGAAATTCTAACTTGATGGACTATGGTATAAAACAATTAAAAAAAATAATTCTCTATGAAGTTGTGAACAAGCTTCTTATTTACCAACAGAAATGAAGCATTAAGCATCATAAAACAAACCCGTCTTTCAGTTAGAGAAACGTGGTGCCTTGAATTGGTTGACTTATACAATACAGAGGAGGAGTAGCATATTATGTACAATAATCCCCTTTAATATGTTATGAATTTAAATAAACTTGTTGAAACAATTTTTTTTTATAAACAAACCAATGTACTTAATCATTTTACTATTTCTACAGTGGCTTGAATTTTCACATTTACATTTCTCAAAGTTTTATTTTATTTAGGAGTGCAAAACATCCACATGTGAATAAATTGACTCCTAAAAGAGAAATACTAGATTGATCAAAAAAATATTTCAAACACAATGTGAATCTGAAGTCTAATTGTAATAACTGAATGAATACAATAAATTAAAAATATTTCATGACCCATATTTTAGTAGCTAGTTGAAAATTCACTCTCAGACTACACTTAGAAATAATTATTCTACTAAACCACTTATATGTCCATATTGCCTCTGTCGCAGCGCCCGGGAAGTAAAAGTTTCAGTAAGGCTCCATGAGTCCAAGTGCACGCAACACCTGAGAGATCTGTGAGGCTGAAGTCATAAATCGAGAACTTCAGTCTCTAAACTTTTTAAAAGACACTAACTGCTTTGGTCTTTGACATAACTGATCAAGATTTTCTCTCAGTTTTTATTTTAATAGTTTATGGGCTTTAGCTTTTTTTTTTTTTTTTCACTTGTCCATTTACAGGTGTTGAGAATGTAAAAATAATGTTATCTATCAAGAGACATGGTAGTCTCATATTTCAAAAGTCAGACCAGAACTTCCCCAACTGAGTTGCTTTATTCTGGGCACTGAAGTTCATAGAGACAACACCTGTGGGCCGCACAAGAGCCATTTTGATCACTATGAAGGTCATAGATTTGATGAGAGATGTTGAAGAAAAGCCAAAAAAATTGAAAAAATTGAAAAATCTTGGTTACTTAGTTGTGTTTCTCTTAGTCAATGATTTCATGAAAAGCCCAAGCACCTGCCGCTTGGGAGTCAGTGGGAGTTACAGATTCAGCTTACTGAGCCATTAACTTTAACAAACTCTCCCTCCCAATTTTGTAAACCTGAGTCTTTTGTATAACTTTAGTTATGTGGGAGGTTTAAAAGAGTAAAAAAATTCATGTAATGCATTGTTATGCAAAGGATTGGGAGAAACATTCTGGGAAGAATATTCAGGTGGAAGAAACATCTCTCTGTTGGTCTGTAGTTTCATCTGAAACCTGGTCTATGTGTAAAGCTTCTCAGATAAACTGAGTGTCTACAGAGGTTAAGGATGGATTGGGGATTGCAGGTAAGTGCCTGAAACAGGATGGCTACACACAAAGAAAGAATAAAAGTCCTCTTAGATTATGACTTTGAGAAAATCTGAGATGTAGATTTTGGGTCAAATGTTGTTGAAAAAGAAGCTTGTGTCTGTAGACAAATCAACTGTCTCCTATCTGAGTTCTTGTGGGACTTCAGATATGCTCTATAAACAAACAGGATTTTATCTAAGGATTTTTATCAGGATTTTATCTCCTCTGTACCTTGACAGAATCAGTGTCTCCTCTGATCACAGCAAGCTGCAAATCTGTTAAATTTGGCTAGTTGCTCACATGAAAGACAACAGTATGGCTTTAAGTGGAAAAGCACCTTAATTTAGATATTTATTTTTTTTTTAAATTCTGTAATTAAGGTTAGAGTACGCAAATGAGATGCTTGGTTCAAATTTACTTTGCTGTTAACCCTTTTAATAACTGGAACATGGAATTTTCTGCTTTGTTCAAACAACTCATTTCACTCTGTGTCATTTATATCAATGAGGAATATTATTTGTTAGTATTCAGGGAATTTTAAAGAAAGTAATGGGAAGTGTCCCATGTTGTCCTTAGCTTATGTTAGTGCATACAAAGATGACTCAAATGCACCACACAGTGATCACTGAGCATTTAAACATTCCTGTAATACTTTCAGTTGCTTCAGTCAGCTTGCTAGGGTGGGAATTTTTTTTTTTTCAGACAGTTTGATGGCCTGGTTTTACCTTTAATGTGAATCACCAGACAAATGGCAGTGAACTAACAATCTTGAAAAAAGTACATGTTCATCAAAGTCATTCTGGTAAACAAATTGTGGCAGCTCTATTAATCATGTCAGTTTTATGCTTCCTTCTTGCTCCCTTCCCCCCATTCAGTTTAGTTGTCACATGCCGTGTTTGCCTTATGTCAGCACAAGGATATAGGAATGAAGACAGACAAACCAATACAGAACTAATGCATTATTTAAGTAGTTCATCTGAACCTCACACCCTGTACAGCTCATGGTCAGTAAGCCAAACTTTTATATGTCAGTGAATGAGGACTGAGCAATTTTTTCCACTAATTTGATTTAAAAATTTAAAAAATTAAAAAAAAAATATTAAAACCCCTTTACATTTTAGTCTTGAGCTGGTTTAGAAACTCTATGCTAAGTTATAGCTTCAGTCTACATGTGACTGCTGTCTAAGTGCAGAAGTTGTGATTTTACTTTACGCCTGCAAATTTGCAGCACTAGGTAACCACATAATTTCACACGTGTAAATAAAGTTCCCATAAAATCTTACCATTTGTGCACACGGAAATATTTGTGGGAAACTGCATGCTCATTTTACAGTCTACAATCCTTTTTTTTGAAATTAGCTTTGTGACAGTAAGATTGTTTCCAGAACTGTAAGTTTTTCATTTTTATAAGAATACTGTGACCAAAATCAGAAAATAAATCTGTGGCTTTTTCTGTATGCATTCACATTTTTCCATTTTGCTATGAAAACAAAACAAATAAGCCTTAAGTAGAAATTCTGTGAGAAACCTCACATGTATAACCATCTGTTTTCTTGCTAGCTATTTTTTCCTAGCAGTTGGTGTGGCTTCTTTAGCTTTTACCGGTTACCAGGCTCAGGTCTTCCACCCTGAGGAACTGCACACCTTGCAGACAGATGTGGCATGTAAGAATCAGAATGACCCTCCCTCCTTCCCTTCCCTAGACATACTCATAATCCCACACACAAGGATTTATAAGTGGGAGCCTTGTATGACTTTTTAACTTTGCCCAATTATGGCCAATGTGAGCTATTGGTGTAGCACAGCAAAGAGCAATTTCACCGGGCAGTGATCTGCTGAACTTTCCAAGCAGTGGCCCAAGCATTAACAATTCAATGGCTAGTAGAATTGCAAGCAACAAAGCTTCTTTTACCTCATGCTACAACTTGTGAGCCCTTGTAGGATGCAGGTAAGTATGCAAGAGTGGGCAATAAATGGAACATTGGGCAACTCTTATTTGAATTCCCTATGTTTTGGCATGTCAAGGGGTCTTCACATGTGTATAAGTGGGGGTGATGCACAAACCCTGTCATTCAATGGATTGTCTCTCTTAGATTAAATAGTAAACTTTGCAAAGATTGAAAAGGGAAAGGGCCTCTACCCTGTAATTGTCACATTTCAGAGTGACACTGCATACATTTTTAAACATTTAGGTCACAGATCTAGTCTGTGGTAGAGGTTTTCCACTTCTTCTTTTGCTGCCTTAAATGAATGGTGGCTCTGATATAACTACTGACAGGCATGGGAGCTTTAGCAAAGAAACAGAAGAGCAATACCAGCAATTGCTGGTGTACTTGAGACAAATGGATTCAGTACAGCTATGCAACCCTTCTTGGAATTTTTCAATTAAAAGAATAATGTCCAAGGAACAATGGGAATGGCAGATTGGCAGCATAAGAAAAATATGAAAATTATGAAAAAATATGCAATATGAAATTATTCTGACTGCTTAATATTACACAAAGGACTGGGTTTTTTTTTCAGCAGAGATAGTTTTAATACAAGAAATACTTTAAAGACATAAATATTAAGATAAGACACTTTCAATATATAAAAATGTGTTACTCATTGCAGCAGTGGTTAACAGAATATGACTTTTTTTTCCAAGAAAGTATGACAAAACATATTTCCTTGCAAATTTTAGCTAGAGGTATAACTGCACTAATGCTTTGTTTTAATGATTTTTACAGTATGCATTTTGGTATGGGGAAAAAAAAAGAAGTCTAAACCAGTGACTTGATTTTGTATTTCACCCTATTTTAAGGAAACTATAGCTATAAGAGATCAACCATAGAAATATCCAAGGACCTGGCTCTCATTCTTGCTCAAATATTTTTGTTCTGCTCCATCATTCGCCCAGAAAAGTTGTGGATGTCCCAACCCTGAAAGTGTTCATGGCCAGGTTCCACAGGGCTCAAGCAACCGGGTCTAGTGAAAAATATTCCTGCCCATGGCAGTGGGACTGGAATGAGATGATCTTTAAGATCCCTACCCATTCCCTAAAGACCCAAACCATTCCCTGATTCTATGACCATTAAGTGCAAATTAGCTTGATGTGATTCAAGTTCTGAAAAAACAAAATTGTCAGCAGTTTAGTTTAAAAACTGTGTTAATTATTCTAAGGCAGGCTCTCTCTAAGGGAGTCCAGCTGTGGTATTCATAGCCAAAGTTCCTCAGCATTCTGTAGCTGGGGCTTGTCTCTATCAGTTGTGATATTGTTGAGGAGAAGTTAATGGCTAAATAAAAGGCTGAAAGCCAATGCAGCTGACTTGAATTAGTTTATTGATTCAAATCTATACAAAAGCAACCAATTAATATTACAAGAGACCTGACTGGAATAACAATTTATTGGTGTATGTTGCTGCCATTTGCAATAGTGCAAATCTAGCCTGCAAAATTAATTACATATTTTTATACTTTGCTAATTGATTACAGAACATTTACCATATTACTTTATTTACACTTTCTTGTTCTAAAAGCAATGGAAGATGAGCAAAATGTTGGTTGTTGGGATCAGTTTTATAATGTTTCCTCTGATATTCTTAAGAATGGAATTATGATGCATACACAACATATAAATCTTCTAGAGACTAAAATTACTACTTAACCTGTGTTCTCAGTAAAGTAAAAAAAAAAAAAAAGGAACTTTGTTTATGAACTACTACGATAATAGAATAAACTAAAGGGT
Source organism: Scytalopus superciliaris (assembly GCA_013400415.1). Lineage (NCBI taxonomy): Eukaryota > Metazoa > Chordata > Aves > Passeriformes > Rhinocryptidae > Scytalopus > Scytalopus superciliaris. The sequence continues at coordinate 365,286 of VXBX01000100.1, forward strand.
AGAGGAAATTCAGCTAAATCTCTAAAACAATGGAAGTACTAGAAAAGTTTGATTCAAAACTTGGAAAATTTGTTAAAAATCATATTTTAAATAAAATAGTAAGTAATTAAGATTAGGACTGAAGTCCTCCAGTTAACAGAAGAGACCAGCAAGGCAAAACATAAGAGAGAACAATCAAAGTCTAGAAATTCAGAACAAAGTAATTTTTTTTTAGCAATTCCCCTTTACCTTTCTGAAGGTACCATCTCTGGCAAAATAAGCATGACAATTATTGATGAGGCAACACTATGTCAGATGAGTAGAATCAGTACGTCTAGCTAGAAGCCAAATAAAATGTTCAACTTCTGGGGTGAGAAGTTTGAGTTCATGGAGTATGCTTGTAGAGCCTGTAGATTTCTTGTAGTTTTAAGGATATGTGAGTTAGCATGAGAAAATATTTAGTGCTCAGAATTAGAACTGACTCCAGAGAGATACCAGCTTCTTATGCCATTGTTCAGAAACTTGTTTTAAGGTCCTGTTCTTTTTTACAGATTACTCTCAGTATTGGTCACTTCAATTGAAGTCAGGAGTAGATACCGCTTATGACCATCACCAAGAGGCCTCTCACAGTTCCTTTTTCCTTTTAATTGTGTCTGAGTGCAAAGAACATCAGAAGACTCTTGATAATAATAGAAGAAAGGTAGAGACCTTTTCATAGGCTGAAACATAAATAAGGTTTGGATGCTTCGTGGATGAACAACTACTAGGACCAGATTATACTGTCCAAATGACATTAAAAAAATATTACAAGAGGATGTAAGGTTTAGCTGCTTGTTTATAACTGTGGAATGCTGCAAGGGTCCTACTCAGACACTGTCTAATTTGGAAGGCAAAATAAAAATGAGAGGAGACTGTGATTTCTGAATAGGCCTTCATGTTTTGCCTCTCTGTGTACCTGGGAGCATCTTAGTCTCAATAACACTGAGCAACTTGGAGCCCAGTTCCTATCCAAACCCTTCTGTGATTCACCAGATTCATTCCTGGGGGGCTTCGTCAGCTATCCCCATAAGGGATTAGCATGTTGTGTATGCTCTCTCTCAATACTCAAAAGTATTGCAATGGTGATGCCTCTTGATCTTTTCTTCTATATGGCATCTACATTGTTTTATTAATGAGCTGACATGATTACCTCAGGGGGAGGTTCCCTGGTTTTCTGTTGTGGCCTTGACTGATGTGTATTGCGTGTAGGGTGCTGGGAACCCTGAAGAGGCGGGAAATTCAGATCTGGCCTTGAAATAGCCTGCTACATGTAGCTTCATGCTGTCTCAGGACATCCTCCTCTCCCCTAGATTTCCCATTTGAGGAATGAGAAATCTCTGTTCGCTACTGAGCACAAACAAGAACTCACATGTTGTCAGGTCTTCTGGAAATTTCCACTGCTCATGTAGTCTTCCTTCCTGAAGAGTTGATCTGTACAGTTTATACCTTTCAACTCCGCCTACAACATCCTGTATCTGGATGATGCAAGCTGATCACAATTCAGTGACAACTATATACCTTGACCACTTCCTGTACACAGTCCTGGTCACTATTTCGTTGCCCCCTGCCCCACTCCCCACCCCCAGCAGAGTTGCTTTCTGCAGGTCCCACTGTCTGCCATCTGCAATGTGGGCAGTCAGACTGTAAAACAAATATAAGCTTTGTTTGGTGCAAGAGTCATTTTCGATTTCAGCTTGCCCATTTTCCCATCCCATGCTCTGCAGTTGAAATGTAGTCATGAGGAAGAAAAGAAAACTACCTTGGTACCAGAGATGTCCAAGACTCATGTAATTGGATCTGGAAATGCACATCTCGAACCAGCTCAGTGGGTGGTGTTGTAGCAAGTCATTGGTGTTTCTTAGTGATAGAAACTCAAGAGGAAGCTCATAATTCTGCCTTTACCCTTTACTCACTTGGTGGCTCTCACTGTGTCAAAGTACTTGCTGCCTTTGTATATTCTTTTCTTCCACTTCTGGATTTGCACAGAGCACATCTTTGAAGAAGGATGAGGTTGTAGGGGTAGCACTGGGGAAAGGGCTTCTCAGTGAACCTTGAAAGGCACAAATCTCCCCCAGGAACATTGTACATTGTTATACCCAGGACAATATTAAGGTGCTATGCATGTTTCATGTGTAATAATTTGGATTTAGATTTGTGCCTGAAGATGTTTTCTGGTATCTTCCTTCTGTCTGAAGTGCTCATAAAAGATTTAGTATTTGGTGCAGATGTTTGTTTTAGGAAAGACCTTCTAAACCGCTCAAGACTATTTATAAAGCCAGTTGTTAGATGGACTCATCCTGAGATGAGCTACAAGATTGGTGGGCAAAAGTGGAAGCCCAGGTTTTTTTCTTTGTATTTTTAGCACTAGAGGGTGAGTTGTTCTGTATCAAACCAAGGTGTCTGAGCAAAGTTTCCTTCAGGCAGGCTGAAAGAACAGAGTGAATTGTATACTTGAAGATTCGTTGTTGGTTCAGGTCAAAACTGTTGGTGAGGAGATACAGTTAACTGGGGAACCATCACCCAAGGTGCTCATGCTAGTGCAATCTCTTTTTCACATCTCCAAGCCCTAATAGTGTGGAACTGGTTGCTGTTTGTTGCATACTTTCTAGGGGGTCAGGAGAGCGTATCCCTCTTTTCCAACACCTGCAGATGCTGGAGGATTGCAGTACCTTTACATTACAGGAATTTTGCCTGTTCTTTTCCCTGCCACTTGGGAGAATAACAAGATGCTTTATGTAGGATAATGATGATATGCTCATCAAACTGAAAGGATGTCATCATGTCTTGTCTGGTTGCCAAACCCCTCCTGTCTTGTGGTTAGTGGTTAGGACAGCTTGCTGGAGGAGTCCTTGCTCTAACAAATACCTGAAGACACTCTTATTTGATTTTCAAAACTGTGCAGTAGGCTTATTAATGTAATTAATTCACTCACTCACTGAGAGGTAAAGTGTTTACATATATGTGAAACTGTTTGAACACTGCTCTTTATTTCTGACACAGGCAAAGACTCCAGAGGCAAGCTCTTGGTTCAAGTGCACTGAAAGACAGCAGAAGTTACCATGCTTCCCATTTTGAGAGAAGGAAATTTTAAGATAATATAAAGGATGAAAAATGAAAAAAAAAAAAACCACAAAAAACCAACCAACAACACAGACCATTATACAATGTATAATCTCTTTCTGAAATTAGCTGCTACCATTACTGTTACTTGCAAAATACCCATATAATATTGCAAGGTTTTTATTTATTTGGACAATAAGAAAAAGAATTAAACAAAAGAGGCTAAGATCAAATTTTAGGATCCTGAATCAGAATGAAAGATTACTTCCTAAAAAGTTAAGATGCATTTTCTCCCATTAACCCTTTTTTGCACCCTTCAAAGGATCTTGTGCACTTCTGTGAAATATCTGGCAGGGACCACGGCTGGATCAGGATGCAGGACCTCCCATTTAACCCAGTCAAAATTTCTACATTTCCAAATGAGGATTATACTCCTCGTGGTGCTGTACAACAGGTTATTGTGAAATCTGGATATATTTTCAGACATCTCCACGTATGCCTGATTAGTGGCTAACTTTTTATGGGGAATAACAAACATGTAGCACAGAAAAAATATATGCGAGCATAAATGGCACAGACAGCAGTGGCTATTCTGTCTCCCACTAATAAGGAAATGAGATCAAAAGCAGAAAACTTACTTTCCTTATGTGGGAATCCTGTGACTGAGCAGAGAATACAGTCCTGAGTAGGTTTAGCCTGGTGTGCAGATAGCTCTGTCTTCATAATTTAATTCAATGTAATTGATTGCTAACAAATCATCTTTTTTTCCTTATTCCTCATGATTTTTAATTCCCCCCCCCCTCTCTGGGGGTTCTGGTTAAGCCAAATAAGCAGTTTTTCTAATCCTCTCTAACTGATCATGCTTCCCATCTGGCATTTAGCACATTTTTGACAAGACATTCTTCTTGTTTCAAATCTAAATCAACCTGCTAGAGTTTTCTTTGGTAATACAGATAGGAAATCAACCAGAAAAAAATGTCCGCTTTGATAACCAAAGTTTCCATATGAGATGCTTTCTCATTGTAAAGAACTTAATCTCAGTAAAATATGAAAATCAAACACTGCTCAAATTTTTTAATGAATATTGCAGTAAATTGGCTGAAAATAGTTTTGCACAGTAGCTCACAAGTTGATTGCAGTTTATGAGTTTCTTGTGGCTTATGTTATTATGTAGATGCTGAGATTTGGGGAATTGAAAACTATAACAGAAGAAATATTTTTTTTTTTAAAGTAAAAAGGCATGTGAAAAAGTACTTTTTCACTGCTGTTCCACTTCTATGCTGACTTGTTGGCAGACACAATGTTGTGTTCTGCTGAATCACATGACAATTTTAAGAGTAAGATGAGAAATTTTCCTTAGGAGAAAAAAAAGATGGCGAATGAAATTTTCAGAGTATGCTCTGTAAGCTCCCTTGCTTTCTACCATATCTGTAATTTGGATCAGCCACTGGGACAGTGTGTACTTGAATAGCAGAAAAGTGCCAACAGGGCTCAGGAAGAAAGCTCTGCAAATTGCTGGCTCACCTCTGAGCTCTGCTGTGGATTATAGGATGAAAAGCTATTACAGTACAGGCTTTGTTTGCTGTTGTATGAGTGAAAACTAAGTTTACTGTGCAGAATATTTGGTGGTTGGGTTTTCACACATGGAGTTGAACAGGCTTGTTCATATTTCTCAATGACATTTTCAGAGAGGTTGAATTTGTTTAGAAATATCTCCATATTTGTGGGTTTGTAAGTTTAGCTCTTCATCAGTACTCTAGTGAATATGGGTAATTTAATCATAACTGCCCTTTTCTGAGTGGAGGATGGGCAAAAATGTAAACATTTCCATTTCCAGTGGTTGTGAAAGACTTTAGAGCTTGATATATTTTACTGGAAAAAAAATTTTCTAGTTAGAGTTAATCACAAAGTCACTCAGTACTGTGCTGACTATATTCATCCTTGAACTAGTGATAGAAAAAAATAAGACCAATATGTAATAATGTAAAACTCTTAAGTTTATTCTTAGAACTCACTAGGTATTAAATACAGATGAATAGGCTGGGCTGCACTATTATCTCCCCTGTTCCAAATTACGCCACGTGCATGACTTAACGGCACCTTCAAAACAGTTGTTAGGGATGAGGGGAGTGAAGACATAGCTGTTTCGAATCATGTATGCATATGTTGAAATAATGGAAATAAATCCTGAAAACTAAAAAGTTAGCAGCAGGAAAAAATGCAAAACAAAGTAATCAGAAGTGCTCAAAAGCAGGTCTGGGTGGGTAAGTGGGAATTTTTCTAATCCTTACAGCAACAGTGAAGCCTTCCTGGCTTTGACTCTTGATGGGACGTTTCCCTGTAGAATCTCTGTGAACTGGTTACAAAAAGAGACATCAAATACAATCAATTTAATTATTTCAGTCCTTCAAAAATACCTTGGCACATACTTTACCATGAGAGATTTTCATGTGAAGAGTAAAGCTTTTATTATGATGATATTGTAAAAAGAAACTCTCCACCCAATTTTTTGCGAGTGTTCAAAAACATTAGTCCTCTAATGGGACTTAGAGACCAAAATTACAATTTATAAGGCAGATGGATTATTAATAGCAATTACAATCTCCAGGACATGATTCAGATATTTGAGACATTAAGTAATTTTTTTCCTTTTCTTAATTGACTACAGAAGAAAGTTAAGAGTACACATACCTAGTCTGAACATATCAGTTCAAATGAATCAAGGCTGAGCAGGATGAGCACAGGTCCACATACACAGACAATGAAGCCTTTGAAATCAGTGTTCTCTGTAACTGCAGGTGCTTCTTAGCTGAGCTGTGAAACAATTTTTCTTTGTTTTCAGCACCCTGAGTGCCATGTATGTGGTTTGATATTGTTCCCTGGACAATGGCTACTGCTACAAGGTAACATAGCCTGAAATATAAAAGTAATCAAACAGCATGCTTTTGGATATCTGAATGTTAAAACCCTTCATGATTCATTGGAAACAGCTTAATATATTTCTGTTTGGGAACAACTATGAGTAAAGTATTTTGGTTTTGAACTACAACTGTATTCTTTGCACATAAAACAGCTCTGGGCCTCTTCCTTCAGTTCTACACCACAACTGGTTTAAATCAGTAGGGTTACTTGAACAAGGACTTACTGCTGAGCCTAGAGATATAATTAGCAGAATTTGACTCCTAGGCCACCTAGACCTCTTTTAGAAAAGACCTCCCTTTGGTTTTAGTTATGAGAGAGAGGTAACCATCTTCTATCCATATGATTTTTTTTCCTAAAGAGGCATGTCCATGTAATGCACACATCAATCTTGGCCTAAGCCTGTAAAGAAAGACAAGTTTGTCTCTTTTTACTAGAGGAAGGAGTTACTGAAGAGCTGGTATAACTGGAGTCCCAGAGAAACGAGGAAACAAATAATCAGACACATTGAGTGTACACATGTTGAAGAGAAAAACACGTTATGTAACAACTAACATAAATTGTTGAACTAGCCCAGTATTTCCTCACATCAGAGTCCTCTGACACAGAAGGGAATGATTCTCTGGTTATGTGCTATTTCATGAAGATGGATCTCCACCTGGTTGGTAGGTAGTTCTGTAGAAAAGAGTCTAGGAACTAGAAGGGACCCCAAACTGAGCGTGTATTCGCAATGTTTAACTTCTGTCAAAAATATTTTTAAAAAAGCAAACACTGTATCAAGATGTATAAACATGAGTGTTATATGTAAAACAGCTGCTCTGCTGAATACTGGTCTCAGCTGAAGCAGTACTGCATCCAATTAGACACCATATTTCCAGAAATTTGTGGTCCAAAAGAAGAGAGCAAAGCAGAGCAAAAAGATTGATCAGAAACCAGGATATTTGGCTTTAAAGAAAGAATTGGGGTGGTGGGGCACAAGGAATAGAAAACTGAAGGATAGGTGTAAGTCTTCAAATATGGAAGTTGTTAAGGTGAGATTTCCAGGTATTGTTTAGAATGTTGATCCATTGAACTTTAGGATGAGAAATAGCATGCTAAAATACAACTAGGAAGATTTAGGTTAGACAGGAGAAAAGATTTTCTCTCAGTAAGGATAATTACATAGTAGAAGAGATTTCTGTGGGTATCTAAGGAGTCTCAATTTCTGGAAGTTTTAAGAAAACATTAGATAAATCTCTGTCAGGAATGGTTTAGGTATAGTTGATTCTGCCTTTAGCTAACCCTGTGATCATGATTGTTTGTCCTGAGTGATTTGTAAGAGACTGGTTTAAAGGTGATAAGGTCAAATGTGGCGGATGTATTGATTTCCCACTGTCACTGTCTAAGCTGGGTGCTGGTTGGGGAGATGATGAGCTAAATTTACCAGCAGTCAGAAGAGACAGTAAAAGAGGGCAGAGTCTGAGATGAGCACTGGAGGTAATTTCCTTTTTCTCTCTTGACCTCTAGTTTGAACTTAGCTGATGGACTTGCCATCTGTACCTGCTTCTTAAAGGAGCATGCTTTCACCCATGTGCTGTAGGAAACAGCATTTCCAAGTTCAGAACTGATCACTTCAAGTGGGAAAACAAGTAGAGTAAGAGAACACTGCTAAGTAAGAATGTAGCAGGCAAATAGCTGTTATAGCCAAATTTCAGTAAGACAGATCAGAGAGACAGAAAGTAGTAGTTTGCTATCAAAGAAATTTAAGTTACAACAGAAGGTCATTTGAAACTTGGTGGGAGGAGGAACAACCTAAATTTGGGATCTGCAGTCAAAGAGAAGAAGTTGATATGTTGCCCTCCAAATTATGAGAGATTGTATCGTATGGTCAAGCTGTATTTTTGAACTGTCTTCATTGCCTGAATGTAAGAACCCTCCAGTAATGCATTAAGTGGGGTGATTTATATCTGGCAGAGGGGTTTGTTCTTTTGATCATTCTTTTTCCTGAGGGGCATTGTATTGTTCTGGTTTAGGAGTTTTTTAAATGGTATGACTGATTAAAAAAATGTTCCCCAACACATGACTTTGATATTCATATTTCATTCCCAGGAAATCTTTAGGATTTATCAGTCCAGCCATGTGAAGCCAGTGAATTTTCACTTGGCTAGTTTTATTATTTTATTTTTATTGATTCTGTGGCTACATAAAGTCTGCCTTAACTCCTAAAATGACAATTTTTTGGTCAGAAATGTGGAAATTCTTATTTTCAAGTGCATCACAAGCACCAGTATGTACTAGCTAATGTAGTATCTAAATGTGGGAAAAATCTAAGAGAGGTAGGAAAATTGTTTTCCCCTTGCTGGCAACAATTTTTTATAATCTAATGCATTTTCCCCAGCTCTTAAGTTAAACAATGCTGATGGGTAGCTCCTGGTTTGTCTCGTTATATGACATGAACATGTCAAGCTGGCATAAGCTGAAATCTTTTAATATGTGATCAAAGAAGTTCAGGCATTTGTGGGCTCCCTGTCCTTTCTAGATGAAGGACTACAAAGTTGGGTCAAGTCTTTCAAAACCATGGGTTTTTGCTGACTTCACATGGTGTTAATCTCTTTCTTAATAAAAATAAAACATTGGGTTCTTCTAATTACTTTTCTTTTCAGTAACAGTTTCAGGAGATCTGTCATATCAAGTCTAAATATTAAGCACCAGGCATTGGGGGAAGTAAAATTTTGGCACATTTCAATCAGTGACAGCATGATTAATAATTTCTGCCATATCAAGATGTTTACAAATACTGCTTTTCACCCATTATCAAAACGTTAGATTTATCAGAAGCAAATTGACTGAATTATATATGTTTACCTTATTCTCTTTACTTCATACTGTGTATCATCCAAATACCTTTTATTGTTCCTCAGGTTTTCAGAATTCATATACTTGTATTCTGATGCTCCTGCTGGTTTAAAAAAGAAATGCAGCACTAATAAATTATAATAAATTGTCAGTCTCAATGGGTCTGTGACCTTCAATCAGTAGGGGGTTATGTGCAACACTTCATTTCCCCTTCTTTTAGCTCTGGCTGCTTCCCTTGCTGTTAGGCAGTGTCCTTGATTTATGGGTGGGCCACCAGCAGGACACCTCACCTGCAAAAATAGTTCACACTGTGTTGTTTATTGTATTAAGTAGGCTTCATGCTGGCTGAGGGTTTTTACAAGGGAAAGGAGCTGCTGTCAGTCTTTCCATCATTTGAACAAAGCTGGCTCCAAAGTTCTCTCAAATTTCTACATGAAGTCTAGGAGCAAGAAGCCAGAGTGAGATATTGGCCCTTCTTCAGTGCATATCTCTTCTCTGACTGGAAGTTCAGTGCAAGATGAGAACAAAACTAATGATAAACAGGGATAAAATGTAAAAAAACCAGAACAAAACAAAACAAACAAAAAAACCCCAATAAACAACAACAACAACAAAACACCAAAAACACCCCCAAAACCACCAAAACCCACTCTTATTTTAGATCAAATATTTAATGCATCTCACATAAGTGTATATATCTGATTTCCCCTCATGTTGAATTATTACCTGCTGTGTGACACATTGCCATTTTTTGTGATTCAAACAAAAGTTTTTGATTTGCTGAAGGAAAAAAAAACAACTCACCAAATTTAATTGTCTCTGTGCAAATACAGGACAGAAACATAAGTTTCATAAATATGAACTAGGTGGCAAGAAAAGCAACCCCTAAGTCAGTAGGGTTACCTATATGTTATCTTTTTTTGTCTTCATATTTATGATATTTTTATAAAAAAATATTCCATATTTCACCAAGACAACATTAAAGAAAGGAAGTAAAGACACTGGGAATACCTATTGATTTTGCATATATTTGCATTGTCACATTATGTAATAGGACTTTATATATAGAGTGTCCACTGTGCCATTGCAAATTAGTAAAAAGTTTAAAAGATTGTCCACACTTTTGGAGTGATGCTTGCTGCTATTGGCAAATAGATCATAGAATCATAGAACTGTTTACGTTGGAAAAGGCTTCTAAGATCCTCAATCCTCAACAATCATCATCATGTATAGTCCAAAAATATCTCTTTTCCACTATACCCCTCTGCTTTTTGCTTCTGTGATCAGATGTCACTGGGTCACAACTGGGTGGCTTGGTCAGTTTTGCTGTATCACCAAGGCTGGACTATTACAATGTTTTCCATTATTGAAACCTTTTTCAGTTGTTTACCTGAATTCTTTGTTGAACCAGTAGGAAATACACAATTGTGTAGTGCTTTCTGAGCACCAACTCAAGTGCAGCTAAGATGTGAGGTCATGATGGCCTATTTTGTTGTTTTCTATTTATTCATTTTCTTTGCAATTCTCCAGTTGTTTCCAGGCTCTTTCATAAATCTTGCTATTTCATTTCTGGTGCTGTGTTTTAGTTCCATGTAATTGAATAAAAAATTATTGCAAACACTTTTTTTCTTTTTTTTGTTATTTATATGGGCATTTTAGGTTTTTGAGACTGTAAATATGGTTCAAATGAACTAGCAGCACCCAAAGAGAAAATAATTTCTTCCCAGCACATCAAAAAAATTTAGTTGGGTTGTGAAGCATCCTAAGACATTGTACATGAAATCGTGCTGTTTATCTCCTTAAACGAGGATGAATTGGCTTATTAGCAAACATGTAACTACACAGCACTATTGAAGTTAAAAGCACAGGTTAGAACCACAAACCCTAAAAATTAACAAATTGTGATTACATAAGTATGCTGTAGATACCCTGAAAGAAATGCTACTTTGCTGGGTCATACTGTTTTCCTACCACCTCATAGTCCTTCCTTTGCTAAAATACATACTTGTCTTTTACCTCGAGAATTTTTTTGCAGCTCTTTGGAAAAAGATCTAGTCACATAGAAGCAGAACATTATCTATCTATCTATCTATCTATCTATCTATCCTATCATCTATAAATTTATAATCTTCTACCTACCTACCTACATATCTACTAATCGTGCCACTTTGCTGAGAAAAGCTATTTTAAAACTGTCATATTCACTACCTTATACAAAAATACTGTATGCATGAAACAGTGGTTTTTCAAATACCATTTAAAACTCTATTTAAAACAAAGAAAAAAGTAAAAAACACCACCTCCTATTTCTTTGTCCAATTATTTTTTTCACATGAATCCACTCTCGATATGCTGAATTATAATGCCATTTTTAGAAATAAAAAAAAAAACAAAAAAGAGAATGAAACTTCCATAAATTGATGAGTTCTCAATGTTGAAAAAGTTCTTCTATGCTAAATGTGTGAGATTTTTGTTATTTATTCTGTAAAGAATGTGGTCAGAAATATGATTCTAGATTAATTCAGAACAGTGATTTACAAACTTTTTTTTTATCTGGAAGCATCCTGACAGAACAATCTGTCTGAATTCACCTTTTTTCAATGTGGAAAATAAAGCTGACTGATGTCAGTCAGTCTTGTTTTTAATTTCTTTTCTATCATGTCTTAAATGTAGTCAATAGATGACAGAGATGATCAGGTCACTTTTTCAGAAATAGGTATTATCATAAGTAGAAATTCTTCCCTTGACAAATTATTAAGTTACAGTTTTCTCTGTTCTTAAACAAGCTTAAATAATGGTATATTCTGAATAAAATTCTGCTGGTTTAGGTCCCTGTATTGATGCAAAGACAAATAACAACTCTTTGTGATAAAATTTGTGGAATGTAAATTAAACATAAAGTGAAACAAATCCTTAAGGCTCTGCTTTCTGGGTTAGCCTGGGTGAATAAACATATCACATGTTGCACAGACTTGAGTTGCAAGAGCTCTGACTCAAAATGATAGCTCATTGTTTGTCCACAGGTGACAATACATTGCTGACCTTATCTTGAATGCCAAAGGATTCTCCATTTCACAGAACTTCCTTGCACCTTGGCCTGCTCTGCTCAGCCTGGGAGACACGGCTCGGGGTGCAGCGGGAGCTCTCATGTTGCCTTCTGTCTGGCTCTGCTGTGGCATGGCTACAGCTACCCTGCTCTCATTTTTCTAAGTTGTTGATTTGAATATACAGAGTCAAAATATCCAGAGAATTTGATAGTCCTTAGAAAGAGTGGACTTTGCTTGCCAAGGTTGCGGTAATCTGTATTAAAAATTTGTCTCCTTCCAGATTGGGTTTAACTCTTCAGTAGGTCTGTGTGATATATGTGTATTAAACTGTATGTATGGTTTAAACCACAACTCAATTTCAAAGTCTGATGCATCTGCCCTTTTCTGTTCATGACTAAAAAAAATAAACAAAAAGGGATCTGTCTGGATATTCATGGAGATGGTAAAGCCACTTTATCTTGAATGACATTGGAAAACGGTATTTAATTCCTTGATTGCTGCCTTCTTCTGACCTGTCTTGCAGAGATGCCAATCTTTTCTTCTGCCACTCCTTCTCTCAGGTCCAAATAATCCATAGTGACCTGAAAATGTAAAGTGATTTTCCTTGTACCTTCCATTGAGGAGACCATGCTTGTCTTACAAACTTTGTAAAGGTTTCCATAGTATCCAATCCAACTTTTCTGTATCCTTCTTCAAAGTCACTTACTCAATGTTGGGGTGTAATGCATCTATTTACAAATGTACCTAATACTGTAGATCAATTTATCCACTTCTGCTCTTGATCATCTCCATGAGTGATATCATGGCGTTGGTCACACAGCTTTTTCTCCTTAAATAAAGCCTCAAATCTGCTAACCTGCTTTCATTCAAATCCCTTTCTGATCATCGTTGCTAGATGCTACAAGGAATCAGCCAGAGATGACAGACATGCAGAATTGCAGCTGTGGAAATTGCAGTTCATGTCCTATGGAAAATAAACAACCTGATACAACATCTTCCTCTTTTTTCTTGAACCTGTAGATTTCCCTGACATCAAGTAAAATAGGCTCGCAATGCCTACTTTGAATTTGATTTATGTGATATAAAAAATAACAACAAAAAAACACCCTAACCGACTTCGTAAGTAATCTTAAAGTTTGCTTTGCCTGCTAACTTCTTATATATCAGTTCTTATATTTGTTGCTCAGTGTTAAAATACAAGATGTTTTCATCCCAGTTATTGTTCTTGATCCTTGTCCAGTGCCTGTTCACAGGGACAAGGAAAATTAATAAGATGGCATTGTCATAACTGAACTTGCCAGCCAAGATCTACGTGCTTGGCTTATTATGAGCACTAGTGAGAGCAAGTGTCTGCTTGTGTAACTTCAAGAGCCATATTGATGAAGAGAAGGAACGCTAAGCAACCTAGTCAGCAACTGACACTTCACTTTCATCACCTCTGAAATTCAGTGGTCTTAATTTTTTTGAAATTTGACTGAAATTATCTTCCTTTGTGCTTGTGAGTTGTGCTGAATAATCAGTTTTGTAAGAATGCTGAGTGGCTCACTTTTTTAGTCATTGTTAAAGATACTTGTTGTTTTTGAGCTACGTATTCCAAAGTGTTTTAGAAAGGAAGTTAATATCATTACCCCTATTGAAAAGCATTTTCTTTTGGCTGTCTTTCCTCCAGACCCCCTGAAGAATATTTGGCTCATAATGTTTAATATTTTACATAATATTTTACTTATTTTCCTCTTGGCACTGAAACAACAGTCAAGGAGGAAATCTGGAATATATTCCACATTTTTCCCTTCTGCCTGTGATCACTAAGCTGCAAGAGATGAAAGGGAATGCAATTTCAATGCTTCCTTTCTGGCTTTTTTTTTTCTCCTGAACCCTGAAAATAGTTCTGTGTTGTTTTTCATTGATTTATTTTTATGCTATTAGTATAAATAAAACTGATTGAAAAATATGACACTTGTCTTCCAAAAAATTGACCACTCTTTTAGTGATTATAAAAAATTGAATCTGACTCACAGGAAAAAGCAAGATAAATATTTTTCTAGAAGTGTAATATGCGTGATATTTTTTAGTGTATAAGTGTGAGCTGCATATCCTATGAGCCATAATATTACATGTGTATCTTAGGAGAGCAATGTGCAGAGCCAGACTCTGTTTCTTTTTGGATTTTTCTTGAATTCTTCCCTCCTCTCTTCAGATATTCTATATTATTGTGGCCCATTAAATCAATACAAAGTGTACACACTGACTGCATATATTAGTGTTTATGTTAAAGTATAATTAACCAGTCCTCTTGTAACTATCAACAAAAAATAGCACAGACATGAAGAATTATAATTTAAGTCTCATGTTGCATAGTTATAGCTATATGGCAAGTACCAACCTGCGATCAGACAGATGTGTACATAAATCATATAAGTGATCAAATTTACAAAGATGTTATTAAATAAACATGTAATGTATATAATTAATTAGATGGAAGTGGTTTGGAAATTGCATTTTTACTTCAAGCAAAAGTGCTTGCTTCAGAAATATAAAATACTCTGGAAGTCGAATATATTACATACAAAAATACTGAAATGTGATCAAAACCTGGAGAAAAAAACCTAAATGTAGAACACATTTAGAACAAGCTAAAAAAATTTAACTACCTTTTTTATTTTCTCAGTGTATGATATTGAATTTTCCTTTTTTCACCTCATTTGCATATGAAATAAAACAGGAAAAGGCCATTCCAGTAGTTTTTCCATTGTCTTACATGTGAACTGACAAGGGTTCCATTAAAATCCAGCCTCCCCTCACTTTAGAATAAACATGTCGTTTCCCTAAAGTTGCTCAGAGATAACACCATGTGTATCTGCAGCCTGCCTGGCAATGTGCCATCTCCAGCACAGTGTTGTCTAAAGGTCTGCATTGGTATTTGTCAGTCACTTCTTGGTGATTTATAACAGAGCTGAAGTCTCTCCTCCCCCTCTCCCCCATTCCCACTACTGCAGGAATTTGTGATGAATAGGATGGAAAATCCACAGCATGCATATTAGTTAACAGGAGGCTGTGACTACAGTTTAAATCTGAAGAGAAATTGAGAGGCCTCTGAGGAATTAAAATGGTTTTAATTCATTTAAACTGACGAGCCCTGCTTTAACTACTCTACAACTGTGAGCCTTCATCATCTAAGATATCTATTACACTCTACTAAGCATGAGAAAATATACATATTTTTCTTCTTTACAGCAAAAATGATTAGCCTCCTTATTCACCTACATGTCAGGCCCTTTTGAGTTACAAAACCTACATGTACATAATTCAGCTGAGGTTTAAAAGCAGAAAATATCTACAGGGAAACCATGAAAGTTGTTATAAATGTACCATGAAATGTCCTAACTCTGAGTCAAAAGCCAAAATTAAACATTACATAGAGCAAGTCCTGTGACACTTGGACCGAGTTAAGTCTCATACTTGGTGTTTCCCCTCAAGCCAAAGATGTTTTCAGTGTAAAGCTGGCCACATGTCTCTGGACTGTGGAGCAGGTGAATTTGGTGATCTGGATTGTCTGCTCAGTTGCTCACATGTCAGCTTCAAGAAGGTGGTGGTGTACATTGTAGCTCCTTCCCAGCAAAGCAGGGCAGATGCTGCCTCTCAACAACAGGAAACGTCTCCTTCTCAGCAAGAGGAAAAGCATTGGGAACCGGGGCCAGGACATCCTTCTGACCCCCTGAGACCACATGAGGATACTGAAAAAGAAAAAATATAGCTTGGTGAACCTACAACTAGACATATGTCTTTCATCATAACTTACAAAATTTAATCTAGAACAAAGTTAATAAAATCCACAACCCAACGTGACTTAAGGCTTGAAAGGCTTCCTAGGCATTATATGTGTTGTGACTTAGTAAAGTCTGGCAAAGACAACAGACACAAAACACAAATGAGCACACCAAAGACTAACACCAACTACTCTTTCAGGGTCATGGTTTTTACAGCCCTGTGTGTGAATAACAGTCAGGCTGCTTGCAGTCCTTTACTAGCCTATTTTCAAATGCCTCAGTGTAGAATTAAGACAATGATTATGAGAAACCTTATGATGAAGTATGCAAAATTCAGAAAGTATAGACATGCATGTATTTGACTAAGTGAATTTTAAACCCTTTGCATGGTTTAAAGAAACACATTTTCAAGGCTATTTCCAGGTTTTGGCAAGACCAGTTAGTGTCTCAGCTCTGGAAGATGAAGTCATTTGGTCTGTTATCATAACTGTAGTGTCACAGAGGACTGTTTCACTGCTTTCAGGTGCAAGATCTGACTACAAATATCAAACCAGATCAATGCAGGCTGTCAGGATTCTGGGGTTCTGTGTCAGTGATGGATGGCTGCTGGCTGCTGGTATTCACAAGTGTATTTTTTCTTCAGGCCTGGCTGTTTTAGCTCTGTATTTCCAAATGTTATGGGGTATTGTATATTCCTTTGCAGCTTGCAGCAAGTCAAATAAATATCTTGAATTGGAGGTTGACCAAGTTGCTTGATTATCCTACAGTGAGGAAAGGAGCTTTCAAGCTATTTAATTTATCTAGATAATGTATGTCTAAAGTACTTCTCACATTTAGTATTGCTCTTGAACTGGCAGTTGACCAATTTCCCTAAATATGTCTTTGTAGCCAAAAAAAAAAAAAAAAAAAAAAAAAAAAGTGACATCTTCATTACGTCCAAGAAATTTAAATATTATTATTTGCTAAGATTTATAAAAGCTCAAGGCCTATGAACAGCCCTAGTGCCAGAGCAGCTGCTGCTGAACATACAATACAATTTATGTGACATACCTTTATAACACTTCAGAGTACAACTCTGTCCCCATATTTCCTCGTGTTGAATGTCACAAAGCTATCCATGCAAACTTTTCTAACAGCATAACATAAGTCTACAGGAAGGTGCAAAACTTTTATTCACTGTGAACACAGGGACATGCTGTGGCAGTGCTTTGACTGCAGTTTCTTTACTATTGGTACTCAGTCTCCAGAGTGTGCTAAGCAACATAACTCATGGGCCAGTGTTTCCGGCCCACTTAAAATTTTTGCCACTTGTTTTAGTCATCTCTCCCTCGAGGGCAGAGGGGCTCCGCAGAGAGACCCAGACAAATTAGAGGGCTGGGTAATCAACAACTATATGAAGTTTAGCAAAGATGAGTGATGGATTCTGCACATGGAACTGGATGTACATACAGACTGGGGAAAGATGCTGGAAAGCAGTGCTATGGAAAGGGACCTGGGATTCTGGTCGAAGGCAAGCTGAATATGAGTCAGCAGTGCCCTGGCAGCCAGGAGGGCCAACCCTGTCCTGGGGGGGCATCAGGCATAGCAAGGCCAGCCGGGCAAGGGAGGGGATTGTCCCACTCTGCTCTGCACTGGGGCAGCCTCACCTTGAATATTGTGTGCAGGTTTGGGCACCACAGTATAAGAAAGATATTCAGCTATTGGAGACGGTCCAAAGGAGGGCAATCAAGATGATGAAGGGCCTTGCAGAAAAGCAGTATGAGTAGTGGCTGAGGTCACTTGGTGTATTCAGCCTGGAGAAGAGGAGACTGAGGGGAGATGTCATCACAGTCTAAAACTTCCTTGTGAGGGGAAGGGGTGGGGGCAGGCACTGATGTCTTCTCTGTGATGACCAGTGACAGAACCCAAAGGAATGGCCTGAAGTTGTGTCAGCGGAGGTTTAAGTTAGATATTAGAAAAAGGTTCTTCACCCAGAGGGTGGTTGGGTACTACAACAGGCTCCCAGGGAAGCGGTCACAGCACCAAGCCTGACAGAGTTCAAGAAACATTTGGACAATGCTCTCAGGTACATGGTGTGACTCTTGGCACTGTCCTAGGCAGGGTCAGGATGTGGACTTTGATGACTGTTGTGGGTCCCTTCTAGCTCAGGGTATTCTATGATTCCATGATTCTGTGTTTTAGCACTGATATTATAGAATAGATACATAATAGTGAGATGCTAGGATGGGTTTTCTCTACAACTTTACCTCTGCAAAAAGCATAATATACAAACCAACATAAACCAACAAGATTAATGTAAAAATGAGAGAACAGGAAATCCCTTAACCACTTGATAGGAATGCACTATCAAAAACCAGTTATACCGTATCATCTGTTCAAAAATATATTATTAGTGTTACAATTGAATGAAAGGTATAAAGATGTTTAAGAACAGCAGTTAGTATCTAAATGATTTATCTTTGTTTGTTTTGTCTTGTTGAATATAATTGTAAATGATCCTATCAAATCTGTGGAGAGGAATGTTTCTAAACCAGTTAACTTCTTACTCCAATCAATAGATTAAGTACTCTCTGTTGTATTTCTGAAAATGGACATCATAAGGAAACTCAAAATTACATATGGATATTCTGTTGCAAGGTAATTGTCAAATTATGTGAATCTAACTGCAACTATTTGGATATTAGAAATGCAATAACAACTGTTTCATAGCAAAAGTTTGAAAGGGTCACAGCATTACAGCACTTCTGTGACTAATAATCACTCTTAGCTGGAGAGAAATTCCATTAAATCAGTGGTAAAATCATTGTAATAGAAAACATGCATTTTCATTTGAATCAGTGTGAACATGATTAGGAGACTCAAGTCAGTATTAGTTTATACTTACTTGCATGTCAAATCAGAGCATAATATAATTACTTTCTTATGCTCTTCTGTGCATGTTTGCCTACACAGATAGCAAATTTTCTCTGCCTTCCCTTATAATAAATTCAACCTTGTTGTATTAAGTTCTCTGGGTAACAAAAATAGATTAGATTTGCATCTATTCAGTCTACAAAGCAACACAAAAATTTCTAAAAATGCCTTCTTCCTTAACATCGGAACTGGAAAATTTTATCAGAATTTTTATGTGAAGTTGTTCATTTTTATCATAATTTTTACTGAAAATTTTGGCTTTTCTAACAACAGTTCCTTTTTATTGAAAAAATAAATTACAGAATCATAGAATAACAGAAGGGCTGATTTTGGAAGCTACCTATGGAGATCTGTAGTCCAAGTTCCTTGCTCAAAGCAAGCTTAATTACAACAGGTTGTCCTGAGCTGTGTCCAGTTGGGTTTTAAATGTCTTCAAGGATAGAGACTCTACAACCTCTCTGGACAACCTGTGCTAGTCCTTTGTCACCACCACTATAGAAAATCTTATTCATGTTTACATGTAATTTAAGCTTGCTGTCAGAGCCTCTTCCCCTGTCACTGGGCTACACTGGGAAGGGTCTGGCTCTGTCTTTCTCATCTCCCACCTCCAATCAGGTATTTGCACACATTGATCAGATTCACCTTAGCCTTTTGTTCTCCAGGCTAAACAACCCTATCTCTCTCAGCCTTTCCTCATATGACATATGATCCATTTCTTCATCATCTTTGTTCACCTCCTGTAAGTTCATGGCTGTCTTGTACCAAGAAACCTACAACAACCCTTGGTCCTCTGCAGAACTGCTTTCCACGTGGTTAGCCACCAGTGGTTACTAGAGCACTGTGAGAAACAAAAGGCTTTCTTTGAATATTTGACAAAAACTATTCTGAGATGTCTTTTTGCTTTGGTCAGAACTTACCATGGGCATGAATAAACCACTATGGGCAGTCTGAAAATGAAAATGTATCTGAAAATGAACCTGAAACTAAAATAATTGCTGAAATAAACCATGTCCATAAAAATATAGCTATTGGTGTTATATATCTTCTTCACATTTAATCTAAAAAAGTGATTTGAGGATCACTTGCCAAAAAGGTTTGTGATGACAAAGGGAAACTCTCAAAGCATTGATGTAGTGCTACCCTTATTTTCTTCTTTAGGCCAGAAAATTACTTTTTCTAATAAGTTCTGATTAAAAGCCAGAACTCACATGTGACAACTATTGATAGAGTTATGCTTAAGTCTCAGAAATCAAGAGTTAGATTAACCTCATCCATCCTTATAGAAGATTGGACACATGCACCCAGGCTCCCTGTATGATCAGTGAATAGAGAGGCTGCTTATGGAGAGACTGCAACTGCTTATTATCCTCTTTAATAAAATAGATAAAATAAAAATTGGGATATCAGTAAGTCTATGATTGAGTATTAGAAAATGACCAATTTTCTAGCTTAAAGGACATAATATTTTATTTCCTCAGATTACATTTATACATTTAGTAATGCTCACATTTAGGTAGACAGATACCATTTCAACCATGGGAACAAAATTAATACCCTTTAGATGGATATGTTCTCTTTATACCATTCAAAAACTGCAGACTCATAATGGCCAAAAAAGACAACTATTGTGGCCCAGTGTGAGGGCCAGTTGTGACTCCTGCAAAAAGCTTCACTCATGCCTGTAGCATTTGAAGTACCACTAACTAAAGAGTGTGGTAGCACCATGAGCTCCTGTTCTTCCTGATGAACTAATCCTTTTTATTTTGGACATGCTCATAACAGACCTTGGAAACAAACCAACAATAAGTTTATTGTCACACAAAAAGATTTACAGTATGGTCAGCAAAAACTGGAATGTTTGCTGTTTAGCAAAGTAACTTTCTTGTCAAAAGCCTGGATGCCAGACAACTAGGTGCCTAGATGAGATGGCACAGAAAGGGGCAAGTAGATTCAGTATATATTTTACACAGGTACCTAATTCTGCCTTCACTTTATCTATGAAGTCTACTGGGTTTGTGTGGCAAAGATTTGGTAGCAGGGCAACTACTGGGGTGGCTTCTGTGAGAAACTGCCAGAAGCTTCCCCCATGTCCAACAAAGCCAATACTGGCCAGCTCCAAGATGAACCTGCCACAGGCCACAGTAGAGCCCATCAGTGATGGTGGTAGTGTCTCTATTACTACTGTAATAGCACATTTAAGAAGGGTAAAGGAGTTAATGAGTAGAAGGAATTGCAAGCAGAGAAGAGAGGAGTGAGAATGTATGAGAGAAACAGCCCTGCAGACACCAAGGACAGTGAAGAAGGAGGGGAAGAGGTGCTCCAGGTGCTGGAGCACACCTTCCCCTGAAGCCTGTGGTGAAGACCATGGTGAGATAGGCTGTGCCTCTGACGCCCATGTTGTTTCACAGTGGAGCAGATATCCACTGGCAGCCCATGGAGGACCTCACGCCAGAGCAGGTGGATGCCCAAAGGAGGCTGTGACCCTCTGGGAAGCCCATGCTGGAGTAGGCTCCTGGCAGGACCTGTGAACTTGTGGAGAGAGGAGACCACACTGCAGCTGGTTTGTTGGTAGGACTTGTGGCACCACGCGGGACCCGCTCTAGAACAGTCTGTTCCTGAAGGACAGCACACCATGGAAGGGACCCACAATGGAGCAGTTCATGAAGAACCCGAGGGGCAAGAACTCATGTTGGAGAAATTGTTGGAGGACTGTCTCCTGTGGGAAGTACTCCACCCTGGAGGAGGGGAAGAGTGTGAGGAGAAAGAAGTGGCAGAAACAACATGTGATGAGCACAGCCCTCATTCCCCATTCCCCTGAGTCACTGATAGGAGGAGGTAGAGACTAGTCAATAAGCCTAGAAAGAAGAGAAGGGTGCAGGAAGATGTTTTTTAAGACTTGGTTTTACTTCTGCTCTGATCTGATTGGTAATAAATTCAATTAATTTACTCAAGTTGAGTGCGTTTTGGCCATGATGATAGCTGTCCAGTGATCTCTCCCCGTCTGTATCTCAACACATGAACCTCTTTCTATATCTTTTCTCCTCTGTCCCTCTGCAGAAGGGAGTGACAGTGTCTTGGTGGGTACCAGCCAGGGTCAACCCACCACATTTTGCTCCTTCCAGTAAATTAGCATTATGTTTTTTAGTTTCATTGCAATATTGCCAACTCTTGAGATGAAGAACAAGTCATTTACTGAACAATGGCTGAGTAATAGGCTGTGTAGTCTAAGCTACAGACTTTGATATCAGACTTTAAGCCTGATATTCTTTGTGGTCCTGGTCAAAAGCACAGCTGAAAGAACATGCTTGCTCAGATGAAAGCATGATTTGAGAGGTCAGATATAGTTAAATCAGTGGATCCATGAACCTATTCTGCTTTTTTGCAGAAGAAATAGTTTTCAAATTAGTTCAAAGTAGGAACACAAAGACAACATATTTGAGAAGCAATGAGAATAATGTCATAAAACAAGTAAATCCTAAACAGGAAACTGTGAAAAAAAGTAGCAGTTCACAGAAGAGAGCTGGAAAGAGATGGAATACCTACCATGCCTCAGACTGGTGAGAGATTACCACAACATTGACTGTGGGAAAAGCTAATGAAGCCGATTCAGTTGTTAGTCTTCCTTTGACTCAAACAAAAGTTATGTACAGACAAAGGAGGCACAATCAAGTTGACTTAGAACATCTTAAGAACCTTCATAAGGAAATATAGCATAGGTCTAACTACGCTCAGGTTCCCCAGTTCCCCAAGTCTGGGGCCAACATTTTTTGCACTGTATGGTGCCCCAGGGATGTGATGTAAGGCACTGAGGCAGGAGGTATTGGCACTAAGGAAGAGTCTATCTCAGGTAAAAAGCTCTGGTCATGTTTGGGCAGTCATCTGCTTGTGAAATTCTGAATTGTATCTGGTAGCATATGTTCACAGAAATCTTCTGTAAGAAAGTGTTTGTCCAAATCCTACTGAGCTTTTTTTGAAAAGATTTTGTGAACTTAACTTCTTGCCTAAAAATGTCTAGTCCCTACTTAACTCATTCCAGTGTTTTCACCAGCAGCAGCCATGTCTATGTTTCTCTGTAGGTTCTGTATTGTTTCCTGCAATACATGGATCATTTTTCGCCCCTTTATTTATGAACACATATCCTCATTAAAAAGCCTGGTAAAAGCACTGCTTCTCTTTAAATGCACAGAATTGAATTTAAGAGTGAGGAAAGAAAATCCTCAAATACAACATTTCTAGCCTTAGCATTTCCTACTGGGTCCAGTCCCCTGTGTATCTGAGACAGAGATTAGAGGCAGGGAGCATCTTTGTTTGGGTATTGTATTAGGTAAGGATATTGTTAGCATTAAATAATGTAGAGGAAATAATGTTAAGAGATTACTTTTACACCTGTCTATCTTCTATATTGTATAATGTTCTATAATGTATAATGTTCTCTTCAACAATGGTTTCCTGTAGACTGTACATGGTTGGAATTTTTTTTCACTACTACAAAATGGTTATCCACTTTTTGCTCCTTGCTGAGCCTTAGTATCGTTTCTTTAATTCAAATCAAATGTGCGTGCTGCATTTTTCAACACAATTAAAGACTAGCTCCTGATAGAAAAATAACATTAGAATGAATTAATTGTGGTACTAGTTTGATACCAGATACAAAGAATCTGTTTTTAATTAAGTGTCCCTCTGGTGAAAATGCTGTGTTATAAAAATGACAACTCAGCATGCATATGAATACTGCATTATAACTTCCATGTCATGTTTGCATAGTTTACTGTTTTATGAAATGTATTGCTGTGCTCTGCCCTACTGGAATTGAATTAAATTATGAAACTCAAGCTGGCACAGAAATAATGGTCTGAGTATACAACGTTAGACTCTTCCCACTCCTCCTAATAACAAATAAACTGAGCTGTCATCTGGTTTGATTTTTTGCAGGAAGTGGGGCAGTACAGAAGTCATGGGGGGTGCTTTCATACATTTTAATACTTGCATTGCAAGATGATGTAAAATTCTGAAATAACTTTTGCCTGACTGGAGGAACATTCAGAGGAAAGTGCTTCAAACACAACAAACAAGATCTCTGTTCTTATGATTTTATTTTTAGAAAAAATTATACTGTCAGTGCAGCTGTGACAGTATAATTCAGGACAGAAAGCATTGAAAATATATCTCTCCTTCAACACTGAGACTGAGCTCTAAAGATCAGTAAAGCCTCATGAGACTTTTCACAGCTGTAAGGCTTTAAGTTAGGGTGTCCCAGCTATTTCAAACGAGGAGGGCTTTTTGCTTACCTGCTGTCTTCTCTCATTTCTCCTAGCTAGCATCTTCTGCATTTTTTTTCATCAGCCTCTGCATGTGAAATGCTTCTTGAACTTCTCAAACCTAGTTTTTTTTTGATTCTTGCTCTAATTTAGGCAAGGAAAGAAGACCTAGTCGAAAACTGACTGTTTCATGTGTGACCATGTGATGTTTAATGGTCATTTCTGAGGTATTTACTCATGGGTGAAGTGTTTCACTTATTTGACTAGGCTTTTGGAACCTCAGAGTTTTGAAGTTGCTGGGAAATAACAAAAAAAGGCTGCTTAATATGCATGAGTGTTTTTTTTCTATTTCATCCCAGAAAAAGCAGTTACAATTTTTTTGGATGCATTTAGGCTATATTTTAAGTGATGTAAAGGACAACCATGTCAGATTTAATTGCCTAGAAAAGCTGTATGACTTGCCAGAAATATTTCTGATGCTTCTAAATAAAGCATTTCTTTTAATCATTGATCATTTTGTGGTTGACTAAGTTGAATTTAACTTACCAATCATCTGTGTGGGAAATTTATTAAAACATTTAAAGACAAAGCTGTTACAGATTTTTTTTTCCTTGTTTCCTTGCGTTTTGGTTTGGTTTGGGTTTGTTTGTTTGTTCGTTTGTTTTATGTTTTGGGGTTTTGGTTTTCTTTTTTTCTCCAATTAAACACAGCATGTTTGAACAAATTGATCCCTTTTCTCTTTGGAGAAAAAAAAACCTGAAAGAATCATCGGGAGAAGAGATGTCCTTAGCATTTCTTTAGAAGGTTATCTTATATTTCCATCAGAAAAAATGCCTACAGACCTTGGTGAGCAACCCACGGATTGCTCCTTGGCCATCTAAGGGAAAACTGGCTGTTGTCTGTTTCAGGTGAAAATCTCTGTCTCTAGTCCATGCTCCATCCTATCACCACTTGGGAGAATACTAGTGAAAAGGGTATCTGAAATGTACCAGTTGACTTACAGAAAAAAAACCCCATATGGTACGTACATACTTCAAGCACTTGCAACCTAATCTGCCACACTGAAAGCATGCATGTAGAAGGGTGAAAGCAAAAAAGGATAAAGGATAGCAACAGTAATAAGACTGAGATCCTTAGTCACTTTTTTTTTCTCAAAGTTGCAGAAGAAGTAGAAGACAAAGGAAGGCTGGAGTGAGCAAATACCAACATAGTGAAGAGAAACTAAAGAGTGTAAAGCTTACAGCAGAAAAGGACAATGAGATAGTTATAACAGATGGGACTTACACTGCCAGACTGTAACTATCTCAGAGTTCCATCATCCTGGCCAAAGTATTTATCCAGTCTCACCTGTGGAGGTTGCCAGGAAGCCTTGTATGACCCTAGCTGAGGCTCATGTATAAAGTGCACAGTATAAATAACTTTGGTCAACATACTAATTCTCTGTAGACCATAAAGGAAGTTGAGATAACTGCCTTAGACAAAATACCTAACATTTCTGTGGTGAGATGAATCCACTCAATACAATGAACAAAATTTGAAAGGAACACGGGTATTGAAAATATATGAACAAAAAAAAAAAAAAAA
>VXBX01000100.1:390716-538416 GCA_013400415.1 Scytalopus superciliaris
AAAAAGCAGAGGAACTGAAAAGAAGGTAGTGTGAAGGAAGATGAACAAGGAAGAAGTATAAGATAGTAAAAAGTATGCACAACATATGAAAAAATGTAAAAATTAGCCACACAAAAAACAAAAGAGGAAAGAACCTAGCTGATATCTCTGCATATTAAGTCCAGAAGTCTATAGACTCACGCTCGAAAAGACCCAGGGCACTTGACCTTTCCATTATATTTCTGAGGAAAAGGTCTATGGAAAAGTGCCTGTAAATGTGAAGTTCCATCTGTGAGGCACTAAGTGTTTTATCACCCAAGACTGTGGTGAAGAACAACCCCTGGGAACATCCACTGATATCAGTAACAAGGTAGGACTCATTTGCACTGCAGAATAACTGTTTGGATGCTTCCAAACTATAACAGCATTTTATGTGCTACCATTATGCTCTATGATAATTTGTGTCATGACATTGAAAAATCTCCCTGAAGCATTTGGAATTTGAAACAGAGCATTTATGCATGGCTAGAAGTTTGGCAAGAAACAGAAGAGCAGTACATGCAAAAACTATATCATAGAAGTTTTGATACTAAGTTTTGATACACATCTTGATACTAAGGTGTGACACAAAATAGGTTAGTGATGCACAATATGCACAGATCAGACTTCCCCTTGGATAAATAAAATAAAATTGATTTGTTAACAGATTAAATTATAACAGCAAGTAAAGCACCTGACAGGAGCAATAAACTAAATCGCTGGTTCCTTAGGCAATTTTTCTATTGGAGGAAAGGTTCCACATCTATATGAACATAAAAACCAATACTTTTCATTGAAGAAACAATGCTAAGTCACCTTAATATTTAATCCAAAGGGACAATCATTTGCAAGTAATGACACCAAAGTTGAAGACAACTTAATTTAGACTGCTCATAAGATACATGTGCTCTTACTATGTGTTTTCATGTTCTTTCATGAAGTTATTCTGATTTCCTAACAATTTTTGGGTCTTTTATAATTGAAAATATCTATAAATAGGCTTGATAATAGAATCAAAAAAAGAACAAAACAGGCTCAGAAAATGGTACTTTGAAAGTTATCTGTAGCTGTTCAGTTTCTGCATAATTTCGTTCTAGCAATTCTACTGCTGTTAGGATGTTAGTCAGTCCGAGGTGGCATTCTTAATTTTATAATTTTTTTTAATATGAGTAGTAGTTTGTCTCCTGAGAAAAGACTTGCTAAACCATAAATGAGCAAAGATTGTCTTAAGTTTTAAATCCTGCTTGGCCCAAAGAGAGACAATAGTTGTTAATGTTAAATGTTATTCAGAGAAGCAGGTCAACATTTCCTTACATATGGGAAAGGGTAATCAACGAGAAAAGAAATTAACAATGGAAAATCAGTGACATATTAATGACTTGCAATGACTGGAGCAAAACTGAAAAGGTAAAAGCTTTCAGAGTCACCATAGCAGCCTGGATATTGCCACATGCAGCTATAGCAGCTGATTTTCTGGCTTGCTTGTAAATTAAGCAATTTTACAGATTAGGAGAAGATTCATCTCCCCTAATTTAAATGTTAAATTTAGTTGTTTAAATTCGGGCTAGTCTCTCTAGGGATCATGTATGGTCAATGAGAGAAACAAGCAATTAATTTCATCTTAAAGTGGCTGTATTAAGATAGTCTACATGAATGGTTTTCTGAAGTTATGTGCTTTCTTCTATTGATCTTAAAGGAGACCATGTTGACTTGGATTACTAAAAGGAGAAATCTTGGATTACAGAAGATGAATCACAGTCTGGATATATTGCTACAAATCAACTGTTATTTGAGTCTGTTGGTTTTACTGGAAGAAAAAGAGCCTTGCAACAGAATTAAAAAAAATATTGTATTATTTTTATATTACATGTTTAGAATTTTTATCTGTAACTTCAGAAGCAGAATATTTGTATTTAAGATATACCTTACATTCTGATAGCTACCAAAAGACGGCAGAGATAAGAAATGCAATAAATATTTCAAAACTAGATTGAAGCTTGTTATTAGTTCTCTGAATGATACAACTAAACATAGTCTGTTTAGTAAAAGATTGTTAGCAGTGCCATCAGAGAGAAAGGTACAAAATACCCATGGCTGTTAAGTAAATAATAGGTCCTCTTCTAGGAAGCCTTATATCTATCTATCTGAGGATTAGCAATGGTTTTAGTCTCAAAAATATGTCTGTATATTCCAGATACAATTGTTGGTGGCATGTTGCTATATATTCTTGTTATCTAGTAATATTTGACTCCTGTTTAAAAGATTCTTCTTGAGAATACCAGTGACAGTATTCTGTCTTTAATTCCTGGTTGCATGATACTTTCTTTTGATAACCAGGTATAAAATCACAGACTATTTATTAGCAATGCAAATACATTCACATATTCTGTTTTAATTTTCTTTCTGGTTTTTAAGAAAATGTGGCTTACAGAAAAATCTTTGATGTCCCTAAATCAGGAATTGCTGACTCAGAAGGAACATTTCACAGGGCCTGACAATAGATAAATAAACACTACATAAAGCATGGAATACAATGAGATTTTGTTTCCAGCATTAAAGTAATGGGGTCCTTGGATTTTTCTTCTAATTTCTGGTCAGAGTAGCATTAAGTGATTCCACTGTAGTTTCCTGAGGCACTACTCATACACAGTGATGGTGTTGAGCTAGATATTGTACAGAGAACAGAAATACAATTCCCCCTCAAAACTCACTCTCTAGTTGTAAGGGAAGAGTGAGCAGATGGATAGTTGTATGGGAATCATGAAGTAGCAGCAAGAAAATCTGCAGTCTACACAATTTTAAGTTCATTGTTAAGTTTCCTGTATGCATTGTGGTAAAAGAATGTTTCTAAAGATAATTTAAAACATCATTGCATGTGCAGGTATTTACTTCAGAAATTTTTCCTAAAATGGTTTGATTTCAGCTGCCTTCTCCTTATGTTGCAATTGATGCAGAATGGCATAATGTGAACCTGTTTTATTGGAACAGACTTTAGAAACATTTGGAAATTACTGATAACAGCAGAAGAAAAAACTTCAGAAAGAAAATATTTGTAATAAATATTTGCAATAAACACTGGAACACATTATATATATATAATAATATATATATACACTATATATCTATAATTTTTATATTTATTTATTTATTTATTAAATGTTGTGGTCAAAACAAATAAACAAATAAACAAACCAAATAGGGGAAAAGTTTGCAATTAAAAATGAATCCTGTCACTCTGACTCATATGAGAAGCCAGAAGTTTAGATAATGCATCTGAAAATCAATTGCTCATATAGTTGAGGAGCACAAACTTGAGGCTCTATTTTATTATACTAGAGCTCATCTGCATGTGATCTGCCACACTAGTTGAGCTGCTTCTGTATTGTTCACTTAAGTTGCTTACTTCCT
This sequence comes from Scytalopus superciliaris, assembly GCA_013400415.1. Lineage (NCBI taxonomy): Eukaryota > Metazoa > Chordata > Aves > Passeriformes > Rhinocryptidae > Scytalopus > Scytalopus superciliaris. The sequence continues at coordinate 394,143 of VXBX01000100.1, forward strand.
TCTCTGGGATTCTTTCAGAAATTGACATAGAGAAGAGTAAAATGACTTGGAAAAAAAAGCAGTGACGTTATCCTCATAGCAAAGACATTGTATAGGTAATTACAATCAGCTATGGCTGATTTTGGCTAACTTTAATGCTGAACTTTCACCTTGATTTTACATCTGTCTCATCATAAAGTAATCAATGAATATTTGTGCAGATACATTGATTTCTTTCCAGAAAAACAACCCAGTTCATTACAGTAAGAGGATGTTGGTTTTAATAATGGAGGAATAAACAAAAATGTTGACTTGGAAATACCAGTTAAAAGCAATTACTCTTTTCAAAAACAATATGTCTTATCAGCAAAAGCTAAAATTTTTATGCCCAAAAGGTTTTGTTTTTTCATTTGGTTTGGTTTTTTTTCCCCACTAACTTACCGAAAGTAAACCTATTGTATTTCCTTTGGGTCATTTGTATCAGGGGATTACCATTAAGTTACAGATATTATGTCATCATCAAAACTTTTTTGAGACCAGTGTGAGTCAGTGTAGTCTCTTCCGCTACTCCAATATCACTTTGTTGAAGTAACCACGTTTCAAGTACCTGCACATTGCCAGATGCCCAACCCAGCTGATGCATACAGTGATGGAGACCAAGGAGAGTTCTGTGCCACTGGGTGGCTGCTTCCCTCTCCGCATCTTCACCACACCACCGAGGTGCCAAGAAGCACATTCCTGCTCCTGTTCTCAGCACACCCTGCTCCAGCCATCCCTCCTGTTCCTTGTGAGGAGAGCTGCCTATCTGATTTTGGAGCTCTGGCAAAAAGCCTGAGCTCATTGATTACAGATCAGTGTTAATAAAGAGCATTTGTAATGCAGCAGTGGTGATACAATCTCCACAGGCCAGTTCATGATGGCCCTTCAGTCCCCACAATTAAGTCGTCCAGCAGGCATGCCCCCTGGTACAGCTGCTCTGTCAATCTCATTTTGTACTACAAATGATCTTAGACCCAGTGTTTGACATGGGGTTTTAACACCAAAGAAGGCAATTCTGCAACTTCAAATGAGCCTAATTGGTTGTGCGCTCAGGCGTTCACTCAAGCTGCTTCAGTCCATCAGAGAGAGATTTCCAACTAATTGAACAGCTCAGAAGAAAAAGAACCAGGGAAATCACAATACACTGGGCTGCTTGAGAGGGTTTTTCATGATAAAAAACCTTCAAAATAAGATTTTTTTTTTTTGATAAATCAGCCACCTGTCAGTCTAGAAAGAGGTTTCGTTGGTACAGAAGCTCTTAATGAGGTGTGACCTAAAAATCAGTGGCTATTAATAGCACAATCTACAGGTAAATGTAATTTTCATTTTTATATTTAAAAATGTTTATTTTGGATTGTCAAACTATTTTCTTTAGACTGGAAAGCTTTTTTTACAGTGCTAACAATTATGTGGTAATGGATAGACTGCAAATACAGTACATTTCTTACCTGAGCAATGCCATTCGAGATACTCTCACTGCTAAAGTGTGTAAAGTTATTCATGTATACAAGTGTTGGGACTGGGCTGGGCTGGGCGAGATTCTGATCACGTAAATATTTGCTTTTATTATTCTTCTTCTTCTTTTATTTTTTTTTTTAGCACAGCTGAATTTAAATTTACATGTTTGTTCTAGGAAATTATGAATCGGCTTCGTCTTCTGAATTGCACATTTTTTGCCTCTTGTTTTCACGCTACTGATTTAAATAACTTTCCTTCAAAGGTCAATTCCGAGACTTTTGCCCTAGTGTTTACATACTATATGTCTAATAAATTCATATCTATTCCCTGAGTCACTCAAAAATATAATTTATGTAATATTTGTATTCGACATTCAAGATAGTAGTTCACATCTGAACTGGTGATAACTCGGTATCAACCTTTCTACAAAAAAAGGAAGACAGAACAGACTAAATAATATATATTTATTTCCTTTCTTTTTAAAATAGGAAAAAAACTGATGACTTTTGCTTCAGTAAATGTGAGTACAGAACTTCATTACTGAAATTACAGTGTGTTCTAGGGAGGAGCTGATTAACCTAATCTAATAAAGGACTTCTGCAGCTGTTTAATTCTAAGTATATACGTCTTCTGATTGCAAATGCCAAGTCGCCTATTTGGATTGTGCTGATTTGGAGTGGCTGAGCCCATCCTGAAGTCCCTGTTGAATGTCATATACAATTTAGTCAGATACAATGCCTACCCCCATGAGTATACAAATTTTCTGAAAGTAAAAGAAACAGGTGCCTACATATATATGTCAGTGTATATATATGTATGCATACATACATACATAGACATAAATTATAAATTAACTGTTCTAGCTTGTGGAAAATTCCAGAGTCTGAGGCTTACAACTGTACTTGATTATTTTTCAGCAATATTTACTCAATTGTATTCTAAAATAATTATATATCCCAATAAAATAAGACCTCAGTTGACCACTGAGAATGCCAAACCGAACTCCATGAAGTCAATGAGAGCATTTTTTGTTCAAACACCAGGTAATTACAGCAGCACCTGTATATTGTTGTCACCTTTAAAGCCTGGTAGCGGTGAAACAAAGCCTAAAGTAGTAAACAATTTCAATTGAAGTCTCAGCAACATATATATCCTATATTTTACAGGCATCCATCCAACAGTGACACTCTCATTTGACATCAGTAAGAACAGAATCAAATACTCCAGGATCACGATCAAAGACTAAGTTCTTTCAGTTGAAATGAACAGTGAAAAATAATATCTGCATGTTCAGAATATACTTTACCCAATGCCTTGAGGTGCTTTATTGCTCCGGTGTTGAATCATCACTCAGGATTTTAAAATTCAAGCAAATGTAAGAGGATATAAACATAATATGGTTACTTAAGAAAAATATCCTTTTATTTCAGGACCATCCACTAAATTAAATTAAAACATCATGATGCTTATCTTTCTGAGGATATATTTCAGTCTGAACTATACCCCAAAAATATTTATGTGTAAAATCTAAAGGACCATATTATACATATGATATCAAATGCACTTGTAATCCTATAGTAAAGACAGTAATTGCTAAGTGCCTTCTAGGTCCCCTAACAGTGGGGCGGAGCTGTAGCTACAAGGATCCTTGTTGCTGAGCTCAGCAGACAAGCTGCCCCTGTAATTCCAGATGTTTCTTTTTTTGGGGCAGGGGACCTCCCAGGATCAGAATGCCAGCATGTCTGAGGTAGGGAAGCCACCCTGTGACACTGGAAACTCAGTAGTCCTAACCCTATAGCTCTGCAAGAAATTCAGTTGAATCCTCGGGGGCAGATGGGCTAAACAGATCTGTATTGTCAGCTTCCCTCGGCAATTGCATCTGCCAAAAATTTCATGTTTAATTTGTATACGCACACACACGCGCACACACACACACACAGAATATATTTCTAGACCAAAAGAGGGGAAAAAAGCTCCCAAGAAGAAGCTGAAAATCTCAGGCAGAAAAACAGCTGCACTCATTTGTGCTGTGAACTGGCTGACTCAACCCTTAAATCGAGCCCTAATTGATTTGTGCACACGGTGTAGCCAACAAAGAATGGCAACAGCCAGAAGAATGGACTGTGTTGAGGGGGATTAGTGCCTAGCAGAAAGGGTGGCTGAGAGAAAGAGGCTGATGACAGCTAATTGCTGCCAGGAGTACAAAAATAATGGGCAGCCTGGAAGAGAAGGTGAAAAGAAAGGGCTGGTGGAATTAGTCATCAGGTGTTTGCAGTGATGAAGTTCATTGCCGCAACTGTTTGTTCTGGTGTTCAGCCTTAATGCCCTTTTGGAACTGGTACAGTAAGAAGCCTTGTTAGAGTAATAGGATTTGAGTGTGTCGTGTATACGGAGTCAGAACTCCACAGAGATGGCCCTTTCATAGGGGGCATTCAGTCTGACTGGCATGCAGGGGTTCAGTCACTGAGCCTTGGAAAGAGCTGGATGACCTGATATTTTTCACCTAGGAACTGTGGCACAGTGTTACTAAACCACTTGTAGCCTGAATGTCACTCTGCCTTGCTAGAAGTGGCAACTAACCTTTGCTAGAAGTAACCCTAACCCTAACTCTCTGCTCTCATAAATGTTTTAATTATTTTGCTTGACATATCCATTACATCAGGACTGGCTTAAACTTGTCAATTGGGAGTTGTTGACCATTGTTTTCCAGAGAAATGAGCTGCAATTCTGAAGTGAACCAAAATGTTTTCTGTGATTAGAAAGTCATCACAGTTTGGAGAAGATATGGGAATGTTGTGCATAATGTGTATGTAGACAAGCCATAGAGATGTGTTTATGGATATAAGGATATATGAATGTTTCATTCACAATAAATGTCATCAGTGAATGATAATAGGCAAGGGAAACTATCATATATTTAAGAATTAATGCTTAGAAAATAGCAGAAAAAAAAAAGAAAATTCTACTGTTAATACAGTTCCAGTAAGAGACAAAGGTAGATCAATTACCAAATACAATGGAAAAACTACTATCAATTCGCAAGAATGTTACACCAAATCTAATATAACAAGTCAATTTGAATCAAGACTGGAAAAACTATACCTACCATAAATCAAAGTTAACTCATTAATTTCTCAGTCACTATTTCTGATTTGTAAGAAACATAGACATACTGTCCTGATAAGACATACTGACCTGTTCTGAGTATTCAAGTTGGCTAAAGTATTAAAGTCTTCTGATCAAAGCCATGGAAAAGCTCATATCATGCATAGTTAAATAACAAATTAAAACACGTTTGCATAATCAATGTCAGCTGATGCAGTTTAAATGTATTGACATCCTATGCCATGTAAGGACTCAGTAAAAGCATTATGTTCTGGTTAAAAATAATTTAATAAAAAATATCATGGAACCCATATGAAAGAAATTAAACTGATCTGCATCTAAATGGGGCAAAAAGTCTAGTTAGGTCCTGCCAGATCTTATTCATGATCGATATGTGCTCATTTTCTGTTGTTATCTAGAAGAAAATTCAAAATCATGGCTTAGGAAATGATGATAAAAACACCAGAATGGTAATAAAACTATGAGGAAAACATTGCCCAACAATGAACTTCCTTTGTATGAAATGTGGAACAAACCGAGATTTCAGAATTTGCTTCAAGAAGTTATGCTATGAACTTATATATTCTGTATTAAAGAAAAAAAAAATAAGCACCTTTAATTTTATTATTAATGTCTCATTTTGATATGAATTGTTCTTTTAACCCCCCCAAAAAACCTCAAAGGAAGAAAAACAAGTATATTATTCTTAAGCTGTAAATTTCATCAGTGCCTCTAACATTTATTCCAGAATGTGACTTCAGGAAAGTCTTTATGATTATGACAGAAGTGCATATTTAGATGGAATATGAGCCCATCATTACTTCTCCCATGAGTTCTGCTAATGTAGGGCTCCAAAGTAGGTCATGCATAGCGGATGTGTGGCATTGATCTGGACTTAGGTGACATGGAAAAGAATCCAGAACCACAGAAAAGAATAAGCATGGGAATGAACGAAGAATATCAGCTCAGGGTTAGAAGAGAGCACAAAAGCCAACATTGCTTGAAGTGTTGTAATTCACTATAGAAAAAGCAAACTGAAAAACTGCTGAAGTTTTAAAAGAGTCACCAGTATTAGTGGTTAGGCCAACATATTAAATATAAAACATATTAAGGATCCAGATGAAGGCATTCTAAACTTGGATAGATATTCAGTCTAGCAGATTATTTTATTTTAATATCTTGCATTTCCCCAAACACAGCAAAGCTGCAAATACATTAAAATTACTTGAAATATTGCTTTGAACTAGTGACATACATTTGCACCTAGAGATCAGACATGGCCTGGACTAGTTCCTTGTCCCAACAGCAGGCAGCACAGGACCATTATGTTCATAAAGCTAAACTCATCTACACCACCCTGCCCAAAAATCCCTGTCAAGCCTCTTGGGTTCAGACCACAGCTTGTGTCTCTTCCTGAAGGTGCCAGGGAACAGCTTGCACCTATGGGGCACTAAAGCTATGCCAACAAACAAAGTCAAAATGAAACAATATGGAAAATTCCAGCCCTGAGTAAGTCTGCTGGGACAGAGCCAGATAATGTAGTCACATAAAATTAGTTGTGGTTATCCCTTACTTTTTCTCTCCTATTCACTAGTGATTGCTTTATATTTTGAAACCAATTGTCCTCATGGTTGACTGACACCACCATCACCAGTTAATGACAGGGTTCTGCTCTGTGGTTTGACATTAACTTGGTGGGTGGCTTTGGGCTACTGAAGTAAGCTATTTTGCCAGAATCTCCCCCCATGATCTAGATGTGAAGTGTGTCAGCTCTCTCCAGGATGATCCTGTAGTGGCTACTCTACAATCCTGTATGAGGTTCCTCACTGAAGAATGTGAACTGAGCAGGATGGATCCAGACATTTGTGCCTTAGGTTGTTTATCTGTAAAAAAAGCATTAACACCAAGCAGAGGTTCTTAAACAACATACAGATAACTTGTTTTTACAGGAATACTGTCACATCCACTCCACTCCTAAGGAACTTCTGTCTTGGAAAGTGATCTTCATCACCAGGCACAGTAGTATCTGTTTCCCCAAACACAGGTATCTCTCTAAGCTCTCTTTATCTGAGAGACCCCTAATCCAAAGTTTAGGCACAACCAATAACAGTCTCAGATGTTTTTTTCTGCAAAGGAACAAATTGGTTTACATATGTCCTTCAGCTGCCTTGGCTGAGCTTGGGTCCCTGGAGTATAGTGAGCTAGTCAGCTTGGGCAGTGAACTTCTTCCCTCCTGCCAGACTGAGGCAACATCCAACAGTTTGCACAGCTCTGACTGATGGTCTTTTTTATGTGTATGTAATGGATGAGGACTCAGGGGCAAACAGTTGACCATTTCATAACACAGAAGTTGTGATATGCAAAGCTTTCATGGAATAAGGACTTATGTTTGATTTCAACTCTGCACTCTCTGTCTGTTCTAATATCCTTTCAAATTGTGTGACAGGGTTGAGAGACACGGCAAGAGGAAAGTGTGTTAAGAGGTGTACAATAGTTCTCTTTTTTTCCAGGAGCAGCACTAACAAGAAAAGACCATGTTCTTGTCACAGTCCCATAGCAGACATTAATCTAAGCCTTCTGGGATGATAAGGGAATGAGACCCTTGAAGACTCAGTGCCTTGTCTGAGAATTACTTTTAACAGTCCAGCTAAAATGACCAAACTGACCAAATCATTGACCAGTGCAAACCAAAAGTGTCCTTTTTAATTTTTTTTTTTTTTTTTTTTTTTTTAAAAAAAAAAAAAAAAAAAATTAAATGCTCTCTTTCAGTTTAGTCATCCTTTTGTGCTTTCCTATAGTGCCTGTGCAAACATTTATTACATACTTGGCATCCTTTTTTTCTAATGTGACCTAGTGGCAAGAGCCTATCAATATTTCTCAAGAGACTTTGAAGTTAAAAGTGCCAAAGCTTTCAGTGGACATGTAAGCAATCATTTCTGTATGTTGGCATTTTTTTCTCCACAGACCTGGAAAGCTCTGTGATAATGAAAGATTTATTTGTGATGGCTAGATGAGCAAGCTGCAGTTGAATAGAGGGCAAATGTTTTGTGTTTTTGCTATGTTCCTCAAGTTGCTTTTCTTTGTCTGAAGACACTAATGCTTGTGTTGGTTTTGGTTACTTGGTACTATTCTCATTTTGATATATCAGATTTTTTCATTCTCTTGGCATTTGCCTATTAAATGAATATTTTTTGGTGATTAATGCTGTGGATCCTCTATAAAAAAAAAAACCAGCCAGGCAGCAGCTGGAATGAAAAGCTCAGGGTTCTGCCACTCAACCTTAATCGCAGGACTAGAAAATTAAATAAGAGGATTTGCTGGTTCTTTTTCTGTTTATATTTATTGTATTCACTTCTAAAAGGAAAAAATCATGTTGTCTTATTACTGGAGGGGTACACAAGACAAATCAATATAAAGGGCAATGTGGCTATGGAAAAATCAACAGAACATATGTTCACAGAATACAGCCCATGGAATCTGTATAAAAGAATGATATATGATCACCTGTCATATACATCCTTTCCTTTTAGAAAGGTAAGACTTCGGAGTGTCTTCAGTCTTACTTGTTTTAAAATTTCGGTTTGGCTATTTACTTGATTATCCAAAATGGAAGAAGAGTTTCAGACTTCATTCATTAAATGCAAATATTCAAATCAATATAAACTGTGACATGAACTGAATGAATAGAAGCCAACCTCTCATCATCAACACATGCATACTTCAGGTAGTTAACTCTTTGCAAGTACTGTCTGGCAAATATAAAAGCCAGTTTAAATATTAAAATGTTATTTCTCCTCTAAGCAAAGAAAATATGTCATACAAGAGACATTATAATTACTTATTAGTATTAGGGAGGGTAAATATATTGTGAAGCCAAATACTATTTTTACATATTAAAATGATGTTGTTTTATTTTTAAATTGTTATTGGAAGGGGGTTTTTTTAATGCTGATTTTTATTATTATGTGTTATGATACATGATGGGACTTACATAAAAGTGATATGTATGTGATATTATTAGGCATCCTGTCAGTTTCTGATACCATTGAACAATAAACAAAATATTTTAAGCTGTTGAACAGATCCTTGCCTTTTTTTTTTTTATCTTTTCACTGTTTTAGTTCTGTTTTTATCATATTTCTTTTGCTTACATGGATTGCTAAATATGTGGTTTCTATAGCAACCTCCATTGACCATTGAAATAATGATAGCCACAGCAGCTCTCCTGCAGTGAAATCTCTCGTGCTGACAAGCACAACTTCTATTTTCTTTGTCCAGTGTTGCCTATTACTTACATGACTGACTCATTTGTCCAAACAATTGATATATGTATTAATTACTTCTGAATGTGACAATTGCAGACAAGACATCTAAACTTCAGTGAACCTGCATACGAACATTGCCACAAAAAGTTAAAATAGGAATCCTTTTTGTGTGCCAGAAGCATAATTTCGTAACTGTGGAACTATTTGAAATATGTATTTGTGATATTTAGAAGAAAGAACTCTGTGAATGTTGAAAAGAACCCAAACTCAACAAACCAAATCAAACACATTTTAGTTTCCTTAACTTAATTCTAAGGCTTTTTAAGGCTACCTCTCTGGACTGATGTATTTTATGGCTCTTGAATTTAATTCCAAATTAGCAGTAAACAGGATCAATGGCTGGATGCTGGACCCAAGGGATGGACGTAGGAAGATCAGGAAGTGGTTCTTATCATTCAGTAGGTGGCACTTAAGTTTTTTATCTCACTGAATCAATGGTTCATCATGAAGTTGGTGAGCCCTTTACTGCTGGAGGTGCCGTCTTTCAGTTGAAGTAAAGAACTAACCACCAATAGTGCTTAGTTACAGGTGCTAAAGAACCTGTAGCACTTTCTGCACATCTAATGATCCTGATCATTGTGCCATGAACGGAATTGTATTTTTCCAAATTAATTTCTCAAAATGGTTATACTATAGTATTCAAACATGACATTTTCATGGCTTTTAGTCAGATGTATCGGTTCTTCTATTGAAGTGAAGCTTCCAGGCTGTATGCTACCTGTAAAATGGAAAATGAAGGCACTGTACTCTGGACTGCTAGTTAGTGTGGATAAACAAGTCTATGGAGGTTTCTGCCTTGTCCTGCTCTGGCTCACCCTGACCACTTCTAGGCAGAGAAACAGTGAAATCTCTGGAGAGCAACTGTGATCTTTTGCTTATGGACCACTTTCCGAATCTTTTCCTTAGCTCTCCAGTCTGTGTGGCTGTTGGCAGCATGAGTGCATTGGTATGAGTCTGCAAAGAGTGATGATTTTTTCTGGTATAGAGTGATGACACCCCGCTTAGCTTCTTCTCTTAGAGTGGTATGCTTTCTTGCTGAACACTGTTAATTACTATATGCATTTTGGAACTGGATGTAGCACTTACCTACTCTTTTAAGATTTAGTGCTGATGAAATGCTGGCAAAATTGTGGAGTATTAATCAAAATCAAATAATGAATCCTGCTAAATTGTAAAGGCCCTTGACATTTTTCAGTGACTTCTTCCTTTTACAAAGATTGGTTCGAAAGCAATCCAGACACTGCAAAAATTCTTTATTGTGTGCTTTTGGATTTACCTCAGCAATGCAAAATATGACTTTTTGGGCATTTTATGTGATTGCTGGCATGATTTATCTTATTTTAAAGTATCAAAGTAAAGGTAAATGTAGGGACAGGCATAAAACTTAAGAGTCAAAATACATTAAGAATCTAAATATGCATACAATTCTTTGAATGAGCACACTTTCTGATGTTATTTTGCAGAATAACAATGCAGTTGAGCAGTCCTGTCAATCTGGTCAGGACAAAGCATTGCTACTGAAAAGGAAAAGTAGAGAGAACACAACTGAAAGGTTACTGCACTGGAGAAGATTAAGTTCTGTAGTGGGTTAATTGCTGTTCTCTGTAGGGCTACTCTGAACGCTAGTGCTTTTTTCTTTTTTTTCTGATCATAAGAGTTTCCTTTGTTTATGGAAACACAAGCAGCAAAAGAAATGTGGTAATATCAAAAAGGTAATATTTTATTTGGTCATAGCTTTTTAAATAATTAGCATTAGTTCATCTTCCATCTGGGTTTGTGTAACACATTAATTGAGTTGGTTTTTTTTTAGTATGGAAGAGTTTTAGCTTCAACTGGCCAGCTCTGAACTTCATAGCTCTTCAGTTTAGAAGTCGACATGACTGATAAGAAACTGAGTAACACAGAGAAAACACAAAATCTCTGATGGGGCAGCTCCTGCCTTCTATGGGACATCCCAAAGCTTAGAGGAACTCAGCAGGAACTGAGATCACTCATGAGTGAAAGCTGACATTAATCTTTACTCATAAGATTAGTAGTCACTGGAAGCCACTGCCTTAGACATGTAGCCAATGGTATCCCACAGGATTGCGTAGATCCCTCTAAGTTTGGGACCTTATTCTTGTACCCTCTAGCACTAAGCGCTGAGTATAGTCAGGTTTGAATTGTCCTCTTGTGATACATGTGGGCTTAAATGATGCTAAATTCCCAAGGTGCCTCGGGAATGTTGAAATGCTTATTTGCTTTCAAATGTAAAATTCTGACCAGCTCAAATTTTTAAATGGAACATGCAGGTACTTTAGGTGTGTTGTGTATTAGGAAGTGTCTATTTAGTTTTCTATAATCTCAGTGTTATTTAGTAATGGACTTGAGCCCCTAAAGTTTTCTGTAGGTCCTTAACTTCATGTGTTTCATCTAATAGCAGATAAATCAGAAAACTATACTTGAGTACATAGGAGATAATATAGGTTAACACCTATTGAGAAGAGGAAAGACCAAAATCTGCTGTTATGCACTCATTTGAAAGTAAATAACTGCTTCTTTGGAGGTGCTCTATACTTCTGTGCTTGCAAACCCAGTATTTCATACATTATCTTCAAGGTGAGACAAGATTTTAGATTTTTCCTGCTTCAATGTCTCAAACTTCTCTTCTAGCTTTAAGAAATACAGAGATAAAAAAACCAAAAGTTGTATGCACTATGTTTATTACTGGATAAAATAGCAGGGATCTGAAGTTCTTTACCTGGATTCATGGAAAATAATTTGTTGTCAACAACCTAAAATAATTTCAGATAAGTCTTGCACAAGGGAAAATCAGGTTCTTCAATAAACTGCTTAGTAAGGCTTTAATGCAATTGATTTTTGTGTTATAGCCTGGTAAGGTCTTAAGAATTTAAAACCCATCAGGCATTTAGCACACCCATTTTCAACACACAGCTTTGTACCAGCTTTCAGCTGAAACAATGCAACCCAGTCAGTAGGATTGCACAGGTGTGATCCACCTGGCTTGCTTTTCCTATCACATCAAATATGGTCCTTAGGACAAGTCACTTAAGTTTAGTGGTGAAAACTGACTAAATTTATTGAGGGCATGGATTCTTCTCAAGGTTTATAACATAGCTGCAAGTCTCTTCCACTTAATAATGTTGTATTTGAACAGATCATTCACTTGACTATTTTGAAATAGGAGTCAGTCACTGTGCAGAATCTGCTTGGATCATAGCTTGGAGACATTGCTCATAGTTAATGGGTATCCACTTAATTGCTGCATGGAAATGTTCCACTGGTATACAGTTCCTGCCATGGTGGTATGCTGGTTTCAGTAACCATCTCTCAGGAGTATGCTGATGCCCATTTTTATATTTAGATGCATTCATAACTAGCTGGCTCTTTACTAGGCCATGAAAATCAAGAATTTAACTTAATGTTTTCTGATGAGCTTGTCAAATCTGATTATTGCACAGTATAATTTTATGGGCAAAAATGTCTAGATTTTACGAATTTTCTACACTGATAGACCTCCAAACAGAAAAAAAAAATTAGTAAATATTTTGAATAGTGAGTCTTGATGGATATTATATGGTAAATCTTTTACTATAGAAGAAAACAAACACCACAGCATACTCTTTAGTGTAGCATTTTTATGTCACTTTTATGTTCAGTTTTGAAATAAGAAACAATCATTAGGAAACTTTGATAATAAAATTTAAGGGGAACTTTGTCTTTAAGTTCACATCCCTCTCTTTTACAGATTAATGTAATCTATTAAATATGATATTACCTATTGAAACTTCAAAGTTGTATTTTCACTAGAGCAAGACTTTATTGAATCTACAGCAGTTCATAAAGCTGTAGGATATTAAGCTGATACACTGGACTGCTTCAAAATTATTCAAACACCATTCTCATCTGATGCTTATATGTTCTTCTCAATGCATAAGGATGATTCTTTCTTCTTGTTAGATATATTTGCCTTATAGTGAAAAGAACTGCCAGAAAAGACACTGAATACAGAGGCAGCCCAGGTGGTTCACATGGGCTGGACACCTAACTTCCTCATGGATGAACCTAAGCGGTACAAACTGCTTGCTATAAAGTGAACACACAAACAAGAGTATTTGCTATTGTATTTTCAAATGGAGGGGTGGTAACTATAATTTTGTTTTCTTATTCCAAACAGGGAGCACATTTTCAATACACTTCAGAACTGGGATGGCAGGAAAAATATAAAGAGGCAGTTTTCTCAGTAAGACATATAGCTCAGAAGTGGAGACCTTTGCTCCACTCCTGGTTTTACCTCACACCATAGTCAAGTCATATAATTTCTCAAGCATCTCTGTTTTCTTTCCCTTTCCATAAAATGTGGGTAGCAATGTTACCCTGCAGTAAACCACAGATATGTAAGAATGCACTAAGCTTCCTGTATGACAATTCTCATCCAAGTGCTAAATATTCTGTTATGTAATATGGATGTTCTTGCTTGTGGTTGTCTTTTGATGTTAAGGAAAGATTGTAGTAGTTTAAATACAGCACAGATTTATGGACGGGTGATATGGAGACAAATGAGGCAGTCCATCTGCTGCCCTCAGTGAAAACATTTTCTGTTTCAGGGAGTTTGTATTTTTTGATACAGATAGTTTCCTCACAGTATAAGATTTTCTGCCATTCTGTAAGACAAATTTGATCCAAAAGTAAATGGCCTGCTTTTCCATCCATAAAATGGATTGTTTCTAGATTATGAACAAGACAACCCGTTCAATGCATTGGCAGAAGACAAAGAGGCTCTTGAGAGATCTCAGTAGTCCATTCACTAATATTCTCTGGCCCACACCCAGCTATGAACTGGCTTCCCTCTTGTCAGATTTTTTATGACAACCAATTAAATCAATATGACTGTTGAGACATATGGCAACAATAACACTCTGAGTTTGTGCCCATTACCACTCCAGCAGGAAACGAACACGCAGTATTTGTTATTGCTTATTTCGGGGATTCACTGAAGAATATCTCCTTCTTAAATAAAAGATTCACTTTGACTGTGTCAAAGGCAGTCAATGCTGTGGATGCTATCTGTGGAGTTGCTAATGTATCAGAGTGCAGAAGTAGTTCTGCTTTTTGCTGTCTGGAACGACATTTAGAAAATGTTGCTGGAATCTTAATGCACATCTGTTCCTGCCAAGACATATTTGAAAATATTAGATATTAGTCTTCCTACAGAGAACCCTATGAGACAAGCCTACACTAATGTGCTGTTCTGGGGTTTCTGCTTCATGGATGACTAGACATTCAAGTGCTGCAGACTGGGGTGAGAATTCACTAAAGAGAACTTCTTTCAGTGAACAGAGATTTGTAGCCTTTATCAGTCATGAATTTACTTTGGAAAATATGCATTTTGTTCCCTGTATTTCCAGGTCCTGACAGTTTTTTCTTCAGATAAGTCTTGGCAGAAAATTTTAACGCAAGGCTGTTTCAGTGGAAGGTTTTCCATTTCTGAGTGGTTCAGTGCGTAAAATGGACATGGTCCAAATTCTCTGGGATTTCTGATTAGTCATTCTTAAGTAGGGCTAATGACCAAAGAGATTGTTTGGGGATTCCCTCTGTGCCCTGTTTTTGGCAGGAGTTACTGTCTTGTTGTTATGTTGGGGAAGAGAGAGGTCTATTTTTCACTGTAACTGTGATTTATTTAATATCCTGCATATGCTCCCAAGGCAGAACAAATGTAGACATATACAAGAGAAAGAAAACCCATGAGACTGCCCTATATAAGATCACCATGAAGCTGAGACATGGGAAATACAGCAATATTAACTCCAGAGAGAGACATATGGTACTGCAGTTAAATGGCTTCAGGTACCTCAGTTAGCTGGCTTCTGTATCCTAATTTTAGACTAATAAGTAGATATCCAAAGGAGCATAATAGCTGCCCTGTGCCAATGACTGACAGGGCTTTTTTGATGTTCCATCTAATTCTTAAGTTGTTATTAATCTTAATCAATAGAGGCATAAAATTAAGCAGCAGTGTGTGATTATAACCTCCCTTGTATGTATAATCACAAATTATTTTAATTTAGACAATACACACTTTAAAACTACTATATTGAAGATTTATATTACGGAGAAGAAATATGCAGACTTATAATTCTGAAATTAATTTTTCGGAGAGCTTATTAATGCTTTACTACAGTTTGTCTGACATCATTCCAGTTTCTTCAAGTCTTCAAGATACATATGTTTACATAATTCATTTAAAGAGAAGCAGCAACTTAAAATGTACTTAGTCTTTGTATTGCAATAATCTAATGGTTCATATATCAGATGAATCTATAAGTAGAAATAAACAATTGTTTTATAGAGTCTATAGAAAAATTTGAGATCACATTAGAGCCATGCTTGTTTTTTGGTGGGTTTGTTTGTTTGTGTTTTTTTGGTAATAGAATAAAAAATATTTAATAAAAATATAGTTTAGTGCAGAATGAATTCTAAAGTTTTGGCATGGTTGCTCCCATTGACTTTTATGGGAGTTTGTGTGATTAGGAGTGAACAAAATGCTTTGGATAGAGCCAGCCATTCATCCTTTTAATGGATGTCAGGTGTCAGCTTCTTCCAAGGCTAACTCCATTGATAAGAATAGAATTAATTATAGAACAAATGATTTTTCAACATGAACAAAGACAATATCTTCTGATCCAAATAAAAATCTGCAGATCAGGCTTTAAACACACTTAAAATGTGAGATAAAACTTGCAAAATCAACTTAGACTTGGGCATTTTTGTAATGCTGGCACTTTAACCATTGAAGTAACTTAGCGAGATTATCCGCAGCATAATATACCTCCAGAGGCACCTACAGCTTTCTACATATTTTGCTGATGGTCTTGAAAGCTTTCTAGATGTCTTAAGTTCACATCTTATATGTATGCGTAAATGCTTTGACTTGACCTAATTCCCCTCAGTTTCATCATGTTCCACCTGGAAAGCAGAAGATCACCTTAGCCCTGAGAAATGTTAGATTCTGCACTGTTAACACTGAGTCTAGCACAGAGCACAAACCCCGTTAGTTATGTTGCTTTAAAGACTGAGGCAAAAAAACTCCAGGCAAATTTAGTAGGATATAAGATAAGGAGAGCAGAAGCTTTAATGAACCTTCAGGCTCCAGAAATACATATCCACAAGATCCCCCAAAGTTCCCAGGTTCCAAGATTTTATGATAATGTCCATCCAATCCCATTCTGCTATTCCCCCCTGGTCCTGCCTGGTTCTGCCCCCAGCATGCCCCATCAGGAATTGAGCCTGGAAGTTTGGGGCTCCTCTTTCATCACCCTTGTCTTCTTCGCAGCACATCTGGTCCTTGGAGGCCTTCCAGAGTTCCAGATTTTGGTGTTCTTCTGTCTATGTCTTTATCTTCTGGTGCAGGCTTCATGGCATTTCTCTGCAATTCTACCTTGAAATGGAGACTAAACAACTACCGGAGTTTTGAGGGATTTATGTGGGATGGCATTGGTATGTGTAAACATTAAGCTGCTGAAGTTACTTTACTGTTACATTAAAACTACATTAACTTCTAAAATCTATAAAATCAAAAAATCAAAAAGCCAAATAGACTAACAGCAAAGGGAACACAGCTAAACAGGAAAAGGCGAGGGTTAAAGTGTGGCTCTGTTTTATATAATGACCTAGTGGTTTGAGTAATTGCCTCAGAAGGCAGAAACTGAGTGTTGGTTCCTTTCAACACTGAGATTATAAAATTTTTTTACATCCTCCACTTGACAAGTATGTGCGGTGCTCAATCCAGACAGTAGTTCAGGGACATCTTCCTCTCATCTGATTGACACTGGCCACTGTGAAATGCTTAAGTCATGGGGTTAGAAGAAAACGGCAGGTGGGAAAAGACTTGGTGGTGTGATATCTAGGATATTCAGAATGGCCAGAAGATGTCTTCGTCCTGGCTTGTGCACTGAGGACTGTTTCTGTGGGGAATAATTGAATAAAATACAAATGCCACTTCAGTTTAAGTTAGTTCCATATCACAAATATAGATCTAGATTTTGAAAGTAGAGTATTGCATAGGTCCAGAAGCAAAGGTGAAGGGAGGCCCATCAGAGGTTCTTTAAGATGTCTTCTGCATCACAGCTATTAAGTAAGTGATGAAATTGCTTTATATACCTTCAGGCTTTCTTGAACTGTTTTTCTTGGACTAGGCACCACAATAGCAGCTAACTCATCCTAGCAACCCTAAAGTCTGTCTTTTTCAATGTCCTAAAATCTAAGCTGAGTGTCTAATGTGGAGATTTTGGATTTTTTTTGTGACATTTAGTTAATCTGTTTTTTGAAGGTACTGTACTCGTTGCAATCCTAACTCCATTAATTAGAGAGTTCTGGTATGTGCTTTCATGTATTTGGATGATAGATGTAAAACAGCATATTATTCTGTAAGCTTTCAGATATCTATAATTACAAGAGAATATTTAAAAGGTATTTTAAAGAACATTAATTCTTTTGAAATATAGTGGATAAGAAGCACAGTAAAGTAATTCTACATATTTTAGTGATTTCTTTCATGTTATTGAAAGGATAGGGACTTTCATAGCTATTTAAATGGCTATTTTTAGCTGTTAGCGTATAGAATTCTTTTTAGGAAATTCTTTCTTAAAATGTTTTCAAGTATGCATTTCAAAAGCAGCATGTGTAAAACAATATTACAGTGTTTCATATTAACATGTTTGCATACTTAATTTTTACCACTGCTGGCTCACATGAAAGGAAGACTTCATGTTTGGAGTAATTTTTTCTCTGAAACTCCTTGATATTCTAGAGACATCAGTCTTTCCTGGAGTACAACTCTGACAGTCTGTCTAATGCCTTTGTTTCACAGCTCAGCAGAGCTGAGTATGGCTCTGTGATTTTTTTTTTTTAGTTCTTGAAACACTATAAGGAGTTCTATAATGATCACATGCAGCATTCTATACCAAAATATTGGTGGTTACTCAAATCAAAGCAAAGAATTTCTTTCTTATCTGTTGCTTTAGAAAAATACTCATCTAAATGGTTTGTGGAAAAAGGACATTTTCATAGCTTCTTGCTACGCATGCACGCCTTTTTGTATTTGACCAAGCTTAACATTGTTGTTAGTTTTCACAGGTGAATGAGAAAAATAAATATTTCCACTTATGCTTATGCTTCTAACATAATATTTATATTATTTAATTAAATTTGTCATTCCGGTCTCATTACCAGTGTCATTCCACCTTGAAAATTCTAACACTGATTTTCTGCAATTTTTTTACAATGCTTTGCCTTGTAATGTGTAGCCAACCGGCCTTTATATTCCTAGAGATATTATTGCCACTATTGAACTCAGAACAGCTTGCATCAATGCTGAAGAAATAACCAAGAAAAATGCAAATTCGAGTCATGATAAAATATGTAGCCAAATATATTATGCTAAAACCATATTCCAGCTATGTCAGAATGGCTCTCATTTTCACTAAAAAGTTTTGAAGAAGGTGGTGTCTCTCAGACAGGAATTGTTAAAGGAGTGCCTTTGGTGAATCCACATGAAAAGCACCATCTTTAGATGTTGGAACTTTATTTCTATAAATTCAATCTCTTTCTTGGGAATTATTATAGTAGAAGGCCACATTTCTAATTTTTTTTTCATCTTCTCTAACTTAAAATATGTAATTATATGTCATGTATAGCCTAGTGAGGTGCACCTGAAAGTACAGACCCAGCTAGAGAACAAAGCAGTTGTTCAAAACAAGACAAAACCAAACCAATTTATGTTTCTTTCCCCAGTTATGGAAAGCTGGCTATTATTTGTTATACATGCCTGTATAGTTTCTGTAAAGAGATGCAGTGTGAAATATATGCATCTAAAAAATTCTTTTCCCAAGAGGTACAGAAGGGCTCACAGGAGCATAAAACACTGTCCAAACTGAGCTGTGAAGCATGGAGCTATGAAACATAATCTGAAAAACAAAACAAAACAAAAAACAAACCAAACAAACAGAAAAAGGAAAACAATGAAACTTTACTTTCCCAATGCCTTAGCAATGATTTCATATGACTAGAGCCAATAACTCTTTAGAACATGACTGTCTGAGTAAAGAGAAATAGATGGAGTGCTACTACTACCATAAGTACACTCTTATAGTTAATTCACAATATTTTCACCAGATGCCTACAAGAGTTTCATCTCAAAGTGAAATATATAAATGGTCATATCCCACTTCTTGATCCTGGTTTTGTAGACTTGTAAAGGAGGAAAATGTGGTGTAAGAAATTGGTTAGTTGTTGATTAAGATACTCTGGTGGTCAATGAGGAAAATTTTGGGGAAAAGAAAAGCTTAGAAAGAAGTATTTATTTTTAGACTTCGAGAAAGACGTGGAATTAGGACTTAGAAACTCTCCTCTCTCCAGACTATGAAATTCCTCCCATTTTCCCCTGCCCTGGTTTTGGCCAGGACAGGGTTAATTTTTTGCACAAGCCGAGGGAGGGTGTGGCTAAGGTCGGGGTGTTATTCTATACCACTTCACATAATTTCCAGGGATGGGGGGAAGGGACTGTCTCTGTTCTGGGGTGACGGGGTTCCAGTCCAGAAAATGTGGTGGCGCACAGTTGATCAGTATTTGTTGTCATGGGCTTTCTGTGTAAATAATTTCTTTGTCTTATACCATTTGTTATTAATATTGTTACTGTTACTGTTCCTTTTCTTATCTCAACCTGTGATCTTTGCCTTTTGTGCCTCCAATTGGAGGGGGAAAGGTATTGGAGAATACCATTCCTAAACCGTGACATTTCAAGGGAAATGGAATCTTTTTTTGCAGGACAAAAGGCCTGATTACACCACAGAGTTATCTAAAGAATAAATAAGTAGTTCTGAAAAATATAAATATTTACAGACTTTAGAGTACACTAATGCAAGCACATGATGTCATACAGGATTAGGGCATTGCCTCCTTCTTTGAGAGGTGACTATCAGATTAAAAAAAAAAAAAAAAAAAGGAAAAGGTTAAGTTTACATTTCCAAAATAGTTGAAATAAACATTTAAACAACAAACCAAGCTGAGTAGTCCAACTGTACATTAGAGACCATTTTTCCAATTAGATTTTAAGTAGAATAGAATAGAAAATTAAAATAGAATAGAATAGAATAGAATAGAATAGAATAGAATAGAATAGAATAGAATAGAATAGAATAGAATGTTTCAACTGGAAGGGATCTACATTGATCATCCAGTCCAACTGTCTGAGCAATTCAGAGCTGACCAAGTAAAAGCATGTTCTTAAAGGACATTGTCCAAATGCCTCTTAAACAATGGCAGGCTCAGGATATTGACCACCTTTCTAGGAAGCCTGTTCCAGCATTTTACCACTCCTTTGGTATAGAAATGCTTCCTAATGTCCAACCTAAACCTCCCCTGGCACAACTTTGAGCCATTCCTACACATCCTGTCACTGAACACCAGGGAGAAGAGCTCAGCACTTCCCTCTCCACTTACCCTCCTCAGGCAGCTGTAGAGAGCAGTGGGGTCACCCCTCAGCCTCCTTTTCTCCAAACCAGACAAGCCCTTAGGTGCTCCTCACACGTCTTCCAGCTTTGTCACCAGATTTGTTGCCCTCCTCTGGATGCATTCAAGTATGTTAATGTGTGCTCACATTTTATGGCATACCTCTCTAATTTTGACAGCTTACCTTTGCTGCTTGCAAAATTGGAGCATTTGTATATATGTAATCAGTTACACAGGCAGCTGATCATTAAGTGATTTAGCTGAAAGAAGAGTTGCAGCACTAGATGACTGTTCATTCACAAATGAACACATTTAGGAACTTTGTCATAAAGACTTAAAACCTCAATTTTGTAGTCTACTGACTCGACTCATCCAAATGCTCTCTTGGGTTGAGTTCAAAGAGCATGTATACTGCGCTAAGTCAGTTGACTTACATGAATTTTTCTTGCTGTAAGGTTGCATCAGAAAGATGCAAATCAGTTAGATAGCACTGCCTGTGCAGCCATGGACATCCCACTGAGGGAGGAATCCGTTGCTTCCAGACCAAGGGAAGAATCACTTTCCTCCAAAGCAAAAGGTGTGAGTCCTAACTGTGCTCTTTTCTTGAGCAGAGTGGATAACATGCTAAGCATATGGTGTACACTGTCCTCGAGGCATGCTGTAGTGCTCCCATGGTTATTTTGGGGATGTGTGACTTTTTTGACAAAAATAGTTTAAGACTAGACCAGTGACTTCTTTTGCAGTCTCAGGTAAGGGGTTGAGAACGTGAGCCTTGTCCAGGTTGAAGCTGGATACTTCGCATACTCAGTTCCACATTCTCACAGTCTTTTCAGGAATTATGTCAGGGTTAAATCACCCAGGAGTCATGTGCAGCTTGATCCTGGAGGAATTACCTGTATCACTCCAAAAAAAAAAAGAGAATAAGTGAGCCAGTGAGACAACAAGAGGGTGAAAAATAGAAGCAAATCACAAAGGTAAAGTATTTGTCAGTGGAGACTGACTACATAAGATTTACTAATGGCAAGAGCAAGGTCTTGTCATGTAAAGGAAAGTCCTGTTACCTAAGGTCCAGCCTCATCAGCAGAGGTTTGTACAGCTGGTTATTAAGAGGATTGCACAGGAAAAAGTAATGGAAACTTGCAAAATACAAAGTCACAAGATGCACTCATTTTCATTTGACATAAAAAAAGTCTGCTGAGCAAATGTTTTTGTAGTGCATAATCATGAGCAATTTAAAAGAAAAAAATCTGAAAAGATATCACCAATATTTCTAGCTGACCTGTTTTTTTCCCCAGGCAAGTAATCAGATTTTGGTAATGGTTTTAAATTGCATGTGTACATGTTACAAATGCTTTCAAATATTTTAAATCTGTACCTGTTTTATATTCAGATTGTGTCTCTCTGTAATTTAAATCTGGTACAGTAATGAGGAAAATATTAAGCAAAATAATGAAAACAAGATCATGGAGTAAAAGTCATTAAAGAGAAAATGCAACCTAGCTATATAAAATAGTGCTAATAGTAATAGCTGAAACAAGGATATTTAAGATCTAAGAATCTTGCATTCTTCTTTTATGATCTAATAGAATCTACTATTACAGCACTATTGTTTTGCTATAAGGCCTCTGAGTAAATGGAAAATGTTCTTTCCAAAGAACTTTGCTCTGAGACTTAATAAACTGTTTTAGCTGAAAAGACATCTGATAAAAGTTACAAAATTCTAGTGATAAGTCAAAGTTAATTCTTCCAAAAAATTGCTCTCTTCCCTTCTCTCTCACTCTTTTCTTTCCTGAGTAACTGTAAATCCATTACATTCACATTTGTGTACTGCAGGGTAAGAATTTGGGAACTGTTATAAGTTAAAGAACTAGTATTTGGCACTTCCACATGTAACTGAAATACTGTTTGTTCCTGCATAATTCGGGTGTGCTTTTCATCAGCAAGAATCTGTGTTTGTAGTGTGAAATTCCTTTAGCTGATACTGGAATCGCCTAATGCAATAGCAGCACCATGAAAGGGCTCACATCTAAATCATTGCAG
The DNA here is from genome assembly GCA_013400415.1 of Scytalopus superciliaris. Lineage (NCBI taxonomy): Eukaryota > Metazoa > Chordata > Aves > Passeriformes > Rhinocryptidae > Scytalopus > Scytalopus superciliaris. The sequence continues at coordinate 416,597 of VXBX01000100.1, forward strand.
CACCCCCAAGTCTCCCCCTCCCTGATCTATAAGGTATGATGCTTCTGTAAAAGAATGTTGGATAGGCCTTCCACCAGAATACAACTCTGTGAGATGAAATATGGGATAAGTTCATTTTTTTTGTAGACTCAGGTACCCCTAACCTCTTGATCTTTTGTATGTCTCTATTTTTTTGGCTTGACAGACCACATGCCAACGTGCAGCCCAGAATTCCTCACCCGCATGATTTATTGTTTACAGCTGTTGAGTATTTCAGACATGGCAGCTGCTTTTCAGATGTCCTCAAATTAGAAAGAAAGTCTTAGGTAGAGGTCTTAATGCAAACCTGCATGCTTGCAGAAAGAACGAGGGAAAGCTGATGAAAAAATCATCTGAATTCTGGTCTAAAAGCTACCAATTGATCCTAGCCTTAAGGGCAAAGGAAAATGTTTGGTTTATTTCGTAAGCTCATTAGGTGTGGGAGAGCCTATTTGGCATTTGCTATTGACCAAGCCTGAGTGAAAAGTGATCACTGGCAGGATGCTCAATAAGGGATCAATAACAAGCGTGTGATTGGATTAGCTACTTGATCAATGCTTTGTGCTAATATATTAACAAGCAAATTACCAGGCAGCCCATAAGAGCAGAGTGCTGACTATAATTGTATTACAAACTATCGTGATCTAATGACCCTTGAAGTGCAAAAGGTTATTTATACAGTAAAAGGCCTAAAAGTATTTTGAGTGATGCTGCATTATTTAAGAAAGAAAATCTTTCCCTCCATTAGCTAGCATTCAATCAATATGCTTAAAATAGGCCCATGTATTATGCACTCTTCCAAAATTTTCAGACCAATTTTAACCTTACCCTTGAGACTGAAGCAGGAGAGAGAATGACACTATTTCAGTGGGCAATTAAAAGTGGCAACATTTTGATGAGAGCTGGAAAATAACTAGAGAGGAGAATGAGCAAGGAGGTGGCTTCTGGGGGCCAGAAGAGCATTACAAAGTTATGCTGTGCTATGCCATGGCACTGAAGGAATTGCTCAAGACATCTAAGTTACAGATTGGACTGTGCAAATGCTTAAATTTAAATCTGAACATCCTGTATGAAATTTAGCAGCAATGTGTAAGGTACTGTGAAAACAGAACTCTCATGCCTTAGGAAGAGCCTATGTTGATTACATTTACCTGCCATGAGACCAGAATAAATCATCTGTGGCTTGAAGTTACATTGCTTGGGTTTTTAGCACATGCACTGTATTTTTTTTTCGATTTCCATAAAGGGCAGACAACTATATTTAAAATAAAGATCACTGTGGGTCTTGAAACAGGGAGTCAAGCTTGTTTTCTGAATTCGGTCCCCACAGTTAAATAGAAAATTAGGAAAAATAGTTGTAACCCCCACAAGCATTTCTTTTGTCTATCTAGTTAATTCTACTCCTTCCATTTTATAGTATGAAACACCAGCTGGTTTAATATCTACTCTTTATAGGCATTATCCTTGATGTAGAGCAGGAGGAAGCCAGGTAAGCACACAAGCATTCGAAGAAATAAGCAGTTTTGAAGTCTAGACTTCGTCTTTATCTGAACAGGCATTTTAGCTGCAAATTCAGATTTCTAAGGCTTTGCTTTTGCCCTCCCCCTCCACTCTGCCTTTCCTCACTTCCGAGGGATGGCAGCAAGATGTTACTGGGGGGTGTCGGGGGGCTCTGCCAGGGCTCAGGGGCGGAGGGGCACACCAGCCACAGCCGCCAGTGAGGGGCAAGCCCTGGGCCATGCTCCCCGCAGGGTGCAGGGTCCCTGCCCGGGCTGACAGCAGCCAGCCACAGCTGACAAAACAAGCTGCCAGGCTGCTACCCTTGGGGTCCTGCTTGTCGGAAGAGGAAGCGCTGTCAATCAACACACACACATGTACAGTGGGAAACATGATCGCTGGTGGAACAGCTTAGAGTTTTGATGGGTACTTGTCAGTTGTTTTTGACTTCCCAGGCTAGTGGATGAGCCCAGGCCAGCTACCTGCTGAACAGCATGGGCTGGTTCTCTGTGGTTCTGCACATGCAGATAAAAGGGGGATGTTTGTCTATATTACTTCACTATGTCTTTTGTTTTTATTATTTTAATTTTGCAAAAGGAGCTTCCTGTAGATGTCAGAGGATAAACCAGATATCTCTGAAAATAATGGTTTTGAACCACATGCAATTAATTTCAATTCTTTCTTTTCTTTCCCATCTGAGAATTCCAAAGTGACCATCTGAAAGTGAATGTTTTCATAGCAATCAACAACTTTACAGTTTCAAAGTAATTAATTGATTTTTCAAGGATACATGTTAGGACTTGAAAAAATATCTGCAGTCATTATTTTAAAGCAGGTTTGGAAGAATTAAAACTTAGATATATCTTCTTGTTTCAGCTACAGGTCTTACTTATTTAGCTTGAAAATGTATAGGCCCAAGACAACACAATAAAATTGTCTGTGACACAACAACTCAGTTAATGGGTCTTCGAGTTATCAGGTCACTTAGCATCATTTCAGCACATATATTATGTCTCCATGAGGAAATTTCTCAAAGGAATATTTTGTCATCCACATCCCTAACCAAGTACATCCAAAATTTTGCTTTACAATTTTGGGCCTCTGAAGCTGAGGGTAGCAAAGAAGTTTAAGTATGGCTATCATTTCAAAACAGTGTTGAGACACTGGACCATCTGTCACTTTAACATTAATTGGTTATTGCTCCTTAGGTCAAAAAATATATACATATTCCTACCACCTGCAGTATGAGGGAAGAAAAGTGGTTATATCTAGCTTGTAGTATAGCTAATCACTATCTATCCTTTAACCTAAACTCCTTCAAGACTTGTTTGGTAGGAAAGAACTATTTACCTTTTAAATTACTTTTTAGTGTGTGTGTGTGTGTGTATTTTCTCATAGTCGTTCTGATTACTACACTTGATAAAAATCAATTATTTCTCAGATTTTGAGTTTTCCACAGATTATTATAGACTAAGAAGTCTGATAGTTGGTAATGCTGTTCATTTTATGCAACATATCCTAGCTTCTTAAAATAAACAGGTTCTCTTCCAACAATAACAGTGAAAAGGAAAATTGTAGATCCTGACTGAGATAAGGTTTGCCAAGAGTGGATTGAGAGCATTTTTAACAACAACTTAAAAATAATTGCCAACTGTAGACCAATACAGCTATGTCACAAATTGCAATATCAAACAAAGCCATAAAGAAGAGTTAATCATTATGTCTTCAGTAGAGTATAATGCTTCTTTACTAAACAGTAAAATCCCATTTAATTCTTAAGCTTCCGTAACTCATCCATGGGTTTATCAAATGCTTAAATTGAGCTGTTAAAGAAAATCCTATGTCTTAGCAAAGTTCCATAAAGCTTCCTCTTGTGAAGCTGTAAGTTAATACTTCTAGGAACAACTGCTAGAGATGTTTCTTCCTAGAAGAACCCCGACTTCTCTAGTGAGGGTCATCTAATGAAATCATTAGTGGAAAAGTGTTTCCCCCTACTTATGCCTTGCAATGGTTGGTTGGTGAGTCTGAGCAGGGAGAGAGAACAGTGGGCAGCTGTTACATGAGAAAGAGCAGGAGAGAGAGAAAAAAAACTAGTTTGAGAATTTCTTAACTGTAGGCCAGGCTGAGAGCAGTTTATGAGAGGCTGGGAAGCTTAGTAATATACTGATAGACCATTTCAGCAGTGCCACTATATGGATAAGTTAAAAGAGAAATTGAATTGGAACCTTGTGACTATTTAGACATTTACTTCACAGTAACAGCCTTTGATGTTATTGATCTATTATGCCTCAGACAACTCAACAGATAAAACTGTAGCATTCCAAGCACATACTTTTCAAACCCATAACTGTAGCATCATGGCCTTGGACTGTAAGCCAAGTGATAATAAATGTGTGTCTCAAGATGGGCATATCTTCTTCCTTTTAAGAGCAGAAACAGCCATTGTGCCCTGGGAAACTGTGGAAGTGTGGGGAACTGCAATGGGTCTGCACATCCCTTGGCAGAGCAAGAAGAATTTCAGCCTGACGAGATTGTGTGCCTGTGAAGATACATCCCGGAGCTAGAGAATTGTAAACAACTTGCAGGTGCTGAGAGAACTCAGAAAACTACAAGGTAAAGGATAACAAGATGGGTGAATTTGTACAAAGCCAAAAGGTTATAACTGTGGCCAATGAATGATTGTTTATATGTAATAAGCACCAGTAATGTTAATGCACGTACACTTCGGAAAGATATAAAAAGTGGCTGTGCTAAAAATAAACGGGATCTATGCCTGACTTTCTTGTATATTTTATTGTTTGTCTGTCTCAACAACAACATGGAAGCAGTTCTGTCCTCTTCTGATGGAAAAGATTCATGTTTATATCCACACCTTAGATGACAAGATTCAGAGCCTTCCTCTTTTCTCCACCTGACACCATGTCATTCCTCACTGCAATGGTATTACTTTCTGGGCTACAGAAGAAAGCATTCTTGAGTGTAAAATCCTACAAGCTGCAGGACATAGCTTGCTTCTCACAGAATTTCTTTCTAAGGTTGCTTCAAAACCCAGACAAGCATCCCTGAGTTGGTTATAGATGGCTCAAGTTTCAACCCTTCCTTAAAAAACGCATTGAGTGAAAAGATGAAATTTCTTTTGAAATGAAAACTGAGATTGAAGTATAACCATATGAAGTCAGGAATTTAGTCTGTAGGCTAGGCATAAAGCACCTGTGCTTTAATCAGGCCTATGCCTAAGCCTAGTTTTATGACCATTTTATCCTGGTTCTTTGATGAGACCATTTCATTGTTTCATTCACATTAAGGGTTGATTTACACTTAGAAAAGTTAACTGTTGGCACTGAGAATCAGTAATGGTGAGACTGAAGAAGAATGGATAGTTCATTTACACATGTTAGTAGCTTACTTGTGTGGTTGATATATTTGCTTCCTGAAAAAGGGACATGACAGAGTCAACATTTCCACAGCTTTTTCTTCCCACACAAAAGCAATGCAGGCTTCTTTGCAGACAAGGTGGATTGATGATCTGGCAGTATGGTAACTGCTGCTTTGACAGGTGTGCTCTGCTTGGGACTTCAACTCTACAAGAGAAGAGGATAAAGTTAACCAGGCTAAGGGTTTTGCATGGACAATTGGGATTGGACTTTCTGTGTGATTTTTTGTTGGTGGTGTGGTGGTGGTTGTTTTTAAACAGAAAATCCAAATGATTTTTAGAAACCAGCCCAAATACATTTCTGAGGTGATTGTCTCCCTTGTGAATCATTTGAGTTATTAAGACAACCTTTTATTGTATTGCCTTTCCTGCAGCTCTGGTTTCTAACTTGCCAGTGATCCAGTTCACAGGAAAGAACGACCTAAGACTCCCACAGCCTAGATGAATACTCGGTGCTCTCTGAAAAGACACATTCTAATTTCTTTCATTCTAAATAAAAACATGATTTCACCACTGCAGGATCTGGAACACTCTTCTTGTCAGTCCCAGCTCACAGCATAGGCCCTCCTGATATTTTTTAGTGTCTTCAATTGAAGTGGTTTCCAATCTTTTCCTATACACTACAGCATCTTTTGGATGAGGACATTGAGTTGTAAAGATAATTATTGTATTGATGCTTAATTAGTTATAATAATTAGTTGTAGCTATACAATATTAAAAATACTTCTATAAACTTATGTTGTATATGTTCTGCATAGAAAAAGGGGGAAAAGAAATAGCTGTTAGCACAGAACATGCTTTATTTTTTTCTTTACAGTTTGTAACATTGTGCATGCAACTTCCAAAAATACTTGTAAAACTGACTATACACATACGCAAAGTTAGAGAAACGGGTATACTGTGTATGGCACCGATGAGCTGATATTTTCCACAGAATCACAGAATATGCTGAACTGGAAGGGACCCACAAGAATCATCAAGTCCAACTCCTGGCCTGCACAGGACCATGCCCCGGAGTCACACCATGTACCTGAGAGTATTTTCCAAATGTTTCTTGAACTCTGTCAGGCTTGGTGCTGTGACCACTGCCCTGGGGAGCCTGTTCTCACTGCCCAGCCACCCTCTGGGTGAAGAACCTTTTTCTAATATCCAACCTAACCCCCCCCTGACACAACTTCAGGCCATTCTCTTGGGTCCTGTCACTGATCACCACAGAGAAGAGATCGGTGCCTGCCCCTTCTCTTCCCCTCACAAGGAAGTTGTAGACTGCATGAGTTCTCCCCTCAGTCTTCTCTTCTCCAGGCTGAAGAGATCGAGTGACCTCAGCTGCTCTTCATACAGTTTCTCCTCAAGGCGCTTCATCATCTTTGTTGCCCTCCTTCTAATAACTGAATATCTTTCTTATTTTGTGATGCCCAAAACTGCACACAGTATTCAAGGTGAGGCCACCCCAGTGCAGAGCAGAGCAGGTCAATCCCCTCCCTCGAGCAGCTGGCAATGCTTTGCCTGATGCCCCCCTGGAAACAGTTGGCCCTCCTGGCTGCCAGGGCACTGCTGTTTCATATTCAACTTGCTGTTGACCAGGACCCCCATGTCCCTTTCTGTGGCACTGCTTTTCTGCACCTCATTCCCCAGTCTTTATGTGCATTCAGGATTGCTCCATCCCAGGTGCAGAATTCAGCTCTTTCCCTTGCTGAACTTCATATGGTTGGTGATTGTCCAGCCCTCTAATCTGTCAAGGTCTCTCTGCAGGGTCTCCCTGCCTTCAAGAGTGTCAACAGCACCTCCCAGTTTTGTGTCATCCACACACTTGTTTAGTATTTCTTCCAGTCCTGCAATCCAAGAAGATGTTGAAGAGAACAGTCTTTCTTTTCTCCCTTGCTCATCACAAAACACTTCAATGAAGCTGTGCCCAGTCAGCATGAGTTTATGAAAGGCAGGTCCTGCTTAACTAACCCGATCTCCTTCCATGACAAAGTGACCCACTGAGTGGATGAGGGACAGGCTTTGTGTATTGTCTATCTAGACTTTAGTCAAGCCTCTGATATTGTTTCCTACAACAATCTTCCAGAGAAACTGGCTGCCCATGGCTTGGATGGGTGCACTGTACGCCTGGTAAAAAACTGGCTGGATGGCTGAGCCCAGAGAAATGAAATGGAGTTATATCCAGTTGTCAGCTGGTCACCAGGGTTCAGAACTGAGGCCAGTTCTGTTTAATGTCTTTATCAGTGATCAGGGAAAGGAGATCGAGTGCTCCCTCAGTCAGTTTGCAGATGACACCAGGCTGGGTGAGAGTATTGATCTACTGCAGAGTAGAAAGGCTCTCCAGAGGGATCTGGACAGGATGGATTGATGGGCCGATGTCAATTGTTCAAGGATCAACAAGATGAAGTATTGAGTCCTGCCCTTGGGAACCAACAACCCCATGCAGCACTATAGACTTGAGAAAGTATTTGGAAAGCTGGTCAGAGGAAAAGGACCTGGGGGTGTTGGTTGACAGCCAGCTGAATGTGAGCCAGCAGTGTGCTCAGATGGCCAAGAAGGCCAATGGTACCCTGTTTGTAATAGAAATAACATGGACAGCAGGAAGAGGGCAGTGATTGTCTCTCTATACTCTGCATTGGTGAGACTGCACCTCAAATCCTTTGTTCAGTTTTGGACTCCTCACTGCAGGAAAGACATTAAAGCACAGGAACATGTCCAGAGAAGGGCAAATGCAGTCAGTGAAGGGCTTGGAGCCCAAGTCTTATGAGAGGCAGCTGAGGGAACTGGGGTTGTTTAGCCTGGAGAAAAGGAGGCTCCCTCTCTACAACTACCTGAAAGGAGATTGTAGTGTGGTGGAGATCAGTCTCTTCTTCCAATTAGCAAGCAATAGGATGAGAGGAAATGGCCTCAAGTTGTACCAGGGGAGGTTTAGATCAGGTATTAGCAAATATTTATTCACTGCAGGTGCTGTCAGGCATGGGAACAGGCTGCCCAGGTAAGTGGAGGAGTCGCCGTTGCTGGAGGTGTTCAAAAGATGTGTGGGTGTGGCATTTAAGGATATGATTTAGTGGTGGACTGTGCAGTGCTAGGTTAACAGACTTGATGATCTTAAAAGTCTTTTCTAAAGGGATCTAAGGGGTGCACATCTGCAAAAGTACAAGCAAGTACAAGTACTATAGCATGGGTATTTCTGAAAGTCAGTGGCATTTCTTACTCTTATTAGTACTTCATTAAAAAATAAATCTAATGGAATTAGTAAACATCAAAGTGTGCAGAATATCCTTGCACATATATCAACATACCAAACAGCTTTCCAATGCTGTTAACTGCAGAAAAAACATTGCAGAGATTTACCAACTCTATACACTTCAAAACAGCTCACTTAAACTCCCGCATCCCTTTGATCAAATATCTGGAAAATACGCCTTAATGCATTGACAGTCTGGAATAATCATGCTTTGGTCATTCTAATGCATAGTTAATGTTCAAAATCACATACAGATTTTTGAGATAAAACAACTTTCTTCTGTTTTTCTGTTGATATTACATCGTGCTAAGGCAAAAGTTTAGTTGCTTTGCAAATTTATAGAAAATGTTTTCCTACTTAACATTCAGAAATTATTTTTGGTCAGCACTACATCAAGCTTTTCTTGATGAATGTAGATGCATATATAAGCCTTTCATTCAGACTTCTATTTCTTTCTTTCTATGTGGCATAGTGTATCCTACAAAAAACAGTTATGATTTTGGAAGAAGTAGTAGTTCAATAATGCAAAGTCCAACAGTCCTTGCACACTCCAAACTGTCCTAACATCATATGTATATTAGAATGTCATAGGAAAATTGCAGTATTACAGTTGCAATAAAATATTATTTTTCACTGTACCTTAGAGTCACTGCTTAATGTAATCTCACTGCACATCTATAACATCAGCAATTATTGTTATTCGTTCAATTTCTTATGCAGGAAAACAGACATTGAACATCTGTGCAGTTTGTTCAAAGACTTACCTCACCTAAATGGAAAAGCAGTGAAGAACATCCAGATTTATCCTTAACCACATGACAGTCCTGCCAGACGTAAAAAGACATATTGAATTCTACTTAATAACTTCTTGGAGCATGATAAAACACTCACCATTAAACTTTGATGAAATAGACACTTGCAAAGTATTAATGACTGGCCACTACCATTACTTTGTAAGTAACTAATTATGTTATAAAGATGGACTGGTCCCTCCCATCTGCTGTATGGATTTCTCTATGTATCATGACTGAATTGATAAGGCATTTCTGTGTGCATGTCACTTCTAAAGAATTTGATATTCTGCATAATAATCAACTAGTTGCTATCTTTCAGGCATTTCATTCATGTTAACTCTTTGTCTCAAAGTATTGAAGACCATTATATATTGGCTTAATGCTTATGGTAAATCATTGAACTGTTCTCATTATTCCCAATAGATGAAATAATTTGTTCTGAGCATATTAGTCATCCTGCAAACTTTCCAGTGGTCCTTCATGGAGCCTGCATTTGTATGAACAAAAGTTTTATATGCTAATCATTTTTACGGGGCTTTCAACACCCTGTCACTTTTGTGCAAAATCAATAGAATGTGCACAAATCAAAACTCACTTGGATGTGCAAATAGCTTTCATACCCATGACGAGAGACCATTTTGGAAAACATAGGGTGGGTTTTTTTCCATCTCAAGTCAAAGTTGTCTTCTGAGAACACCTTCAAAATAATCCCATGCTACTGTCTTTTTATAGTGTATGTCTGCTTACTTATTTGCTTATCCAGTGCCTTTCAATATATGCAAATATGTGCATTGATTTGCTAGTGTTTGTGGTATTTTAAAATGTTCTTTTTTTTTTCCTGAAAACTTCATTGTATTGTGCAATATACTACCGTTGTGCTACCTGCCTTATTTATGCATAAACATGTCAATGAATAAGCTTTAGTGATCCTAGAGGGTCTGTGTATTTGTAAATACAACAATCAAGTAGTATTTAACTTCTAATCTGTATTTGTGGAACATTACCCTGAGGTAAAAGATTATTCACAGTATTGTGAATTTTCAGAATGGGCTTCTTGCCTACTGGATGAACTGTACATCTGTGCTTCACTAAGGGTGTTTTTTTCTGAACAGGAAATGTTACTTATACTTAGAGAATTGTATCATATAATGGAATTTCCTTCAGGGAAATTTGTTCTTATTTCTCCCTAGAAATATTTAGAAATTCAGTTAAAAACAGTTAGAATGCTAAGGTTGAAAAGTGGAGAAATTAAAACTTGAAAGGACCAAACTGGAAATATTGAACACAATCTTAACATTATCCTCTGTACAGAAATATTGTCATAAATACTTCAAAGCTGTGATGATGTATCAGTCTCTGTTCAGGTCCCTGGCTTTGTCCAGCTCCCAGATTCAGGGGAAATTATGAAAGAATGTTTTATCTCAGAGATCTTTTATTCCTTCCTTCAGTGGCTGATCATGTGCCGGAGACAAAATACGAGATTTCTTCAATAGAACAATGAAAAATTTAGTGATGTTTCATTCTTCTTCTTCTCCCAGAATGGGAGGGCATGAAAGAAATCATGCACATTCTTTTATGTAAATAATCTCTGTCTTTTTCAGTTAAACACTGTATCCCTACGCTGAAGTTATACCTCTATAAAACTGAAATTATAACCTGGATGGAGGCTGGCTGATAATGCATATATACAGAGGGCAAAGCTAGAAGCATTAAAACATCACCTTTGTTTTTGAATCTGTCTGCATTTATCTTTAAAAGCCATACTATTATTTGAGTCTAGTTTTTTGAGATTTTTTATGCAGACACACATACATAGAGATAACTTTCCCTGAGATACTTTCAGTGCACATTGGAGAAGACTAGAAATGAAGAGCAAATAAGCAGTTTGAGGTCACTGTACTATGTTCTGTTTAGCTCTGTAGATGTTTCTGAGTCTTAAAATAGTTTGTACTAGGACAAATCGATATCTTTGGAACAAGTTAGCAGAGGAATTTATAAAGTAGTATGCACTGGCATCCTTCAAAACTAGGAAAAAGTATGACTGGTATGACCCTCCAAATGGACTGCTGTATTCCATGTCCCATTTATTTCATATAAGTGGCTCTTTAAAAAAAAAATAAAAAGGCAAAACCCCCAAAATAGAATATGTGACGAAAATTAGGGGTATGACGTAAGTACTGACACTGTTCCATTAAGATGCTGTTTTAGGACAGTGAGCAGGAAACCTCATGTTCACTCTTCTACATACAATTGTTTTAAACCAATTAATAAATAACATTTAAGGAGATTAGAATAAAGGAGCAGATTATAATTTCATTTCATGGCTGGTTAGTAAGAGGGTTAACCAGTTTTGCTGCATTAGACAGAATAGAGTAGTAAATACATGTCTTGTTGAATATTAATTTTTAAATGCTGAAAGAAAATATAACTCTACTGATGGAACTACCATTCAACCTTTTTATTTGAGTTCATCAGCCACTGGCCTTTTATATTTTTACTTACTTATTTGGTTGTTTTAGAAAAATTCTTCACTGCATTAACCACATTAAAATCCTTCTTTAGAATAAGATCAACATCCAAGGCTAAATTTTAAACCTCAAGAAAGGTAAAAGAATCTTTAATTTATGAAACTGAACAAGTAGACTTATCTAAACATCTCTAGGGCTTTAATGGGGGATATCTATAATTCTCTGAATTGTATTCCTTTCACAGTGATATTTTGTAATTCCATTCTATTACCCTTGCTTAACATTAATGAGATAAAAAGATCACATTATGGCGATTGATGTTCTTCAAATTAAATGCACATTTCCATGTACAAAGCTGTCTGCTAATTTAAAAAACATAGCATGTAACATAGAATCATGACCATGGTCATCACTCAGCTGGGATCAGATAGCATTTTTTATCTATTCATTGGATTTAACAAGGCATGAGATGGAAGCAGAATACAAAGTGTGGGTAGATTATCCCATATTCCCCCTTTTGGCCACTTCTTGGCAATCTTAGCGAGGAAACTGAGGCTTCATGTTGCCATGGAAATAAACCTCAAGGTCAAAGGGGCATATGGAAGGTCAGGCAATGACAAAGGAACATCTGAGAGGCCATCTGGATGAGTGACCTGACATAATTAGTCATTAATCCCACTCTTGGGAACAATAGAGTTAGCCGGGAATGTGTTTGGACTTTGATCGTGGTCAGGGTGATCTCATGGGGAAAAGGGAAGAAAGCTCCACTTGGTAACTAAGCAGATTACCCTGGCATGCTGTTAACTAAAGAAGAGTAGTCAGAAGAGGCCAGTGGGATATGCATTTTACATATGCTATGTTTTCCCTTTACTTACTACAGGCTTCTCTAGAGCCATGTGGCTCTAGGATTAGCTTTTGGGTAGTGATTTTTTTGTTGTTGGTTTTTTGTTAGGTTTTTTGTTGGTTTTTTTTTTTTTTTACAGTTTTCAATGAAAAGAGAGCAAGTGTCCCAAAATACTTCACTTAAAATTCCCAGGCAACAGATGGGAAGAGATCTGAAGAGCCAAAGGCATCAGACAGCTTGGTTTACAGGTGTCAATATTTACTAAGTGGAGTTGGGCAGGGTGCCTTTTGGGAAAAAGGGAGAGAATGGCTAATCAGTAAAACGATAGCAATCATCCCTGTTGTCTGTTTTATACTGAATAGTTAGAATTACAATATGCCTGTGTGGCAAAATCTCCCTATCAGCATCTGTCTTTTAATTTCCACTCCTTTCCCTGTCATGTCATGTGTTCATTATTGAGACCAGTGCCTTCATGAGAAGATACCCCTCATATGTATCTGGGATTCTACTGCTTGAAGAGTTGGTGATATTTGGTGACTGATTGTCTATAGTGTTGTGGCATGTGAAAGTGATAATTGACTACAGTAAATGCATGCAACCCAGGACATGCAGAAATTAATTTTTCCTTTGGATAAAAAATATGTTTTTAACTGTGCTATGAAAGGAAATAAATTAAATAGTCTAAGGAGACTAGAGTAAGAACAGAGGGAGATTTCCATGATCTACTCTTTCTTTAAATAAAGTGAAATACAATATGCAATGTGCTCTTTTTTCAGCTAGGGTGTATTTGTTAAATATTTTCCCCTGAAAAAAAAGTTTTTCATTCTATCATATTGTACAATCTCTGCTTAAACATAGTCTTTGCCTGTAACAAAGACATTTTCCTACACTAAGAGCAAAATCTAAGCCACTGATAATTTGCTATAAATACAAGTAAACATCCAGGAATGTCCATAGAGAAGGTCACATATGACATCAGCAACTGCAATCCTTTGCTGTCCTTCTGTAATGAAAATAACTTTTGAAATAATTTCTGCCATCTACAGGTTCCACATTTTAAATTAAGTCTTTAATAATTGATCAAACCCATGAAGAATATGTGCTACTTCTCTGTAATTAGCACTTTAACAGGTCATAGAGGAAACAGCATTTTTCCTTTTCTTATTGAGATTTTTGACACCAAGTGCTACTACTTTTTCCTAAGATCATATCATTAATCTGCTTTATTAATAAACAGTAGTTGCAACCCAGGAAAACATATTTATCAGGTGCAATCAGCAAAATCCTTGAAAACTGTAGGTATGTAACTCTTCTCTTAATTTCTTTTAAGATTACCCAGTGAAGGACTGACAAAGCTGTATTGGTTTGTACTTTCAAAGAGCTATATAGTGTTATATTACGAACATCTAAGTCTTTTATCCATTGAGAAAGATTAATTTTGCTTTTGTATTTTTGTATTTTGTTTTCTAAACAACTGGTTACGGACTATAAGAAATTGCTGATGATACTCCAGGAGAGGAAGGTATATAATCTCTGAGGAAAATTTTTTTATTCTTAGTAGAAGAACTAGTATCATTAATGGATGGGACCTTGGTGAACAGACTTTGTGTGAATAGACAGAAACCAAATCTTGTCAGCTTCATAAGAATATGAGGGCAATTTTGGCAATATTTCAACATTGCTCTGGGAGGAATAATCTAGCCGATGTGATCAGTATTGTTCACACAATGGAAAAACTCAAAACTATACAGGATGGGGAAGACATTAATTTGGAACAATGTATGAGCAACAAATGGCCTCTTTATTTTTTGTGAAATCATCTTGTTTTCATTTGAGAGAATCATGTTATGCCCATTTTATTAGGGGAAAAAATTTCCACATTGTCCTATTTTATTTTTTTAATTATTTTTTTAAAGAATAAAAGTGGAGAAGAAGGGGATTATGTAACATGTTGGCCATTGTGCATGACTTTGGTGCAAAATTATATTCTTCCTTCAACATATTCAAACACAAACACTTGACTTCAGTAACAGTATTTTAGCCTTCACAGCTAATAGGTGCTAGCATAGAATCACTTGAGAGGATCTTGGTATTGAGAGAGATGACCTTGCAAATCTGTACGTTCATCTGTTCTATAAAAAATACAATGTTTTTATAGGACTCTATCCAGACTTCATGTACCACACTGTCCATGAGTAAGTCAGAACAGAATGACTGAATGGGGATATAAACAGGCTATTGTTTAATAGCATTGTTGAATTCCTTAAAGTTTGACTTGAAGTTAATAAGAAATTGTGCTTCAGAATGACTCATCCCAGTGCCAGTAAGAAGCTGCATTTGGTTTCATTTATCAGTACTATTAAATAAAATATATCTTCTGTCTTCCTATTTCTGCCTAGTACCTAGACAGTACTTAGACAGTCCTTTTCCCTCTGTGGAACGTGAGTTAACAATGCTATATCATGCAGGGCTGTGTTGTTTTCATACTTTTCAGTTTGTTTATTTCTTAGTTGTGTATAGTGTTGAAAACAAGACCTTCACCTCCTTGTTTTAATTAACATTTGGTGAAATTTGAAAATGTTTAATTCTCAATATTTTTGCCATCCACCTCAAACAGGATCACAATGTCCTGCCATTGTTGCATCAGTGAGAAATTTCTGCCTTTGATGCAATGAATGAGAATGACACTGTGATCTAATCCGAACTTTGCATAGGTTTTTTATGTCCCTCTTCTGAAAAACTAAAGCTTTGCATGCAAGAAATACAGGTCCCTGCATTTGCCAACACCTGACTGATGACTGCCTGGCTAATCAAGATGGCATTTTAGCTTAGACTGTGAGTCTGTGTTTCTGGTGTCCTTCTGCACTTGTGCTCTAGCAGTTCATCTCATGACATGCAAAGGAGGACAGAAACTACCTGCTGAAAACAACAAAGCATTTTTTATTTCAACTTTAACTCATCTGTCCTGAGGGCGTCTGTCTGAGGGTTCCTCATTTGGTCCAGGGCTCCCCTTTGCCCCCAGATCAATGAAGCTGGTCAGGAAACTAAAAAAAACCCAAAGCAACAAATCTTTCATTCAACTTTAGCCTCCACTTTCCAGACAGGCTTCTGTATGACTTGGTGTTGTTATGGCTCAACAAAGAAAGCCCAAGCCATCGAGTGGTAGTGGCTGGTACCTTCTTTGACATCACTGGATTACAACCCAGAGCAGGGGATTGCACTGCTCAGGCTATACTTCATCCCAGGCACTGATTTATCTGGTGATGGAGGAGTGTGTGATTTCACAGAGCAAAGCTGCACGACTGGAGTGTTCATTTCCACCTGCCTCTCACACTATGCCATAATCCCTGAGCTACTTTATTTATTTTCACAATACTTGATTGAAAAATGGCTTAAAAATACTGAGAAAATTCTAGTGATAATTGAAATATCGATTGAGTACTGCTACTGATATTCTACCTTGGAAGATTCATAGGACTCCAAGGTTATTTCCAATCCTGTTATTTGTTTTCACAAAATGGAAGCCAGAGGTTATGAGCTGATTTCTTATGACCTAGAAACATCATAGATATAGACAAAGAAGTTGCAGTAAGTTTACTGCTTCTTCTGAAGTTATCATTGCATACAAATGAGAAAGAAAAACTCTGAACTCAATTTTTACTGCTCATCTTTGAAGACTGATAACTTTGTACAAATATTTTTAAAGAGAATTCTGAAACAAGTTTTTTTTAGTATTAAATTTTATTTTAAAATCCAAATAACAAACAAAAAGGATTCAAACATCGTAAATTTATCACAGAAAAGCTTTTCATCCTGAATATCCTGGGCTGAAATTCACAATTTGAAAAAGGATGGGAGGGATTGATCTTGTCTTCTTCATCAGCATGCCCATTACTGGGCTATTTCATCTGCATGTGTAGGGGAACTACCTCTTCCTCTATCATTCATTTAATTGTCAATTTTGAGTCCCAAAACCAAGACTTAACTCCAAAAGAGTTAAATATTATTTGACACTTTTAATTGTTCCTTTTGATTAAAACTATTTGTAAGACATGCCTTAAATTCGCAAATAAGTTTGGATTTGCTAGAAGTACTTTTTCATTTCAGCATGAAAAATGCCTCATAAATATTAATTAATTCACACTGAAACTCAATGTATTTTCACAGATATAATATTTGGCAAGGTTAGATTAATGCTTATTATACTATAGCATAATTTTATGTATTAGAATATAATCAGCAAGATGCACCAAGACTGAATGGTGTCTTTGATCAATATTTATGCTGTTTGTCACAGCTGTTATACATAACTACCTTTCTAATTTTAACCATTACCAAAACATTTATGTCATATATGAGTCTGGTTGAAGGAAGAATTCTGCAGAACCAGCCACTGGGAGACATTTCAATATACTGGGAAGACAAGAAGTTTCCTGAAACAGAACAATGGCCTCAAGTACTGACGAAACATTAACAGAGTGTAAAATGCTAAAGTGTAAAATACTAAGTAAACTGAAAAACTATTGAGCTTGGTATACTGCTTCTTGAAACAAAAGTAATTTAAGTTCATAAGAAAGAGGTAAATAAATAGAATCATACACCTAGTTCCTAGGGAATCATAGTAAGCAAAAAACTATAGCTGTCTTTTCGTATTCAAAACAGGAATACTGAACATCTACTTGCTTATAATAGAACTTAAACTTATATCTTGAAGCTGACATTTAAGATCAAAGGCCAGTTTGGAATAAATTTTATTGTATAAATCTTTTTAGTATTTCACATAACACTTGAGGGAAAAAAAAACCCTCAGAGGAAAATAATTATGTTTGAAGAAAGCTTAATGTGTTAGAATTCATGTTAATTCAGTGTTAAGATTCATACAGCAAGCATTAAATTTGCTAGGGAAGTAGATAAAGTGTGTACTTATACTGTCATTACAGAAATCAAAAAAAGGACTGAAAGTCTTGTTGTTGACTGGGTTAGCCTATTAATTAAACACTAATATGCAGTCTTGATATCTGTCTGTAATGTTATATGCGTGCAGCTGCTACCATAAAAGCAACAAACAACAGATTTTTTATACTACAGTTTGCTCAAAAGTATACCTATGCTATAACTGAAATGATCTGTCATTGATGAACTGTCCTAAAATCTTCTCTAAAACAAGCAGGAGCTTTTGGTCTTACAATTTGTTAATGTTTGAACAAAGTACTATGCACATTCATGCAGCGAAACTGAATGCCACTGAAACAATACCAACCAAGAAAATAGGAGAAGCAGATTTATAATACGGTTGATTTGAAAAGAGAGCACAACATATTAAAATTGTCTTAAACATGTATCTGTCAAGACCAATAGATAGCCGAAAAAATTCTTACCAATATTCACAAATATGTTGCAAGACTCAAACTCACAGTCTGATTCATAGTGCTCTTAAAAAAAAGAGTTGAAAGACTCTGTGAGGTGGTATCAGATATGTCAGATATCATTCAGGCAAAATAAATGTTTTGAAAAGCCAGCTGAGTGATTTCTGCCCAGTTTCAAAAGCCAATCAGTTGTCACTAGGACAGCTTTTGCTATCAGGGTTGGGCTGCACAAGGCTGTAGTTAAGTGCCTTCCATTCTTATATAGCAAATTACAAAAGCTAGAGCTGAAAGATGACTACCACAACAAGGAGCATGCTCAGAAACAAAACCACCCACACCAAGAATCCCTCGAAAAATATTGAAGGAAAGGCACCTGACAGTCTGCTCTGTCTAGCTGACCACATCAGCAAATCCCTATGCTTGTTCTTTTAGTCCACCATCTTCACCAGCCAAAACAAAATTCTTCAGGGATGGAGTACAAAGGAGAGTCTGGAAGAAAAATACAAGTACTCAAGTTCTGAAACTGGACTTACCCATTTTTACGATAAACTGCAGATGGAGGGACTTCTGTGATGGTTTTGAGGCTAATATATAACAAGTTGTTATTTATTGCTTCTCAGGTTTACATTACTGGTTTCTGAGAAAGCTATTCTGCTCTCCTTGAGCAAAGTTAAAGATGCAAGTTTAAATCACTGAAAGTCAGGGACTTTAGTCTTCACCTGTTTGATTTTTGCTTTCAAATGGACTCCATGCGTCCTGACAGGCAGTTACAAGGTCTGAGCTGGGAGCCAGGTTCAGACAGCTCAGAGATAATAGAAAACAGGTCCATAAATTACTTCTCACTTATTCCCAAACATACGAGCACTTCCAACCTGCTTGTTTGATTTTGGCATGAGCAAGTTCAACTTTAGTTTTGGTCTTATGTTGTCATCTTGACTCTGCCTTGAAGAGGAAATGCTCATAAGAGGTATTGCTGGGAAGCAGTTTAGGAAGCTGCTCCTTGTTGCCTCTCAGCTGTACACTAATGGCTTCCAGCTGAACTAGCTGCATTCATGCTTCATCCCCAGCCTGTCCCCATGCAAACTGCTGCTGGTGACGGACACAAGCCCAGTCAGATGTCTTAGGTATGAGGGCCAGGAGCCAGTGTTTCTTAATAGTAACTTTACTGCTTTCCTGCCTATCTCTTAGTGAGTTCCTGTCTTCAGCTCTGCTCCTTCTGTGGTCTTTGGTGAAACAGGGTTAGCGCTCCCCTCAGTGGTGTCTGTGCTTCAGCTGGGAGCCATTAACTGACAGCTTGTGAAATGGCAAGGAACAAATTCCTAATTGCCTGTCAGCTGTAGCTGCCTGAGAAACTCTTCCAGCATGTGTC
The DNA here is from genome assembly GCA_013400415.1 of Scytalopus superciliaris. Lineage (NCBI taxonomy): Eukaryota > Metazoa > Chordata > Aves > Passeriformes > Rhinocryptidae > Scytalopus > Scytalopus superciliaris. The sequence goes on from VXBX01000100.1 coordinate 435,618, forward strand.
GCGGCAAAATTAAGAAGGTTATTTTGGTTATTTCAAACTACCCATAGCAGAGGTTTAGACTACTCCAGTTTCATTTTTTGTGACAGGATTGTCTAAGACCGCTCACAAAGTCCAGTGATGGAGAAAGCCATGAATCCTTAAAAACCTCTCCACTTTAGTTCTTAACGCAGACAAAGCTATCCATGATCACATAGGTCTCACATGAGGCACAGATTTAGGAAGACCCCTGTGACTGCAATGGGAATGATGACCACATACAAAACCATGAAGGTTTGGCAACAGATCAGGGTACACCCTGGACAGAAGCACAGGCACAACTGCCCTATGTATAACTTGATTGCTGTATTTTTGGAAAGACAGTGGACAATGAATTTAGCTTGCATGACAGCGTACTGACAGAAGGATTCCTGCAGGAGGAGAGATGTCCATGTTAACCACTCCAGTCTCAGTTCAAATGGCTTTAAAGCCACATCTCACACGAGGCTGCTTTACCTGCCAGGAAAAAGCGTAGTCTGCACTGGCAGATGCTTTGCTATTATTTTGCCTTATGCTAAACATTAGGAGAGCCAAGAGTGTAAGGGCCTTCAGGTCAGAAGAAGAGGGGACTCCTATGTGTCTGTAGCCTATTTGTTAAAGCTATGAGGTTTCAGACTGGGTTTATTTTCTTATTTCCACTTGTGTATTTTATCTTAGGTACTCTTCTATGTTGTTGCCCCAGGAACTGAGAAAGTAAGAGGTAAACTGAATTTTGTTTTAGTGTTCACCTGTTCAGGTTCCACAGTCAGGAATCTTAAGAGTTACAGTATTCTGTATGGAGAGGGACAGAAAGATGAACCAAAATACCTTAACCTTATCTCACTCATGGCAGTACATGGAGGGACAGGGACTCAGAGCTAGAATTTTACAAGTTATAAACTTGCAAAAAGTGAAGGCTTTTTTTTATACCAAGAGCCAAATGTGCTCTGATGGTTCTGGATAAACATAAAGAGAATAAGCTATTAGTCTGGAGGTGAAAGAACAGGAAATCTCTCAATAGATCTGCATCCAAGAAATGTGCACGGTATCTGCCCATTAAAAATGAAAAGCAGCCTTTCTAACAGTTGTCAGCCTGTGAAAGTCTGATTTTTATTTCAGAAACCTCTTTGTTTTAGAAATTGTTTACACTGGATGGGTAGAGATAAAGCAAATTGGCCAGCAGTATAGAATCAGACCCTTGCTTAAGGGTCCAGCACCCAGGCAGACAAGAAGTGGGCAAGCAGAGCTATTTTGGACAGGTAGGTGTTCAATTTCATACATATGATTAGCTGATAGCTTGAAAACTGTTACTTCCATAGATACCTAGGTTTCCAACTCACTAACCTCACCAATGTCACTACTGACTATTGGGGTACCTCTCAATAGTAGTCTTAAAAGAGCATCTGAGGGCTGAACATCACAACCCGGTGCATATATGTTACAGTCAGCTAGAAGTTGAAACTCCAGTTGGCTTTGTGTTTCATACTGCAAAAAGACATCTCTGATTTGTTAGCATATGCTGGATTTCAGTGATGACACCAGCAAATGAAACCAACTGCATTAAGGATTGAAAATGTGTGTCATTCAGAGACCAAGCCATCCACGGCCTTCTGAATTTCCGGAGTTGCAATGTTCTGCTGTTAAAATCTTGATTGCCGGGGAAGACACAGAGTTCTTAAATTCTTATCTCAAGGAAAAGGGCTTATGTAGTCTTTTCGAGTGTGTTTGAGCAAGACCTAGTCCTGCTGGAAAGGGAAAGAAGCTAAGGCTGCTCAGAGGTGTGCTAATTGCTAGAAACTAATGAAGTGTCTTCAGCTGTGTCTATATTGTGCCAATGTTTACTTGACTTGTTCACACTCAACTGTAGGTGGCTCTTCCAAACATTCCTGTTTCAGTATGCTTTTTGTGGAGATACAATACTGGCAAACATGTCAAACTTCACTTCTATACCTTCTCTTGTAAATAAATGACTTGAAAACATTTTTGAACTGAACTTTCTGTTGCTGGTTCCTTTTCAGGCAAAAGTTTATGAATTGTGTAGTAAAAATATAGCTGTTCAGGACTTCTGAAGCTGATGGTAAGCCAGTGTCTAATTAATTTCCAGTTACATTATACCTACATATAAATCAAGTATCCTTTGAAAAGTTATTAAACACATAGCTTGTGTCATATGACTAGTGAATACTGGCAGCTAATTTTGATTAATCAACTTCAACTAAGTAACTAACCACAAATCAGATATGATGAACAAATACTTATAAATTTTTACTTACTTTATTGGAAACTAGTTCAGTTTTGTTTGAAAAATAAGTATTCAAGGGATTGTAATTAATTTCTTGCCTTTTCTTTTTAAATAGAGGTTCCAAATCATGTAGATGACTTGTGGAAGACTACTGGGTTGTTGACAGTTTTGGCCTAGAGAGGATGAGGCTGTAGGTCTGGGAAAGAAGTGAAAAACACCACCTGTGTCCTTGAGCCAAGCCCAGGAAAGCTGAAGAGAAAAACAACTGTAGAAAACAAGAGTATGTTTTGGGACTTACCAACATGAGGAGAGATGTCGACTACCTATCAGAAGATAGTTTTGGACTGATGGACAAGTGTGCTTGGCAAATGACAAATAGTTTGTGTGTGTGTGTGCAGTAGAAAAATAGTATAAAAAGCTAAGCTTGTAGTTAATAAAATGGCTTTGCTCTTGCTTGTAAAAAAGCCTGACTCTGCTCCATTATTTAGAACGTCGCAACTCATGCCCGCAATGACTGAAAGAAACACAGATCCAAAGCCTGCCTGCTCAGAACTGCCATCCAGACTGACCCACCTTTTCTCCACTGTTTGACGTTTGACATGTAAGTTACTGAAAACATAACAAGGTACATTTTTGTAGAATGTTGGACTAGATGACATCTTGGGTGTTCCTTCCAATTTGAACCAGTTTATGGTTTGGAAGCTAGTAAGTAAACACAGAATATACAAAAACAGAGTAATAGGCTTTCTATACCTGCTTTCTTCAGTGCTTTGTAAGTAACTACAAAGTTATGGTAAATTTCATTCAAGTTATCTTTGAGTATGAGTAAATCACAGCCACATTACTGAAACTGTATTCACTTTTAGGAGAAGCTACTCCTGGATTTAATCTGAAGGACCTCAGCAGGGTCTACTCCTTCCTTCTGAGTTGAGCACTAGGTATAAAGAACCAGAGGTCAGTCAGTGTTTAAAACAGTCTATGTTCTGACTGCTAATTTGACTGAATAGATTAAACCTAGTAGGAGACACGGTGCTGCTGGCACCTGCATTTGAACACCCTAGGAGTAAGCACATAGGTACAGAAGAATTTTGTACAAAATAGCTATGATAAAGATGAGTCCTGACAGGGAACATGATATAATGCTGAAACTTTACATTAGCTAACCCAATACTGCTTGGATCATAATCCTTACATTACTACTGAGGCCTATCAAGCCCTTGCTTGATACTGAGGGTATATCTTTATATACTCTCAGTCTCTCAGTGAGATTGTAAGTGGAAAAAAGGAAGAAAAACTTAATGGGATGACAGTTCTCATTGTTCTCAAATTGCCCTCAGATACAGTGGATACATTCCAGTGATGAAGCATGTGTTCAGTGGTTATAGTCATGGGCAACAGTTGAAAAGCCCATGACAAATAGATGTTGATTACTTTTGAAAATCTCAGCTTTGTTTTTTTGCTGAACACTTCTACAAGGAGGCTCCTTTATGCTCTGCAGTGCAGCATTCAGTGCAGGAAAGTAATAGGAATGCAGTATATAACATTTATATATCATTATCATCATCATCATTATCGTGATGTGTTATCTGCCTGGCAATCTGCTTGCAATATGAATGACAATTCTTCATATTGGTCATGTTTTTCCATGAAGCATCTAATTATTGCTGGCAGAGAAAGGCAGCTTGGATTTAAGAAGGCACCAGATGTTGGCAAAACTGCTTTTAAACTCCTCTTTGTTGCTTCCTGTAGCTTGCAACATACAGAGAAACTGCAGCAAATTGGTAGCCTAATCTCTTCAGCTGTTTCTGTTATGCTTTAGTACCAATGTCTGTGTTGTGGACACCCAAGGAAACCAGTAAATCTCATCCAGTTCTTCACTGTCGCCCACTGGTATCACTTAAAGATATTCATGACAGCTAGTCCGTACCTTGAGAACAACCTTGAGGGGGACCAACATCAAAGAATGGCTCAGCCTGAGGTAAAGAACTACTAAATTTGGAAACCAAATCTTTCCTTTTAGAAAAGTATTTTGCACCGAGTTTTAGCAGCATGGGGCCAGGGTTTGTGCGGAGTGCTGGTTTCAGTATGATCTCTTTAAGAATATACATATTCAGAACCAGATGAGAGCTTCAGAGTTTCCCACTTAAGAGACTTTTTCCACTTGCCTAAGACTTGTATTTTCCAGGGGTTTATCCTAAGGTCCACATCATGTAGCTGCAATTAATTCCTTGAATGCTCATGAGCAGACACCATCAAAAATAATTTTGTTATAGGCTAATGTGAAGGAATTGGTAAGAGACATAAGGAAGAAAATCAACTGGACTGAACCCTTTGCGTGAGTGTATTATCTATGTCAAGAACCATTAACAACATCCAATATTATATACACAATAATATATGATTTTCAAGAGGTACACATTTCCACTTATTTTTTCTAGTTTAATAACACTTTCTTTTTTTATTTTATTTGATTTTTAGTGTTTGTCAGCTTTCTAACTTCCCAAAAAATGAATGACACCACTTATCTTCTCTGGAAAAAGGGTCTTCAGTTAGCTAAAGGACTCTTTGTTAAGTCCTAAAGAGAATTACAAATGGCTTAAAATCACACTAAGTTTCTTTTAAAGATCCCTTGGGTCTGATTGTCTCTTTACAGACACTAAATTATACAAGTGTGATTATTTTTGTGGTATTTCACTGCAGAAACCATCCTTCAGTTGTAAAGCAACAAAAAATGAAGTATCTCAATTCTCCATATTATGCTTGTATAGAAAGCAAAATTAGCAAGGAGAGAATCATTCTCACAGTAAGCTAGTTCATTTTAACCCCATCAAACAACAAATAAAGTTATTCAAAGAAGTCATATGATCGAACAATCATTTGCATTGATAAAATATGTGGTTGTCCAACTGAAATAATAATTTTTAATATGTTTATAGATAGTCATTTATGGCCAAGATACATTAATGAGCCAAATCCTGAGTCAAGACAGGTCAAACTACCTTCATTTCCTGTATAATTATCTGTCAACTGAATATCTTACTATCTGTAAATGGGGAAAAGTTTAGCAGAATGAAAAGTTGGAATGTTAAAAGTATTAGCATTTCATTATTTTTCTTAATAAGAATGTCACATAAAATATCTCATACCTAGATGCCACAATCTCGTTTTCTAAAACGCTACACCTAAAAGACAAAGCTAAAGGTTAAAATCAAATGCAATTATATTCCCCAGAAATAAAATGGATATACATTAAAAGTATAGTTAGGTTGTAAATTCATTTAAGTTTTTAAAAATTAGAAAGGAATTTATAAAATGCAAATTAAAGGAGAAAATCTTATTTATCTCCTCTGTTTGTATGGTAATTGGCTGCTTTTAATGAATTAATCTCATGCACAGACTCCTGCTAAATTAGACTACCTATAATGTACTGTCTTCAAGTAACTTCACACTCTCATTATGGCCTCCCTAATTTCTAAAGTAAAATTAATATAATTAGGGAGCAAATCAATACACATTGATCTTGAGTTACTTCAATGGAACAAAAGAATAACAGATTAAAAGGAGGTGATTTTTGTTAGCATTGATTTTGTTAGCATGCTGCAACAACAGTGTTGAAGAATTAAGTCTTAAAAAATTTTCCTTCCCTGAATGATATTCTCTGGTAATTTAATATTCTCTCTGAAGCTGTGTTTGAAAGAAATAAAAGAAGAATCTTTTCACCTTCTATATTTGGGTGACTGTTTTCTTATGACATAGTTTTCTTATGGCAAATGACATTGAGTGTATTTTCTTTTCATGAAGATCGATTTCAGGCTGCAAATTATTTCATCAACTGATGTTTCCTTTTCCAAATGTAAATTAAAGGTGGATGCATTCTGGCAAACACTACCTGAATAAATAACTGGTAGTATACTAGGCTATAATCAAGCATATGCAGTGAGGAACTTGACGTTCATAATGAGAAATAATGGAGGCATTCACACAAATCAAAGCAGCAATGCTTTTCTACATACCCATTATTTTATGTGGAAGAAAATGACACTTTCTAGCAGAAAAGAGTAAGTTCCTTGTATTGTATTCAGGCAGACGTGTTGCTATATAATAGCTTTAGACTGACATTTATTAGTAAGATGGGAGGGAAAAATAATAATGTGTTACCTCAGCAGCTGAATTCCATATTCTAAAAGTTGCTGCTGGGGATAGAAAAGTGTCAGGTGGTTCTAGACAAGCTCCTGTGCCACCTCGTGTTTCTCTGGAGGGCACCAGGCTGCTACAGCAGGTAGACTTTATCCAAACTCATAAGAGCACGCTGATTGAAGTCAGGGGCAGCTAATTTGCTTTCCACATCTTAAAGTCTCTACAGAGCGTAAACCCTTTTTCCTAACTCATATTTCGTTTCAGTATTTTACAGCAGCTTTATAATATGTGGTCAAATTCCCCTGCTGCATGTGATAAATCTAAATTGCTTTGTTTAAAAAGGTAATTAATTTAGAGTTTTTCTTTCAATTTTCACACCATATGAACATGAATAAAGCTTTTCATGGTGTATAAATTTATGTACAGTGATTACCCAAATGAATGACAGAAACAGCTGCACCTTAAATCTTTACACTGAATATTCTGATTTACTTGAAGTTAAATTGCAGATTCTAGTTGCATTTCACACATTCGTTTAAACATAATTTTAGGGAAACAATAGCTGGACATATAAGAAATGCTATAAATATTAGAGGAAGATGAGCTTTTATCTTTTATTTGCAAATATAGAAAAGGGTTTGCATGATATAATTTTGTTTACTAAAATAGGGCTTTGATGGAGGTAAGGTTATTTGATTATTTAACAGTATTCCAGAATAAGTTATATGGTGATACAATTCTAATTCAACTAACTCTGTAACAATCAGAAGCAAAACATACCTGACCTTGTACATGATAGGTACAAAAGTTATTGTTTAATATTAAATTTTGTCATTTAAAAAACAGAAATATTTTAAGACAAACTCTTAGTGAAAACAATGTAGATGTAATGTAGAGGCCTCCATCACCTAAAAATATAAGTTTGGGGATTTTTCTGTATTAAGACATTCTAAGCAGGCAAAGCAGATGATAATGACATTTTAAATAATTTTTTAAACTTTTAATTTCAGAAAAATAATCTCTGCTATTATAACTAAAGCAGCTACAGCTGTGCAGGAATATGACATTACCAGGAAAACTGAGACTTCCTCTTTTATTCTCATGGAGCAGTATTTACTTTAGATCTTTTTCTTATTTCTTCATTACCCTCTTTCTGCATTAAGAAATGCTAGTATACCTTATTTAATAAAATTTTTCAGATGTTATTGATCTTGAACCCTGTTTGAACAAATTAAGTCTTGATGGTAGCAAATTTTGACTTGAGGCAAAGTCTGAGCATCTGTGCTGGAACCAAAATAATCTCACCCAGTCTTGCTGGAGAACAATTATTTTTATTTCAGTTTCCATATGGCACCTCATGAAAAAGCTTCAGGAGAAAAGTCACCATTGTCAGAAACAGATTGATCCTTGAGCCCATCAAATAAATGGTACCTTTTGTTGATGTCCATGAGAAAGAAATTGAATTGGGGGGATATCTCCTGAATAGTGATATTGTAGGCCAAGGATACCCAATTAGTACCTGAGATCCTACTTCGATCTCAGGTTTATGTTCTCTTAAACTGAAGTGAAAGATGTTGAAGTATTTTTACTGTGAGTTCACTGACTACTAAGCAGAGTTACAGGAAAATGAGGATTTTTGTATATGAGTTCTTTTAAGAAAGCCTTTTTTTTTTAGGATTTTAATGGCAAATTATTTTTCTCTTTTCTTTCAACCCCTTCTTTTCTCTTTTCTTCCCCCTTCCTGTTTCTCCCTTCTTTTCACCTTTCCTTTTCCCTTCTCTCTCTTTTTTTCTTTTTTCCCATTTTTATTTTTTCTTTCTTGCTCCACTTTTTTTTTCATTTTCTTTTTCCCCGCTACTTGTTCCCTTCCCTTTTCTTCTTTTTTTCTTCTTTACTTTGCCACATCAGCAGCAACCTTCTCTGACAGAACAGTTCTTTTGACACCATATAAAGAATCCCACACTGAGACTGAAAAACACTTGTTAGAACTGGAGAACTATCCTTTGTGGGAAGAGCATGTCCAATGTGTCATGCAATTGCCTAAAAAGAAAGAGTAGAGGTAGCAGAGAAACAATAGGTTCATTCAAAGACAAGAAAAAGAAAAGCAGAGTAGTAGAGTTGATTCCAGAGTGATAAATTCAGGGAGAGCTAGACTTGGGCTAGACTTGGTGCTAGGAACTCCCTCATGACACTAAAGTTGTCTGAAGCCACTGCTGGCTTCTGGAAACTTCTTCCAGGTTTGTGATAGGTTAATGCAAGACCTAGGAATCAGTGCTAAGTTCACTCTTGTGACCTAAAAGTGAATTCCTAATTCAAAGGAGCCTTTTTTTTCCTTTTAACTAGAAGGGACTGGCTCAATTCACATTTGGCTAAGATGATTATAACAGCATCATGAAAACGGGGAGAAATATTTCTTTTTCTCGTCTCTTCTGTTCCTAATTCTTAAGCTATAGCAAATACATTACTTGGCCAGAGGAACAGGAAAAATAGCCAATGGCTGAGAATAAATGATAATTCTCTCTCAGATCACATACAGCTTGAAGATGGAAGGTTTAACAGAAAAAAAAGCTGCTAATCAAAGGGAAAATAATTTTTGAAATTAATTATAATAATTGGAAAATTAAAAAGTAAAATTATTTTTTTTAAAAGTAAACTTTGCCAAACTTTATGGAACTGTAAAAAAGAACCATCTGATTTCAAACTGCACAAGAGTCCAGCTAGAGCTCAGGAGAAATTAATTTGAAGGAAGGCTTATCAACATACAGATATAGTCACAGAGAATCATAAATGGAGTAGCAAGACAGGTAAAGGGACAAAAATGTGAAAGGACAGGTAAAAAGGGTCCTCTCAGTGCAGGCTTTCTGAGACAAAAAGGCACATGTATATCCATCCTGTAAGTGCAAATTTGGAAAACCACTAGAAAGACTGCACTGGAAGTATTTGCCGAGAGCAACATTTGTGCCTCAATAAACATACAAATAGGATAGAAATCATCAAAGCCAGAGTTCTGTGAGATCTTTCTTGGGCAAACTTCTGTGGATGTATTCTTCGCTCAGAATGAGGTAATCTGTGTTACTCAAGCTTTCCTGAAGAAGTAAGATCTGTGGAGTGGAACTGACATTTTAGGAAAAGAAAGGTTATCATCCTCATTTCCATATCAACACCTGGATATATTGTCATCACAGAGAACTGATGTGAAGGAGATATTGATCAGTAAGCTAATTTTAGTTTGAGTATAACATTGAGAAGGACTTATGTTTACTTTTAGATTTCAGTAGTTTTTTAGCTTGCTTACAGTATTTCTCAGGAAGCTTCAGTGAGAGATATATTTTTAGGCATTGTTGTGAACCTTGCTAGTCCATTGAAAAAAGCCTTGTAATAGCCATCACCTCATGGAGTGGTAGAGAAAAGATACCTTGTAAAAATGTTCAGTGACAAAAGGGGAAAGAGAATATATCCAGACATGTTGAGAATTGAATTAGGGAATCTAAAATGAATCACAGACATTGAGAATTATGCAAGATGGATTGAGTTCAGTGGATTTGGATAAGCTTATTACTGCCACTCATGCACAGATTATACTATTTTAAAAACAGAATCTCAGAAAATGTGTTTCTAGAATTTTACTCCTACTCTAGGTGAGAAATAAATCACATCCCGCACACTTCATCTTTCCTGGGAAACACCATTTTTTACAATTACCTCATTTATTGCCAATGAGTATGGACAAAGGTGTAACAGGAAAGGATGTCTTGAAACAGACAAAGACCTCCCAAGCCATTACAGTAAGAGATGTCAGAGACATTTTATGTTTAAGTGTTGCTAGAATTCTTGGACTAAGAGTTCTCTGATGTATCCCAACATAGCCTGGGTATGATACTAACAAGTACCTTACTCACATAATACCTTTGGAGTAGCACCAGCCATACACTTATTTAGGCAATCTTGCTGACACAACCTTAGTATCCAATAACTCCAATCAATAAATTCACAGGACAAGACTCGTCAGAGAGAAGGTTGGGTCCACCATAAAATAATTTCACAATTAACTGCAGAAATGATAGCTTCTGTTCAAAGTTAATTTACTCTGTAAGTCAAAGTTACTCTTATAAGTAAGAGATGGGCTAGTAGCCAAGATTTCATAAGAGCAGCCCTTTATGCCTTGTAGGCAGAGTTCCTGTTACAAGCCTGTGCAGACTGTCCAGCATTCTTCATTATTTCCCAGAAGGCAATAGGGAGCCCTGGTTATTTATTGGCTCAAATTATTCATCACCTTGATTGCACATGACTATGCTCCCCTTGGGTGCCATAATAGGATTCAAGTATGGCCCTAAGATATCTGGTAAAGGAATTAGTTATTATTTCTTCTGCAATGCCTGAATGCCCAAATTATGATGATCCGATGTTGAGTGTAAAGAAGGCTGAAATTAGAAATTACTGTTTGAAAATCCCTATTATGCAGAAATTTAAAAGTTAAAATCAAAAATTTAGGACAAAATCAGAATTCTCCTGGAGAAAATTTTCTGTTTGCCAAGTGGTGATTTTTAAAGGAAAAGTATTTGTTCTGTCAGATTTGGTATCTGGCTTTGAAAATATGCCTTATCATTACATTTGCAATCATTTTGTAGAGTCTCTCTGAAGTTTCATCTAGATTTTGTGACAATGAAATTCTAAATAATCATATAAAATTCCTTTACCAGAGCAGGCTTGCAGTCACTGTGGACAAAATATAAATGAACTATTGCTACCTTTTTTTTCTAGCCCACATAAGCTACCCTAGTAGGATAAAAAGAGTGGATGAGCATAAAGCTTGCTTTCCCTCTTTCCCACGTCTTTTTTTCTAACGAGATAGGAAGCTAAAAATTTTATTTGACAAGGGGAAAAAACCCTAAAATGAACACTGCAAGTAGCCTAGTCTCCAAAAAGCTTCAAAACTAAAATGAATTTAAATGTGGAACATCAAGTTTATATAACCAAAGTCAAGAAAAGTCAAGAAATCCACAAAGTTTTCAATAATTACCAATCATAAATACTCCATTCCTAATCCTGTTTCCTTGTTAAATGTGAAGCTTAATAGATTATTGATTGTGCTGTAAAACCCATACCATAAAATATAGAAGATATGCGCAGTGGTAGCATCAAGGTTGCTCTTGTAGCATTAACTTTTATGTTTGCTGACTCTGGATTTTAACTACAACTTGAAATATTACATTTTTATACCAACAGTTCATGTAGCTCTTACTAAAATAAATTGTACCTACCTTTAATATTTACCAACAGACTAGAAAAGTAAGACAACGGTCTTTCTATTCCAAATTTGTTGTGACAGTCATGACAAACATATGGATAATAACAGTCTTGCAAGCAGGACGCTTATCTGTTTTACTAGTTCAGAAAGGTCTGATTGATGTGAAAGACCAAGGTCTCTCTAAAGATAATTTAGCCATTTCCATACAGTTTACGCTTGTGTTAGCTGTATCCTGCAAGGGGACTCCCAGGGGGATTTTCTCTGACCTTCCTTCTAAAAGGTAACATATAAGAGATTCCTAAAGGAACCATCATCTAACAAGACTAATGATAGCTTCCATGCCTATTATCATTCAGTGAGAGTGAAAGAGACTTTAAAAATGCAGTACCACATTCCTCCCTTGATGTTTCTCATGATCTATTAAGGTATTAGATGCCAGATAAATTAATCATTAAAAACTTACAGTTAAGTCTTTACAAATAATAACCAGGTGTACTTTGATTATTTCTTATCTTACTATATATATTTGTATATTTCTGTCACTATGCACAAGTAATACAAGACAATTTGTTTATTGATGAGCAATGGCTAGCTAAAGTTCGCAAAAAGATCTATATTCCTTAGCCTTCCAGTGCATTAGAAAGTTAGGAGGATTACAGAAATCCATTCATTCTTCATTTCTGAAGTAGCTCATGATTTGTCACTATACTATCCTTTCATGCTATTTTAGGGAGTGTGAGTTATTGTGATGACTATTTATTAGTGCATATAGGCTACCACTTGATTTATTTTTTTCCTGGTCAGTAGTACTTTGCTTAAAAGTTTCTCCAGTGCAGTTACTACAGAGAATTTTCTTGGGTCCTAATTTTTATTGAAGCAGCTTTCTTTCTTACCTTGGCTTTTTTTTTTTTTTTTTTAGCATAACAGAGATTATCTACATTTCTGTTTAAACTGTTGTCACCATAATATGATTATTGACATATTTTTTTCCTGGTACCCTATGTATTTTTTTAATAAAGGAAAAGCTCTTTCAAAGCAGTGATGACTTGTTGAATTTGACTGTTGTCATAAAAACCTATTTATTTTCTTCGGGGTTTGCATTCAGTCCCATGGGGACTATGAGCCTGCATTTCTCTAGTGACCTTGCTGCTATCTAGAGATTTTAAGCTTTCACTTTAAATCAGGAGAAATGATTGACCTGTATGATTGGAACTTGTTTCCTGATGTGAACTAGTTCGGCTCTATTTCTAGATCTCTAAGTAAGCATGCATTTGCACTGAATATGGATAATTTTTGGTGTTTCTCTACTGGAATAGAACAAATACAGATACATTCAACAGAGTAACTTTAAATATGTTTTCAAATACTAAAAATGTATTCCAACAATGCTATTTATATTCTATTTTATAAACCAGCATGCTTATATTTTTCAATATGATGCCTTAATATCTGTTTAGTTTTATGTTATTAAGAGTCTTGATTGTTATCATGGATATTTGGAAAAGATGCACCAGAGCCTATTCATTCAATCAATGGCACAAGATTTCTCAGGTATTTCACTGAATGATGTGCTGATATAGGTATATAGAATGATATAGAAATATACAGATATATTACTATATAAGAAGACTATCTAGAGGTCTTTGTGTTCTCCTGACTATTTCTAGTGGATCTGTGTCTGCCACAGATTTAGCATCATTTATGGCAATCCCTGCTAAATAATAAGATGGACTGGTGCGAAAAAGCGCAATCTGTTTTGGAAGTAGTTGCTCAGTATACAAGTTAGGCAGAGAAGTGAGTCATCATGGAAAATGTCTTTTACCACAAAACTAATTTTCCCCCTAACCCACTAATCTGCAACATATAGGAACTTAATATGTAAGCAACTGTAGTGTGCATGGCATCCTGGAGAGGATTCAGGAAAAAAAGATACACTTCCTCCATCTCCTTCATCCATAGGCAGACAGCATGACAGATGCTCTACTGTGGCAAGTCTATATGAGCCAACAGCCCTTGCATGCTGTGGTGCTTGCTCCTGTGCTCGTGCCAAGGCTCTCCTCTGCTTTCCTCAAAACTGTACAGAAAAATACCATCCCAAATAGTAATGGCAAAGCCCCAAATCACCTTGGCAGAGACAGTGCTACATACACACCTACACCCAAGGTATCTACATCTGTGATGTGATGAGACATCTAATAGTAGCTTCCCTTTCTGAAAGTTGCAAAACTTAAATAGAAAAGAAAATGAAAGATCAAATGAAGATTAGTGAATCAATTATTAATTAATTTAAATAATTGTAATTCCCCATACCATCCCATTATTTGAACAAGAACTTTGTTTTCACATACTCTTTGGCAAGATTATTCATTATTTCTGGACATAATCCATAACCTGCTGAATAAACATAAGAAATATCTTAGTATATTCTTGACATCTGAAATCCAAAAGGTTTTAACAATGAAAATATAAAGAGATGACCAAACTTTTGGTAGGTGGATTCTGATCTCTATGCTCATTAATATAACTTTAAGCTTCATGTTTGTCGTTTATTTGAAATATTTTGTTGTTTGTTTCTGAGGTCCACAACTTCTACCACAGTAGAGTTCCAATACCAGTAGAAGATTCTCAGTATTACAGTAGTGACCAAAAAACCCCCCAATTTTCTGGAGAATATTCCTGGCACTACAATTAATATGCTACTGTATTTCACAGACAGCATTAGAAAGTAATGAATAAAGTTGGAATGTTAGTTGGTGAATCTTATGATTTATGCAAGTCAATGAAGAAAAGTTCTTCATGGACAAAGCTGGATAGCACAGATAATATCTACAATCAATTGATATGATTTAAGGCAGTTGTCATGTTAGGTGTAGGTTTTATAAGAATTCTAAGACTACCAGAGTAGTCATGTAAATATTTAAAATTATTTTTGCATGGTATATTATGAACCACTTACCCATCTCTATCACTGGCACTTGACCTAAGAAAAAATGTGAAATACCCTCACAGAAGAGCTGTCCTCAAGACTACATTTAGAGGAATGGATAAGACTTCAACAATTGTTATGTTACTTTGCAGACATTCCTCTCCTTTCTTCTAATACATTCACTTAGGCATCGATTTGAAGTGACTTTTGTGGCATGAACATGGTGGTAGTAACACCAGGGTTGTGGGTTTGATCCTTGTATGGGCCATCCACTTAAGAGTTGGACTTGATGAACCTTGTGAGTCCCTTCCACTCAGTATTCTCTGAAATCTCTGAAAATATCTGATATGCAAGGTGAACTGCTAACAATATTTACACATGCATCAGTGAACTTCAGTTGCCTGCATGACATACCTTCCCTAAGGGTATACCTTGCCTAACATGTGTCAGTAAAAGGACAAAAGTAAAATGCAATTTTCATATTGTTGAAAATAAGTGCCGAAAACTTATTGTTGTACAGGCTTTAAACAAACAAACAAACAAACAAATTCTTACCTAGCAAATCTGTGAGACAAGAAAAAGAAGGTGAAAGACAACATTTTGAGAGTACCCACAATAAAGTAATTTTTAAAAAATATTATATTAGTCAAAATGGAAAACATTATTAACAGCATCTTTGGTTTCCTCTTTTAGACTCTTCCAAATCTGGAAACCAGCTTCACCCCATGTCTCTCTAGACATTTGCATGATTAGGAGGCTGGTCTTATGGGCAGCAAGAAAACCATCAAGGACAGATCATATCTTAGGCAAGCTGTACTGTTTTTGAAGATTCCTTTCCCACTTTCTGGTAGGGGATAGCTCTAAAAATCAAAGCCTTAAATTTAGCGTTTATTCCCAATAAGGGAACAGAATAAATGGAAAAGAATACCCAAAGTGTACCAGTCTGTTAATCTCCTTCAAACTGGATCCAGGTATGATATAGTCAGATGTAGGATAACTTGCTCCTTATTCTGATAGATAAAAAAAAAACTGGCTGTTTTTGCTTCATAAGGAAGGATGAAATATAGTTCTAAACTTCTCAGAGATTGTCACTAAAGTTATTACACATTGTCTATTCAGGCTGGATACAGTGGTGAGCAGGCTCAAGAGACAGTCGTGCAGTGTGATAAGGAAGGCAAGAAGAGACAGAGGAAATTCAGCATAAGCTAATTTAGAATGTTATTCTCTGAAGAGAAGGAGTTTGATGTTGAAGATAGCACTGCATATCTTCAGTCTTCTCCTGTTATCTCTCTGCAAGTATTCTCTGCACCAGCTAACAAATTTTTGGTAACCATGCTGCCCTGTGTAACACTTCTCATTTGGTTTCCTAAGTACCCTGGTTAAGACTTATGTTCAAATCCTATGACTGTACAAATGAATAATTGCCTATAGTGTTAATAAGTAATAAAAGCTCTAGCATAACATACCTATAAGGCAAATGAGAATTAAAAATTGTAGTGCAGAGAAGTGAGTGTGGAAATGATAGAGATATGGAGCACTGTCATAGGAAAGGAATGTTGCATAAACAAAGGGTGATGAGGAAGTGATGGAAAAGCACATCAGAGAACCATTCTCTTGCTCTGTTGCCTGACTATTTCCAAGCATAATAAAAAGAAGAGATACGAGGATAATAAAATTCATGCTAGACACATCTTTAAAGAGGAAACTGACCAAAGAATAAAAAAAGCACTTTCTTCCTATGTGTTTTAAATTTCCCAGAGTGCATTCATCTCCAGTAGCAAAGTACAAAGGTACCACTGGTCCCTAGCTAATTTAAGGTATAGTAGCTCTGCAGAAGAGCAATGTACGCATGGAGCGAAAGCTTTAGGGTTATTCTGAGGGACACTTTTTTCTTCCTCCATTCGTTTTGCAAATGTCTGTGTTGTGAAATACTGTGAACAGTTTAGGAAGGCATTAATTTTGGATGTCTGTAGCAACTGCATGTTTCAGGACTTGTGAATGTTTTTCGTAGCATTGCCAAAGGGTTTAGATCAGATGACTGTGTCTGGAGTTCTTAATTTTGTAATAAATCCTAGCTTTATAAGTCTGTTAATGAAGTATTATCCTTTAGCTTCAGCTTCAGCATTACAAAATTACTGAGTGACAAGTGCTTAATTTACTATTAATAATAAAATAACAAATTAAGCTTTTTTTTACCCCCCGATAATCTATGTACATCTTCTCTGTCATATCCTGAAGCTTGAAACTTACTTACAATGAAAAACATGAATGTGGAGAAACTAGTTTTCACTGTGTTCTTTTGGAAGAACTCAATCACTTGTATGTAAGCACAGGTGTATGGAAAGTGTTCTGCAGGATCTCTCCAACAGAATATAGGCCTTAGGCCTCAGCCATGCCTTGACCCACACCATCTCCCTATGGTTTAGTTCAAAGGAGTGCAGAAAATGTATGTGGCTAGCAAGAGAACTATCATGGAAATTTATAAAGGAAGGACAGAACACTTCAAATGTCTTAACTATACCATCACTGGAACCAGCAAAATGAAAAATACGTGGTTTCATAAATGTCTTGTTGCAGATAATATTGCCCACAACATTGTCTTCTCCACAGAAAGGAGACTTAGGCCAAGGCTGAGCAGTTTCACCTGTAAGTTTCACAATACCTTGGGATCAACAGTGTCCGAAAGTATAACTTTTCACTCACTTTGGTTGCTTGTTTCCATGCCTGGGTTGAAGATTGCCACCAGCTGGGTGGGCAGACTTGATTTTGAACCTTTTTTCTGCACACCCACTAGGACAATTACAGACAAACAGATGAGGGTTAGGAAATGACAGCACAGAGAGTAGAATGAACAGCAAAGAGCAGAAAGTAGGTGTTCTACCAGCTCTAGTAGAGTTCCTTCTAACTCTTCTGCTAAAAGAAGTGAAACAAATGTAATTACACCCTTGGTTACAACTACAAAAGTGTTATTTATGAAGAGTTCATTTTTAAACTGAATTTTGGTGTATTTATCACATCTCAAGTTCTTTCAAAGGTGAAGACCCGAATGAAATTTTCTCCAAGGCTTTGAGAGCAGTGGTTGTAAAGCTGCAAACAGTATTCAAAAGGAGCATATTAAAATAGAAATCCATATAAGTCAACAGAGAATGAGTTATTCTCTCTTGGCTAGCACTTTCCAAAAGAAATTGTGATTTTTTTTTTTAGTATTACATCAAAAGTAGATTTCTATTGTCCCATATTTGAGAATATTTTTAATAGTCCTTTAGTTTAATCTTAAAAACTGAACATTTGGATTCAGAAATATTGAAGAGTTCCATGAAAATTACACTGCAGCTGCCTTGTGCATGTTTTACTATATCGACTTGTTGAGCACCATGTGTCTTAAAAATAGCCACCATGGTGAATTCAGAAAAAGTAAAGATCCATCAAAATCCAGTTTCCCCTCCAACCAAATTTGACTGAAACTTTCAGACACCTGTAGCAGTCTCTTAGGAAGGCTACTGCTATTCCTTAGAGAAAACTGTCCTTTATATCTTTTATTTGTTCAAAAGATTTTTAGTGTCCTTTCCAAGGCACTGCTAGCTCTCAATAGGTAGACTCTTGTTGCTATAGTAATTAAAGCCCAAACCAGCGCTCCCGTCAGAAGACTGCAGGGCAGTGTTTGTTCCTGAGCAGCTATTGCAAGTAGCATTGTAAATTTACCCAAGTTCCCTTGAGTCTTCAGGCCAAGAGCAGCAGAAAAGAAATAAAACAGACATGCACACTCAGATGCACACACACACACACACACTCTATTGGAGGTTTGAAGATTTTATTCAAGGTATATATCTTAAGGATACAACCTCAGAAAATTCAGGGAATGTACATTTCTCTCCTGAATTACACACCA
Organism: Scytalopus superciliaris; assembly: GCA_013400415.1. Lineage (NCBI taxonomy): Eukaryota > Metazoa > Chordata > Aves > Passeriformes > Rhinocryptidae > Scytalopus > Scytalopus superciliaris. The sequence goes on from VXBX01000100.1 coordinate 454,075, forward strand.
TTGACATGAACTTACCCGGTACAAAGTTGATAAGTGACCATAAGTGTCTTTAAGCATTTTAAATAATATCTTTCCAAAGGAGTTATGTGTCTGAATACTTTTGGCATTTTAGTTGAAGTGCTTCTAATTGTTCTGTGCATATTACAATTAAACTGGAAGGTGTTAGAGGGGGTGATTACCAAAAAAATAACTTAAAAATATATGTTCCAACACCAATTGTTTGTATTATTTCACTGTGGGACCAAATGCATTGACATAAACGAGGTCCTCATTCCTTTCCTCCCTCCTTGCCTCCTTTCCATTTTCTTTCTTGTTTTTTTCCTTCTTTTCTTCCTTCCTTCCTTCCTTCCTTCTTTCCTTCCTTCTTTCCTTCCTTCCTTCTTTCCTTCCTTCTTTCCTTCCCTTCTCTGTCATTTTTTTCCACAGAGCTACAAGTAGTTTACAGGAGACAGTTGAGTGGTGTTCACAGTGAAGTCAGTGGCAAAAAAATGCATTTTGATTCTAGCAAAATTAGAAGTTGATTTGGAGGTATCTGTAGAAATGCAATTATTAAAAAATTATTTAGAAATCTTTTACTCAAGCAATAAAACTTCAACGGTATGTTACTTTCTGGAAGACTTGAGGTGACTAACATGTAGCTATTGATCTAGAAATATTAGACAAAAGTTCAAAGCCTCAAATTAAATGGTTCTGTAGAGACTGATAACTCAAAAACATTTCCAGCTTTATAAGAAATATTTGTCCTTGCCCTTGGTTTAAATCCAGCAGGTTTGAAAACAATACTTAATATTTTCAAAACCAACAACTGATTTTTGGTTATGGAGTTCCTGTGTAGCCAACATGAAACTTTTTAATGTCTGATGAGGACATAATTTTTATGGAACAATATGCACCAACCATTCAGTAGAACTCAAAGTATAATCATTTGGGCACATGAAAACAGATGCAGTCAAAAGTCATATGTTCATCAGAAAAAGATTGGTTAAACAGGGTTTTGAGGCAAAGTTGACAGAATCATTGGTAGCTCTAAACATCTTAAATTAGGTGGAAGCCATTGAATTCTGTTACTGAATACGCAGCTTAAAAGCATGTCCTGCTACCCACAGCATCTCCTCCAGTGATGCAGCTCTGTGTCATTTGATCCGTAGATTGCAAACTGATTGCACTGAAACAGATGTCTCTATGCATGTGAGAAAGAAGCAGGGGAAATGAAGTAGAAGTAGGAAGAGCAGTGGAGACAGTTACCAAAGCAGAGCCTGCCTGTATGTCACTGAGTGCTAAGTGCTGGGTTGAAACGAGCCCACAACTGCAAACATGAAAACTCCTTTCTGCTGCTTTGATTCTGGATGTCTTGAAGGAAATAGGTCTGCCTTGCTTTGGAAATAAACAAAATAACTTCCAAGACGCTGCTGATTCATTTTGGCCTCCTAATAAACAGCCCACAGGGTCCCGAGTATTGGCTAAACACCTAGTTAAAACTATTAAAAGTAATTAATATTCACATTGTATGATAATAATATGTTCCACTCAAGTTCTTATTTACATATATTAGATTTCTCCCACAGTATGTAATTTCTGCATTAAAATATTTATTTCTCAGTCTTTCTGTTGCTTTTTGTTACATGTCAATACACCCCAGAGAGAATGTTTTGATACTTCTGGTGCATGGCTCAAGATGAAAAAGGATGAAATATCAGCCCATATATCTTAAAATACCATGGTTTTGTCACATTTGGAACAGTAGATAGCAGTAGTGTCACAGCATGTGTTCACTATTAACAGATGATTCATTTTAGCAGCAGCTTCCCTGTAAAGACTTAAATATTTCTCAGCACAAGGACTGTGTCATTTGACTAATCTGCTTATTTTACTGTCCAAACCAATGCTTGCCCATTCTTTGAATTTCATGTTTGCATTCAGAATCCTTTTGACTGCAGGTTTGGGAAGTACCAAATGCTTCCCCATCTGGGAAGGTCATTTTAATCCCCAAGATGGACTTGCTGACATGAAAACAACATATTTGGAATCACTGCCAACTCTGGGCTGGTCCTTTGCAAATGGCACTTCAGGCATGGGGCATGGGAAATACACTTTTATTACCCACACATCCTACTTATAGAAATGAAAGTGATTACTAAAGCATATTATTCACTTGTTTTGTCTATTTATTAGTGCTATTTTCCTTTTGTTTTTCACACAGTAACTTTACACTGGCCAGCAGAATCCTTGAGTAGCTGCCTCCCATCACAGCTGCCAATGTTAAATTACATACGGAGATGTTGAGTCCAGCCTCTCCCAAAGGGAATGATATATAGGCTCATATCTGACAACAACAGAAAATAAAAACAGGGCTGTATAACCACACAGAGCAGGAGGTTGCCTCGGGCAGCAAAATATAATGGGCTGCAAAATGTTAAGAGACTGTTTACACACTGGCAGCCTATTGTGCTGCCCCAACACAAATCATTTAATCCAGGCAAAATTGCATTGAAGTATGTAACTATATATACATGTAGCTGAATGGAGGACATGAGGTGTCCTAGCAGTTCATGCTCTGCTTTTCTTTTGGCAATTAACTGTGTCTACAGCTTTACCTAGGAAGCAACACTCTCACAATTGCCTTGGGTAGAGGTATCCACATATTTTTTCCAGCTGGGGACTATGCTGGTTTTTTGCTGCAAGCAAGAAGACCACATATAGACTGTTTAGGGTGGAGCAAATTACAGCTGCTCCCAACTAATATGAGAACTTATGTTTTAAAGCCACAGCTCCCACCTCAGTTTGATGCAAGCAATTCTGCTAGAATCAATACAGCATATGGAATGTTGGGATCTTGTCGAAGTGGTCTTATGCACCATTCAGCCCTTGGCTGTAACTGGAACTCATGGCTAGGACAGCTGTAAGACCTAGAGACTATCCAATGCTCGACAGGGCTGTTCATATGAATGTACAGTGCTAACTCTGAGATCAAAAGGCTAATGTTGACTATGTAGAAGGAACTGGTGTTAGAACAAGAACTGTCTTAAAGTCTTAATAAAATTGTATCCATTTGATATGAAAATACTTGACCTCATCTTCAATGTCTATATACCTTTGCTATCTATAGATTTGCATCAGTACTTTCAACACTTTTTCTCATAAAGTTGTAGGCAGTTTGGGGTATTGCAGTCCATATTTAATTTATGGAGAAACAACTCTCCAAAATTGCCTATAGCTTCTTGGTTCACAATCTTCATTTTGGAGTTAAATACATGAAAATCTGCAATTTGATTAGTAAGCCATGGGTAAGATTTTAACCCTTTTCTCTTTTATTTTAACCATATATTTTTCCTATAGAAGATCCTTAATTTGTAATTAGTCCAGCCTTTGTACTCAGATATGCTTTATCTCAAAGGGTGAAAAGCTGAAAGGTAATGTTGACTTTGTAAAGGACTGGTTATCATCTGCATAGTCAAGATTTTAATTTGCAGCACACTGAAATCTGAATAAAATGGAAAGCCATTTCTACAACAATAAAAACATGGAAAGCTTGATAAATGAGGCAAAACTTTTCCATTAATATTTGGTTAAAAATTTACATTATTTTATTCAGCTATGATTGTGCCTTGTGTGTGTGCTGATTTTCTGCAAACATTGGATAAATTGAATTTGAGTGTCACAAATAGAAAACCAATTTAAGGAAGATATGTATAATTCCAGACAGAAACAATCTTTTAAATTCATATACAGAAGTAGTTTTTGCTGCAAACTCTAGGGGGCTCATCCAAACAGTGGCAAAAAAGTCTGTACTATTCTAACAGAATGCTTATATTTTGAATGCTTGCCTGCAAATATATGGACATGGAAAGAACCCAGTAGTGTAAATTTCCCTAAGAAAACCTACAATTTGTAATGTAAAACACAAGTGGTCTTTAGAGTTTATTCTGTGGCTGAGGAAATAACTCATCTGTTATTTAAAAGCTTGGATTCTTTCAGCAACAAACTGTCTTGAGAAAGGTAAGATGTGAAGGAAGACACACCCTCCAAAGCAGTTGATGAGTGCTGAGACAAAACAGATGTGAAAAACTCTCTGATAGAGTCAAATCATCAGCCTTGCTGTAGTATTTAGCTCCAAATATGTTTGCTTTTCCATTCATTCTGGAGGTCTAGGACTACACTTCACTTTGTATTTAGTGATCCTATAACTTTTGCTATTTTCCTTTTCTTTGAAATTACTTAACCCCTCAAGGCTTTTCCTACAAAAACTCTCATCTTCCCATGTTCCTGAATTCTTAAGTTTCAGAAAATCTTTTAAATCCTCTGGGGCCTGTGCTTTGTGAAAAGTATCATGAAGACAGCAAGCAAAGGAAAGAGATATAAGAAAAAAATAAAGTGAAAAGAAACAGGATTGGGAAAAAAAGTACATCAGCTTTCCTTTTTACCACAGGCTAGACTTTTTAAATCTTGAAGTTATGTTAGATATAGTGCAGTATGCTTTAATATAAAAGGTCTAATTTACCTTCAAATATGTCACAGTGCACAGTTTCACAAAGTAAAATTTTATAATCTGTATGTACTGAATAAATTAATAGTTTCCTTACTTTTCAACTATTTTTCAAATGCTAACAAGTGTTGGGGATAGGAAGGCATTAAAAACAATGAGGGATCACACTTTAAACTAGAAAATTTTATTTACTCTATGATTATGTGTTATTTTAAACTAGTATACGTTACATTTCCACTTTTTTCTGAATTTTTGTGCAGGTATACTGAACCTTTGAACAAGGGACATCAGAAAAATGAATTAAATATAGACTTACTCAAAGGTAACTGAGAAGACATGTGATGTGATGTTTGCTGAAATGAGTCTTGACTCAAATACTTCCATTGAGCAAAATACAGTCACTTAACAGAAGAATTAGTGGCAAATATAGAGTTATGTTGACAATGGCAAAACAAAATAATATTTTAATTTTTTTTTAAGATTTAAGTTTTTACAGCCCAGGTGATACAGTGTATTATCTCTGCTCCTAGTATAAGTAAAGTTGTCTTATCAACATTCACAGCCTTTGGCCCATAACCTTAACAGTGTTTTTTTTTGAAAATTAAAATATCCAACTGCAGAGTGTTTTGAAAACTTCTGTGTCACTACCAGAAAAGTAACTGAGTGCACTATGCTATTCTATGTCATCTCAGCCTTTGGCAAAGGGTGTCCTTCCCCAGAGACATCACCAAATTATTCCACCTGTCTTCATTATTGCAGTAAAAGTAAAAAATGCCATTTAGGGCTGGTCAACCTTCATTAACATCATTGATCTGACATGTTGAATTATAACTTAAGTTACAGTTAAATTCCCTGGACATGGTCAAACAGAAGTCCCGTCTTAGGGATTAACAGCTCAGTATTACTGAGCAGAAAAAAACTGATAGGCAACAGATACATATAAACTTCCCTGATATTTCTCAGTTTTTAAACTTTAAGAAGTTAATAACAAAATGGTCTCTTGGCTTCCACTCAGCTCTTCTGTCTCAGTTAGACTAATCTCTTTATTCTTCTTTGTTGCCAGACAATGCTAATAATTCTATGTGTAGCTCTTCCTTAAGTCTTGAACAAAATATATGAGGGCTTTTTTTAACTCCCCTTCCTAACAGACTTCTTCTTTGAGACTTGAAGCACAATTTCACCCACTGTCTGCTGTTTTATTTATCTGTTGTATTTTATTAGAAGCTACAACAGTGTATTTTCTGTGTTGTTTCAAGGGACAGGAAAACTACAGTTCTGCATAATCTTTTACATTTAACAACACATGGAACAAGTGTATGATTTCACTTGACTTTGCCCCTAGTTCAGTGGAAAGGCTTAATGTTGTGTGTTGGCCTTCCAATGTGAGAGTGCACCTGGGTCAAAGACGGGTCTGAACACGGCTATTTGAAGTTCTCTCTACTCTCTAAACATTAATGTGAATGCAAAGGCTTCAGGTGACTCCTGAGTAAATGCTCAGGCCATGTTGGAACCTTTTTTTTTTTTTTCTGTTGTTCCTCATTTTCATTATTTGCAAGGAAAAATGTTATATGAGGAAAACTGAATACCTAAGAAGAGAAAGAAACTATCCAAGGACCACAAAGCTTTACTTCTACTTTTGTTTTATTTCAAAATTAAAACTGCCTGAACTCTTTAAAGGTTAATATTTACTGTCTAGATTTCCATTTCATGTGTCTTCCTGAATTCTGCCTAGTGTAGAGACTGATATAACCAAGCCCATGTCCATATAAACATAAACAGAGATGAATACAACAATGAGTGCCTTTACATTTTGCTTTCACATTACTCTGGTTCTCCGTTTTCCCAGAGAATTTCCCCTCAGACCTAGCGTTGAGATAAATAAACAGTGTTAAAGATGTTCATTTTACTCATTCCAGTATAATAAAAATAATAACACCTCATTATTTTCTTTGGAGGTTGATAACTGGATCCAGATCACAGGCCCTCTAAGTCTTTCCCTTTGGTGACCTCTTACTTTTCTTATGTTAGCTTTTGGTTTTAATCTCCTTTCATTTGTTTCATGTTATCTTCTTCTCCTTTTACTCCTGCCTACCATTTGTGATGGGAAAAGAGCACATATTGACAGAGCCATTCAGGTAATAAACTTTTACAAATTCTTTCAGCAAAGCCTCTCAAATTTCTGCTTTGCATATATATTTGAATTTCAAAGCTGAATTCTTTCTGAATATCAAATTTTTAAAAGTCCAGATTAATTTTTAAATTCAAGTATTCATTTATGGTGGAAAATCTTCATCCAAATTTAATTTTATTGTTAATTAGGGGCATATAATTGTATGTAAAATCAACATTGTACCAAAATATGCCTATGCAGTGCCAGCTTAAGAATTTTATTTTAGTCACAGGAGGATGGGTTTAAACTCTAAAAATAAACAAATCCCATTTACCTTGGTGTAGGAAAAAGAAGGAAAGAGTTTTAAAAAACAACAACTTACAGTAAAATAGTAGGTTAGAGTAAATCATCAGATGTGACAAACCTAGAGACCATAAGAAGCAGTACAGCAACATGAAAAACAATGAATCTCATCTATTAAGGGCACCTATATCAAGATGCAGTGAAATGGCATCTCCACGTGCCTCTTTTTCTAACTAATTACTTTCTAATGTAAAGGCAGCATAGATGACACTATTATATTCCATTCAGTACCTAAATTGTAAGTACTTAAAGACCAAGGAAATAATTCCAAATCTTGCAGTTCTTGAAAAGGAAGCAAGTATATTTTTATTACTGCAATGAGTACATATTACACTTAAATGACTCAAGCATAGCTAGCTTCCTTTTTAAAATAATCATCTGATACTTCTAATTCTTGGCACTTTCAACTTCTGATAGAACCAGTGAGAGAAATTAAATCTTGGCTGTGCAAAAATAAATGCCCACCTTCTGGCATGTTTGTAGTTTTGTATAAGTCAAAAGGCCACTTGTGTAAGAGGGAGAGCGGGGTCAAGCCAAGGGGGAATCAAAAGCCTTGAAAACTAGAATACCTGATACACTCAATGTTGTAGTGGGAGGCAATGGAAAGTTATACCAACCTCAATGTTTAAAAATACGTCAGTGTAGCAATCTACTTTTAGAGGCAGCACAGAAAAGGGAATTGGTAAATAAACCTTAAAACTGGCATAGTAAAAAATACATTTCAAGAAAAAAAAATCAGAAGTGCAGAAAAATGGTATTTTGTTTGAATGAAATTAAATTTAAATAAGCAGCAATATTACTGAGCCCTGAACCCCCAATGTTTACATAAAATATAAATGTATTTCTACTATGAATAGGGAAGAAAGAAAAATCAACTCAAACCCATAAAAACAGTGCTCATTCCCCTGTTATCCTACCTTACAATTTAAAGACAACCAGATGGGAAAAAACAAAAACTCATCCTTGTAGACTTAGATAGTCAAAGAGCACAAGAGGAAATCCTGGTTAACATGCATATAATATTTTTATAAAAATGGAGAAGCATTCTATTAAGACAGAAAAAGTCAATGAAAGGCCAAATGTAAATTGAGAACCTGAGGACTGCAATTTAAATCCTTGGAGATATGTCCACAACAGATTCTGCATGGAAGATGAAGAGACAGTCCCAAACTACATCAACATATTGTTTGTTAATTGGCTGCCATGTGTGGCAAAATCTTTTTATTTTAATCCCATAGCAGATGCTGGTGAATATTCAGTGTAAAGTAGAGAAGAGTTCATGTTAGCATTCCTAGAGCTGTGATTATAGCCCATAGAATCATGGTTGTAAATGGCCTCTTGGGAAATTCTGTGTATAAAAGAAGGACTCCAGATTGAGAAAATAAATCATGATCAAATATTATATAATTTACACCATTTGCTAACTAAGAGAGAACATTAGGCCATTAGTCCATGTAAATAGAAGAATAAATGAACAAAAATGATAGCCAGGGGCATTTGAGCATTCAGCTTAATTTTGTATTTGATATGATCAATACTATGCAAAAATCTGTCTTGACTTTTGCCTTTTAGTCCTCTAACCCAGTATGGTGGTATGAAGGAAAGAGGCAGTACTGTATGACTAACAATAGTGATTTGTGTGCTATGCCAACTATCCTAGACAAGCTACAAAGCTATGCCCCTACCTCTGCTCCAGAAAGCTGAGCAGCTGCCGTTCTCACAGCCAGAAAAAATAACTGCTGCCACAACAGGCAACAAAAGCAACGCTGTGGCACCTGCTGCCTTGGCCAGCTGAGGCGAGGGTAGGCTATCATTCAAGACAGTGGCAGTAGGGCCACATGAAGCCAAACACATGCCCTGGGTTGCTCAGCTGTTCTCACTAGACACAACCATGTGCCCACCAGACAACTTTCTTCTCCCAGTTGCGGCCTCAGGAAGCATCATTTTAATATCTTCCTCCTGAAAAGTAGAAAGAAAGAGCAGTCAGGGTGGTCTGTCCGTGTGACAGAAAGCAGCTCCCAGGACTTCAGTGCGACTCCATCAATTTTTGCCCTCTGAACACTATTTTCATGTTATACCATGCAGTCATGAAATAAAGACTCTGATGGGCTCTTCAGGTCCTGACATAACATTTAGACCTATGCAGGTTGTTGTTTCTTACTCAGTTCCGTGTCTTTCAAAATTATTTCTTATGGAAATGGGGGAATGTGACTACAGAGTGTCCTATATCGTGTCCTTGGTTTCTCAGGATCACAGGGATGTTTTGCACAACATAAGCAGCAGGATTCCTGTCAAGTTGAGCCTGAAGTACAGACATTTTACCTGGTATATTAGCTGAGACATCTGGGATTTCTGTCTCCCTGTCACACGGCTGACTTTTGGGTACCAAGGCATCCTGGTTCACACCCTGTGAAGGCAGCTTTATTCTAGGTGGGATGGAAACTGTAACTGAGATTAAATTTTCTGAACAAAGTATTTTGATTATGTGACTATTAGTCATGTTTGGATTTTCCTCCCCATGGAAAATTTCCAGGGAGTTTTTACATCTAAATTTAGGTGGAAGGGCATTTCTTTTTTCCTAGAATCTTCTACTGAATATGATTTCTGTTTTTTGACCAGGCCCTGTAAGATCTAGTTCCAAAACATATCCTAGGAGAGAAGAATACATGCTGTTGAGATTACTTTTACAGTCTGAAGGGTGGTCTTGAGGATGAAAAACTGTTCTTTTTCCAGTCCTTAAAGTTTAAATTAGACTTTCTGATACAGCTGACTGACTTTGTGATACATTTTTCCATGACCTGAGATCTTGCTTCTAGTATGCAAGACTGTGGAGACAATGGAGACATTTTGACAACTGCTAAATGTACCTGCCCAATATAGGGTAAACGAGTTTTGGTTTCTCTTCTGGGTACCTTCTGCCTTGCTTAAGCCCATTGATAATCTGAATCATTTCTGCAGGAACTTACCTTGCTTCACAGAGCAAGTCTCTTCCAGCCTGGAGTAATTTGTTCATGTAGCTCTTGTGCTGTTTTTGCAGCTACATTCACATTATACTTTTTGTTCTCTATGTGTAGCTTGATTTTCTCTTCATATTCAGTTTCTCCCCATATATTTACCCGCATTCAATGCTACTTTTCTGTTCTTTTTATACATGCATTGTGAACATGGGATATTAAAAAGTAAACATTTACTGTGACTTGGTATAAATAGAGCCTTGTGGTACACATTCATTCTCAATTTAGGAAATACTGTGGTAAAAGCAATGCCACAGAAGAGTATTTGCTTATCTTTTAGAGGCGCCCTGGTTATTAAAGTATAATTAAGTTAGACTCTTTTTTATAGGGTTTGACCATCACTGGGAAGTAGTATTGGCACTAGAAAAATTAACAACAAAACCCACACATTTTCCACTATGCTTTAGTAAGTCTTCATCCACATTAAGAAACAACATGACACATTCTTTTATCATGTTTCAGTTTGGATGGATTGCTTTCACAGTTATAAAAAGAGTACATGTAAGAATATGGGTAATATGTCTATGCTAGGATGAAAATAATTTGATGCATGATCAATTTATTGCTAATATTTATTCTGTGGAAAAATATCTTTTGGACTTTTGATTCAATATACACTTTGCAAACACTGTTTGACTCAAAATTTTCAAAGGATGTTATTAACTGAAGAAGTGATGTTTTTCAATTATTTGCTTAGCACCATTTGGCTAGCAAACAATTTCCACACCAGCCATCCTCTCTGGAAATGATTTCTTTCTTAAGTGTTTGCCAAAATAATTTCTGCCAGTAATTTTGGAATTTTTTTTCAAATGTGTTTTCCACAGTACTTAATTCCTTACACATCTTATGTGACTGATCATTTACAATATATAAAATTGTTTCTGACATATCATTTTAACTGTATTTTTCTCTTAATATCTGTTTGTTAAGGGACTTCTAAAAATATCAAACATTGCAATCTATTTCTAGTATGAGTTTTATACAGCAATATATTTGTATTAAAAAATTACCTTGATGATTGGCAGCATTTTAGCCCAGCAATGAAGAGACACAAAAGAACCACTCTCCATTAGCTCAATTGTAAAGAAATTACCATGATCCAATCAATTCAGACCAGAAACATACTACTAATATCTTTTTTCTGGAATTCAAAATCACAACTAAACTTTTTAAAGAAGCTTATCAGGTGAATGACATTCTTATCTCTATGATTTCTTTCTTTCCTATTTTAACTCAAAAACTTTGATTATTTTTGATCCTGAGGAAAAGAAATAACTTAAAAGTTACTGAGATTTTATTTTTGAATGAATACAAATATCATCTGTTTTTTTATTTCCCCCATTTTTATTTGTTTTTAAAAGAGCTATAAAATAGCCTAAAAATATCACTATTTTCCCAACAAAGTTTAAAATGCTAAATATTGCATTTTAAGTCAAAGACCTTTTTTTTGTTTGTTTGTTTGTTTCCAGCAAACTATGTAACAGAACTTGTTAAAATTCTCCTTTATTACCTGGCTGATATGCCTATAACCTGGTTTTGTTTAATTCAATCTGTAGAAGATACTATAATACCCAAACTATACATGTCTTGGCTAGGAGATATTCCTGCCTCAATTCCCAGCAAGGGGCACACCAGAGAACAGCGGAAGTATAACATGAGCTTTCCCTGATAGTCTCTCCTCGTTCCCAACCTGCAAGATATCTGAAGCCACAAGTAGTGTCAGGCTCCTGCCATTTAATAGCCCTCGACATAATTTTAATCTTTGATTTTGTCCATCTTTTTGATCTCATTTATACTTTTTGCCTGTGATTTTTACTTAGGAACAAGAACTTCCTTTGGTTTCCTTTATACATGCTATCTTATAATTTCTTTTGGTGTATTCCACATCCTGAGCTATGTGAAACATCAAATAATTGTTTCCCATTCATCTTCTCTCTGGCATTCAGGATATTATATTCTTCTTTTGTATCCATTGCCTGCTCAGTTGAGTCATTTCCAGACTAATCTGTTTCTGCTCTATTTAATTTCTTCTTATCTCTTTGTCATCCCTTTCATCCTTCTCTGTACTGTTTTTACAGTATTCTGTTTGATATGTTGCAACCACAACTTCAAGAAGTGTTAAAGACTTTTTTGGCTTAGTTGACCATTCATTCTTCATAGCAGTAAGTCTTAGCACCCTGCTTGTTTCTTGACCACTGAGGAATACTGAGCTGATAAAGTCAGAAATCTATAGTGACTACAAGATCTCCTTAATGAGTGAAAGCATCTAATTTGTAGTCCCTTTTCTGGTCTCTGGCTGCATGATTAGTTAGGTTTCCATTAGTGCATTATTTTGCATGCACTGACATTGAATTTAATCTGCCATATCATCACCTGCTCATTCAGTAGTTTCCATTAATTCACTTACCTCTCACACTGAGGTTGTTACTGTAGTACTCACCCTTCTTTTTGTCCCATGTATGAACTACTAAGCACCACATGTTGAAGAGCAGATCCTTGGGTCAAGCTGGTGGTAAATTCCCTGTTTTAAGTGCTGACCACTGATGATTTACTAAATGACCTTCTTCAAAAAAGAAAAAATAAAAGTTTAATACTCAAAGTTGGTAATGTGCTGTCTAAGAGACACAGACTCTGAGCTCTGAGCAGTGTGCATTTGTCTATAAATAATAATTTAATTTGCATCATTGGGGTTCACCTTTTGGTGTACCCTTGCATAACCAATAACCTGGCAGTTCAGGCACTTTTCTGAGACATGAGTGGTCTTGGTTCAGAAAAGGCAGGCACGTGTATGTAGACACACCAGCAGTCCTTGAGCTGAGTTATCACCAAATTACCGGGCATTCTCATGAAATAAGGGTATTTCATGCCCTAGGCCTTTTTCATTCATTTCTTGGGGTTTGTGAGCAATGTTTTGTAAAATGATGACCTGATTTTGGTACCAAAACAGGCTTCAGGACAGAGAAGATCATCTTTCCCCACAAATATATCAGGTCTAGATGAAAGAATGTGAAAGTGTTTGAAGGACAAAGATCTACTCCTTGCCAGTGCTTTTGTATACTTTTTTGTTCAGAATTTCTAATTGGATATATTCTTAGGCACGTCCCTTTCTAGATTTATTTGGCCCCTGGATTCTTTGTGTGGCAGATTTTCTCCAAACCTTCAGTGGGGAACTTGGCTGATGATGCTCTGGGCAATGACAAGTTAAGAGCTCATAGAAGTGGCTACACAGATAGACCAGAAGTCTTCTTTAAAAAGGTGCCTTGACAGGAGCTATGATATCTTTGGCTGTAGCTCCCAACTGCCATGGCCACTTTGATTTTGGTTTGATCTAAAGTTAACAACTGATCTATCACAATGTTACCAAGCACTAAAGTAATAGTAAGTGTAATGTTAAGTTTTTTTAGTATATTCATGGGTAAATAATATCCATATACAGCCTTTTTGCTGATGGAAACATGGCTTTTAGATTAGGGTCCAAAATGGAACTGGGAATGGAGGGATGGGCCGGTGGGTGAATTTTACTGATATTGAAGGCCAGGACAACTCACAACGGTGAAAGTTCTTGTAACTAGCCCAGGCAGGGAAATGTTTAACATGGTGTTTGCATGGCTTAGATACTAAAGTCAGTGACAAGACTGAAAGGCAGAGGAAAGCAGGCTTCACTAGTTCTGGTGGTCATCACACTATTTGTCAACCAGTGATATTGTTGAATTACTTTGTGTTTGCCTAATACATTGAAATGTAGAAGTTATACATGAAGGTTTCATACGTTGCTATAATAGTCATGAGTTGTTGAATATTCTAATGACTCACAAAATTTGATTATTTTGGGGGGGTTTTTTTGTAAGTACTTAAGCCTAAGTAGTTTAATAACCTGGATATCTTCGTTTTCCTCCTCCTTTTTCAGAGGAAAAATGAATTATCTGTTGAAACCCACAGCAAAAGTGCCTTCACCTTATCTGAGCTGACAGTGAAAGGATTTATACTAAACTGTTGTCAGAGCATTGTGACCAGCATTGAAATAAGTATGCCCGCTTCAGCTTTGTGTGTGTGTCTGTAATCTTGATGCTAAGATTGAACAGCTGCTGTGTACCTGTTAGTAGTGCGTGTTTGCCAGAATAAAGCAATTTTTCTTTTGTTGCGCTCTCCTCTGTTGGAATGAAGCCAAGCAAGTCCTGTAGAAAGAAATGGGAAGAAATGAAAGTATGTAAATCAACATCTAGTAATGGGTTTTATTATGTGAGTAAGATACTGACATCCTTCTCTAGCATTGTTCTCTCTCTGTATTGTTAAAAAATGAACATGGAGGAGTGGAAGCTTATATTCTTGAAGTAGGAACTTGGCATTGCCCTGACTAAGCCTGAGGTGACAATCAATGGATCAGTCTTTGGAAAGTAGCCCAAAGACTTGAGAAACAGACCTGTAAAAATATTTTAGATGCTTGTAGAGAACAAGTAAGAGTCTAATAATTGCAGATTCGTTGTGTCAAGGAAAGAGAAAAATTCAGATGTCACTGCATATGGTGAGGTAAGATATAAGACCACTTCTGAAGTTGATTGTGTATTCATTATTAATGCACAACCAGAACAAATCTGAAAATACTACATACTGCATGCTGTAAAGCATATGTATCACCTGTGTAAAATTTTTGAAAATAAGGGAAAATGTATTATTGTTTTTATCTTTGGCAGGGAGACCTTCAAGCAAACAAAATATATACAATGGAAAAGCACTAATAAATAAGACATGGGAGTAGTCTAACCAAAATTGTTCAGAATTTCAATATGTGTTTAAAAATACTTTAGAATGAGAAATTAACAGTTCACACAAGCATACATGACAGGAATGCACCTTGCAATTCTTTGCAGTTAGAGCACATGGCTGGGAAGTCAGACACTATTATGTCCCTGTGAGGGAGGTCTGGACTGCTGTTTTCTCCACACGGCTGAGGTCTATAACCACTATAGTCTGAGGCAGCTCTTTTGTTGGATTCTTTATACAAAATACTAAACAGCACAATGATGCTGGACATCATGATGTGAATTCTAATCCCTTCAGGTAAAAGGGAAATGAAATGCTTACAGTGTTTACAATTGGGGCAGAATTCAATTAGATGAAGACTCTCCCTTCCTTCACTTTTGATACTCATATTTTGACTTAATTTTTATTCTTCATTTTCACTACATTATTCAATAAATTTGACTGTAATTTGTAGACAACTTTGAGATAACATGAAATAATCTAACATACTGACTTTTTCCCAAAGATGTTTTCTTTGGCTCCAGTTATCAGCATAACAAGATGAGTGAGCCACAAAATCAGCAGTGCAAATCAGGGTAACCAGATAACATCTTATCTACTGGAATGTAAATACCGCCAGCAACTGCAAGACTGCAAGGAGTTATGCTGTCAATCAGTACGGATGGCAGTCCACACTGATAACAAAGAGAATGCATCACTAAGAACTGCAAGGTTAAAAGATAACTGTGGGAATTCTGGAAAAGTTTTTAGAAAGAAATAGAGATACTAATGATTTACATGAGCACCAAGATAGGAGATAAACAGGCAATCACGAACATTGACTGTGATGGCAGTTAAGAACCACAGTCCCGGGGAATGCTATGGGGCAAGCAGTATGGATTCTATCAGATCACAGTGTTAGTTAGTCAGACAGGAAAATGATCATAAGCAGACATGAGGGCATCAGACTAAACAACAACAACAAAAAAAAGGCTAATGCAGTCATGAGTCTAACACAGCATGTGATGAATAAATTGAGCACAAGATGGAAAAGAGCATAGAATGAAGAAGCTTTGTAATGACTGATATTACTCCTAGATGTTTGAGAAATGGGGGGAAAAAAGGTTTTGACAGATGAGGAGAAATTTGATGCAATTGGCATTTTTTGAAAGCTAACCGGACAATTCACATATCTGGACAGTTAAAAGTCCTGGTCATAATCTATTCAGGAAGCTTAGCATGCATAAAAGGAGGTGCTGAGCTGGCATTTTGTTGTAGGAATGCTGTCACCTATTTCATGCATGCATGTGGCTTCATGTATTAACCACCATCATTCAGGATGGCACTTGGTGGAGGACACTGGAACAAGTGAGAGAGAAGGATCGTTTATTCCTTCAGCACCTGCCTGTACTATCTAGAAATACCTGTCAGGGAGATGTCAGTTTGAGCTGATATTTTCCTAATGCAACAAGTTAGATAACTACATATAAAGTAACTCTACTCTGGATTTCATTACATAGACATTAAAGATCCATTTGCTAGATATTTGTGGTTGCTTGAGGGACTGGTGATCTTGAAATCATTATATGAAGAGACAAAAAAATTACCTTATAGAAACTAAGAGTATAGAAACAGAGAAACTGTAGAAACAAGAAGGCATGAAATCTCGTTTCATGATACGCAAAAGAAACCTTTCCAATGGAAGGTGCTTCAAAGGAAAGACACTGTCTCTAACACATAGGTCTGGAAAAAAAGTCTGGAAAGTTTTCATGCTATGCAGACAAGTGCCTGCATCAGGCTAGTGGGGAATACCCAAGGGCAGGAGGAATGCTTGAACTCCCATTTTCCCCCTGAATTCCCAGAATGGTTTTGTTATTATTTATTAGACATGTCTATCCGTTCCAAAATTAGCACAAAGTCTTAGGATAAACAGTGAAGAGGAGCACAGTCCTCCAGAATCTTTAACCCGTCTAACTGAGAAACTTGCCTGGCGAGGACATGACTTGATGTAGGCAAGTTTCCGCTGTTAATGGGCTCAGAAAACTCTTTTTTATAGGATGTTGCCATAACCACACAGTGCAGGAGAAAAGACTCTCCTCCACTGGAGCACATTAAGCACACTGAAATGAATGCCAGATTTAGAGATGAGTAAGTATTTTATGCCTTTACTCTTCACTGGATACCTCTTAGATAAGGTAAAAAAAGGATTACTAACACTGATCCTCAGATTATACTCTGCTGTTGTTGGTTTTTTATTTTTATTTAAAATTAAGCAGTTGGGCATTGTCCACCAGAAACCAGGTCTTCTCCACTTTCTAAGGAGCTAAATGTTGCAGGTGAGTGTTTAAGGACACTACTTGGATGTGGGACCGGCAAAGACCTTCCCTTTCTGGCCATCTCTTAAAAAAGCAAAGCTAGACATTATTTGATTAAAATGGTCGCATGCCAGTACCGTGTTTGGCATCTTATAGAAAGCTGATACAGAATTCTGGTTTCAAGGGGTATTGGAAAACTTACATAGAAGAATGATGAAAATATATTCTAGGATGAAGGAAAATCCATAGTTTCTACTGCATGTAAACCAGAGTCCACTATTAATGCTAAAAACAAAGTTGAAGAGTGACTTGATGGCAACGAAATACCATTTCAGGAAATGGAAAAAAACCCTAAATGCTCAAGTTTTTATTAGGTCAGGGGAAAAGAGCATAATAGAAAGCAGTGAGTCTGAAACCATGCAAGTTCAGAGACAGTGGCAGTGCCTCCAGAAATTGCTTCCTTAATATGGGGCAAACCGACACCATAAAGCCTTTCCTACCCTTGAAGGCTGGACACTTTCTCGAATGTATGCTATAGTCAAAGCTATGTTGATTGCAGCACCACACAGGGCACATCTGGGTACATTCTGAGCTAAACCAAGAGCTTCAGGGCAGGTATTGAGCAGTGAAGATGTTTTGCTTGCAAACAACTTTACAGAGAAGACAACTGAAATATTTTCTGGGCATTCATAGTAGCACAGCTTTAGTAGCCACCAAAATCTTTGGAGGTGATGTAGGGCATCAAGATTCCATGTAGGATTTGTGGCACTGCATTCTCAGATTTCATGCATTTACATTCTCCTGGTGCTGTGTTTGAGGTGCCACAGTGATATTTGAAAACTTTCTGTAAAATTATGCAGCATCCGAACAGTGATTTATTTTTATAAATTATTTTGGAGAGTCCAGATCATGGACACAGAAATAGCAGACAGTGCTACTCAATTTTATTTTTGCTATCACTTATTGGTAGTTATCAATATCTTGCACTAATTCCACTTTTCTGAAGCAGCCCATCATGCTACAAAAAAAACTGGATTCATATCCAGTGCAGAGCTCTAAGCTCTGTGTGCTCTAAGAAGCTGGGTAGCTGGTAAATCTCTTGCTGTAGGATGTAGGCCTTATGACTTCATATCATCCCTGCCAGGTAATTTGTGCACTGGCATGTAGAAGCAGTTAAAAGAAAAAGCCTTTAGGCAGTCATTTGGAGTTGAAGGTGAAGCTGCTGTTGCACAGGAGACAAAACTGAGAAATGAAAAACAAAAATGTCATTGCAGAACAAGTAGAAGAGACCCATAATTATTTCTATTTTAAGAAGTGTCACAGGAAAATCCTGCTGAGGTAATAACCAGTATGAAACTTCATCAGGAGTTTGACATATGTCCCTTATTTTTCTGAAAACAAGTTATCCTTATTTGATACTATATATCATGAATTTTAAAAAATATTGTACACTGATACACTAAACATTATTTGCATGATCCTGAAAACCCTCTGTTGCTGCCATGCATGGATTTTTTTGTCCCTTCTGGTATGTTGGCATGTCTGGGGTCAAGCACAGAAGCCGTGCTCAGGAGAAACTCATCAGAACAGAATAGCAGAATCGACAGACAAACAGCCTCAGTCACTTGTTGGAAAAGCAAGACTTGGAGTACCATTCTAATGTACACCACAGTAGGATTAGGGAACTTTCAGCCAAGTGGCATGAAATTAAAGAGTGTTGCTATTTTGTTTTTGTTTGGTTGGGTTTTTTAAAAGTATTTCACAAAAATATCTAGATATTGGAATTTGATTTGATTCTTTATAATAATGAAACTATAAAACAAAATCTACTGATTCAGTGGTAGGTCACTTCTCAGACATATGAGAAACCTATATTCTTGTATCTTACAGGGTGACACTTTTTCTCAAATATGAGTCCATTCATTTTAGAGTTTGAATTAATTAGTGTTTCCAGACAGGAAAATACTTTCTAAACATTTTTTTATCAGTCATGACTGTGCTAAGAAAGATGAGCAGGCTGAGTTGTATGAAGGGAACTTTCAGGTAAAGATGTGTTTCTGAGATATGTCCACATCATGGTCATCCTCAACAGCTAAAATAGTCAATAAAAAGTTACTACAGCTCTGAGGCAACTGTGCTTTGGGCCTCTTTGAGTGCTCAGGACCAGGGTGGCATGAATTTACATCTGCTTCCACTTTGGTCCTTTCCTTACCTAGATCTGATGTTCTGCATTTATGAATATTCTTTCTCTTCCTGTGGTGAGAGATCTTGTATTCCTGGCTCATGTAAACCTGCTTATATCAAATCAAAGTTGAGCACTGGTTACAGGCTCATTGCATAGCAAGGAATACTAGGATAAAATGGATTGACATTCCAGTCTGTTTGTATTTGTGCTGAAACTTCAGTAGCTGCCTAGCAGCCTTAATTCTTTACTAGTCTTTCACTGCTTTTATCCCCCAGGTACAAGCTCCTCTTACACCCCAAAAGCTATAATAATACTGTGTAGTGCTAAAACTAATAGGCCTTGCTCCACATCTCTTCAAAGTGAAATAAGAAATTAAGAAAACCTGTAATTGCATTAGCATTACCTATGCCCTACATTATTGCAAAAAAATTATGCATCTTTTTCTTATAAACAAAAGTATGACTGCAGGTAATAGGAACTACAGAAGGCATTTAATATGATTTTCAGAGCACCCCTCAGTAAGCTGGGAGCAAGAAAGAGAAATTTAAAAATTATACTCATAATTAATTAACACATAACAATTTTCTCTAGCATAAACAATTGTAGAGATACACAAAACAGAGAGTTTGCAGTACCTTTACCCTTGTTTTAACACAATAAATGGCCATTGGACAGTAAATTTTTGCATGAACTTGGAACTTCCCCAAAAGACTATCATATTATTCTAAGAGTAAAAGTGGAAGAGGAACATTTCATGTCTTTTTCTTCATGCAAAGCAAATCATGACTCTGTTTTCAAAAATGTCAGTGGGTTACAAATTTGTTTTCAAAAACAATTCAGCAGTTTGACCCAACCTGCTGGAGATTTAGGTAACTAAGTCACATAGACCTCTGTAAAACAGAACCTGTGTCTTAATGACCTGCTAAATCAGTGGGGTCACTACCACTTGTACCTCTGCAGACTGACTGCTTGCCTCAATGCTGCTCTCATTCTTCAGCAGAAGGATTGAATACAGTCATGCAGTATTGGACACCATAATGTGCCTGTCTTCTCCAAAGAAAAGTAAATACTCAGGTATGCTGATGTCCAGGTACGTGTTTCTATACTTGTTCTTCCTCTGTCATTTGAGAACCCTTAGGGTTCAATTTATGAAATGTAGAACAGATTGCTCATCAAGTTTTAACATTTAATTTTCTATATATTGCAAACTGTCAACAGTTTCAATGGGAATAAACATAGATAAAAACCCCAAGGTGTTGTTTAGGCAAGTTGTCCAAATGAGTCTTTCATATTGTGCCATTTTTTAAAAACCTTTTTTTTTATTTAGCACTCTTTTTTCTTTTTTTTTTTAAACGGGCCTTTATTTTAGTCATGTGTGAGGTTGCCAAATGTGTCTCAGAAACCAAACTGTATATTAACATCTACTGATGTCTCCTTATCTACCATGTTAGTAATGTCTTCAAACATAAGATCCCTTGCCTGATTTTATGCTTCCCATCTTTAACCAAGCTGTGACTTCCCAGCTGCTGTCCATCTTTAAGATACTTTCTAGAGATGAGTTCTGTTGAAATACTCACAAATTCTAAGGTAGGGAAAAGAGGCTGACTCTGAGTTTGCATTTGTAGCTGTTTTGCCCAAGACAACTTTTATGACTGCCAAGACTGGAAAATATAAAAATTTGACTTCTATCATACCAAACTGATGGTTTTCCAACTGAATTTTTTTAGTGATAAATGTTATTTGATACTTTAAAAGCCCTTTGAAATTCAATCCTCTGATAAAAAGATGAATTTAGAAGTCAATGCATTATTTTTTCTCCTCATTTTCTTAAAGGCATATGGAGATAAGAGGTATGGATGATGTTTTCCTAAAAGTAGTTGAGCCAATCAAGTTTTCAGACTGCCTTATTCACATGAAGTACTGAAAAAATAAGCATCTATTGAATTTTATACCTGTTCAGTGTTTGAAAAAAAAAACCCACAATTTAATAATTATTTTTGACATTAGCATAAAGGTAACCAAATGTGCTACTAAGTTCTTTTTAGTGAAAATAGAGCATCCAGAAGCATATAAATAATACCATTATTTTTAGAATATGCATCACTTCTACATTCGTAGTCTGGTAGATTAATTTGAAACCAATTTAGTTAGAACTTTGGGTGATTTGAGTATAACGGGATATATTGCTAGAAGTAAAACAATGGAAGCTTCCAGCTGTTTTCATCACTGCTGGAGTCTGAAGACACTGCAGGAATCTTTTCTTATTTACAAATGATGTTATGTTAGTGATAATAAAAACCACTTATGAAAAAAAATGCTCTCTTGCAACACTCAAAGCAATTTGTAGGATTAGTTCTATACAAAAGAGTGCAGGATAGTGCACATTTTCAGTTCTTGTATTCATTATGGCTAAAACTGAATTAGCTAGGATTATATTTAAACAATATTAACTGTAGCAGACAATTTAGATTAGTGAAGAGCTAGTGAATAAAATGGGTTTATAAAATAACATGGAATGTGGTGAGGTTTTTTGTCTAATGCACTGGTGTTTCTGTTGCACTCAGCTATCATTTGTCATTTGTCTGAGATGTGAGAAGTAGCAGCAACTATGAATGCACCTGCAAGATTGCAAAGTTAAGTAAAGAGAGCCATATATAGGAAGGTTTGAAAGATAAGCTTATCTGCATCTGCTCAGCTACTCTATAAAGTCCACAATTCTCTCACGTGTAGTAGAAGAGCAAGCACCAGTGGTGTTTTAGTTACACTTCAAATTTTTAAACATTGTTTTAAGAATGCCTCACTACACCTACACTTTCAAGCTTGTATTTTTCAGGCACAAAGAAAAGGCTAGTGGTTGATTAATAAGGCATTTGTACAACACTGGATTAAAAACAAAAAAACAAACAAACAAAAAAAAAGTCGTTTCAAAAAGGGTCCACCTTAACAATGCACTGTTTTCAGTAAATTTTTTTTGGTAGACCGAGTGCGAGGAGTGAGCTTAAACGCTGAGACAGTGCTGCCACCTTGAGGATTTTCTTGAAGCATGTCCCTCAGCAGACGTGAAAATTAATTGCGCACAGTAATTGCATAGTTTGTGTACTCTCTTGTATATGCGTAGGACATTAAATAAGAATAGCATATTGAAAATATATATTCCATAGAAAATTGACCAGAGAAGATAATAACGCTATAAACATAACCTAAGAAAATGTAGAGAGGAGCTGTTTTATAGACAGATTTTAAAATAATTTCACTTCTCATTATCAAGCCATCAAGATAATTTCCTGAAAATTCTAGGTACCACTGGTCATTCACAGAAGGAACAGACCCATATGTGAAATACAGATGGACTTAAGAGGTCAAAGGCAACTTGGCATGGTTACAAGACCAAGCTCATTTACATGACCTGGGACTTGAGGAAATTGACTGTAATTATGGAAAGTCTATGATTTAGGATATTCAGTCTTAGATATCTTTTGTTTGTGCCTAGTTGAGTTGGGTACTATATCCTGCAAAGGCATGTCTTAAACTGTAGCCATGCGTCAGAAAGCATTAGTCACTGCTGCAGATCCACATTTGAAGGGAATTTATTGGAGTATATCCACCTGCAGGATTTAGAATACTTTTTCCAGAACTCAGTCAATATAATTCTAATTTTCACCATATCAAATATTTATCACTCTAGCAATAAAAATCCATAGGCTGATGTTAAGTTCTATGGAAAGAGAAAGTTTGCAACACAAAGTACTGATGGGTGAGGAAAATACAGATGTCATTGCAAACAAAAGGAGGATATCAGAAACATTGTTCTTAAGAGCTGAGTCTACTCAGAGAGACTTAAATTCACAGTCTGGAACCAATCTTTCTGTGAGGTATCTGCATCCACCATTTAGAGAACAGAAGATTTATCTGGTCTTTCTGGATACAGAAGGAGACGGTGCTGACACTACCCACTTCATACTTGCCCAGTTTCTACAGCATTCACTTAGGAAGTAGAAAGCAAGAACTTTAGTCCCTCCTCATCCTGAGTTGCTACAATGCAATGCTCCCTACTTCCCAGCCACCTTGCACTTTGCTGCTGGGACTTTTCCCTGAGTGAATGCTAGATAATTGTTCCTCTTGTGCCTCTGTTCTTTTCTGGTGAAATGAGAACTTCTACCTGGCAGTTTGAACTGGAAAGATGAAGAGTGGCCCGTCCTGCCCTTTAATATTAGTCATAGTTGTGTTACTGGAAGACAAAAATTTGAACTTGAATAGAGAATAAAACTGAGGGAATGCTCTTTTGTAAGAACACCTATTTCAGTGATGAGTGAAATTGAATAGCTGCCATATTGTGCCATAATTTCAATGTTCGGGGCTGTCATGGTTTAAGAATATCAGTAATGCCATACTGAGAAGATGATGAAGATGGAAGAAGAAAGCTTCCCGTTCTGAAAGGAAGCTTTATATTGGGAGTAAGTATGTACATAGGCAAGGATCTGCTGTAGCCCCCAATGGCAGTAGTTTGGAACACTTGCAGAAGAAAATTTCAAGAAATGTGGAAACTCCAGTGATAGAAAGTTAGTCACCACAGTCTCTCTGAAGTTGAAGACAGTGAAGTTGGAGCAACAAAGTTTTCAACTTCAGTATTCAAATTCTCAAGTCTCATTTTAGTGTCTAAACCTCTTAATAGGCTTAACTCAGTTCATATTTCATGTTGTCAAGGACAGTGAAGTTCATCACCCAACACAGACATTTCATTAATAGGCACTATAATTAGCTTAAATTTATTTTAGCTTGGCTCAAATCAAAATTCATCATTAACCTACAGTGACAGATCTACAGGGTGTTTATCAGGTATGGATCATTGCTAACAGGGAAGTGAACAGATAAACACACCTCTGCCAGGTTATGAGTACTGTGAGGTATTCTGAATGATTTACTGATAGGCAAAGATATTAAATACCCGCATATACTGCATACAGGACTTAATGTCTGAAAAAGAGAATATAGCTTTAAAGAAACCTGGAACCAACCCCCTACCTTTGTCTGTGGAGATCAGTGACACAGAAGATTTTGTGGAGGGAAATGATAATACTCCTTAAACTCCACTTGAACTTCATTTCTTCATGAATCTCAAGGCATAAATATGTTCCAAGCAAATTTTAAAAGCTTTCATTTGCAATCAGCAGATGAAGTTACATCTGCTTTGCATCCATCCATTTTACATCACTGCAGAATTTGGCATTACTACTCTACCAAGTTCTTAAGGGAAAATATTTCATTACTGGCATGCTTTTATTTGTTTGTTTTTGCTTAAGATAACACAAGGATGAAACAACTGGATTTTATTCACTTACTTAAATGCATTTCTTGGGCCACTCATTAAACAATAACATTAAAATAACAGGGACAACCATCTGGCTTTTTGAAGTTTTTTTTCCAATACATTACCAAACCACATAGAGTATTTCACCAGGAAATAATGTCTTCCTGGACAGTCTGGATTCTTTTCCACATGTATGGAGGGAAATTGTTGATATTTCTATCCATTTCTTATTTCAAAATAACCATCTATCGTGGTGAGGAATGCAGAATTGTATTGCAGCATTTTGTATTTGAGTATCTATGGGGAAAACAACCAGTCTGTCTGTGTGTGTGCAGATATATTCCATACGTATTGTAAGCTGATTCCATCAACTGTATATAATGCGGTCACTTGACCAGGGTTGAAGGATGAGCAGAACTACTGGACTGAATGAGTTACGAAAAGATCTCTCATGAAATCACACATGGTTTACAGAACCAAGGATCTGTCTGCCTGAAACCCCACAAACCGGGAAGAACTTCATTTTAGTAGCTCTACATAAATACCTGGCAAGTAGTTTCTTATTTTTTGTTCTTAGAGGTGGACACACGAAATTTGAACTTGGTGCTTTGAGCATTCGGTTAATAATATATTCGTGTAATAGTTTAAGTATTTTGAAAAGGCTCTAACATCTAACAGAAAGTAGAAGCCTCTACTGCAAACTGACTGAATTTCAGACTGGCAGTTCCCACATAACTTTCTTTTGCCAGAAGATGTAAGAGAAGGAAGAGAAGAATCCATTAAAATCTGATGCATCTATCCAAAAAGTGCTTAGGAACACACTCCAGATTTACAGCAAAATGAGAGAGGTTAATAAAATCTTCCAGTTCAAAAGCCAAGCTCATCATCATACCACTTTGATTTAGTTAATATAGGAATACATAGATATACTCACCAACAACAACAATATCCTCACCACACTTTCACTCTCCTAACAACTCATTTCACCTCAGTGATTCCATGTGAACATGTTTTGGAAACATGGACATTACTGTAGATTCACTGGATGTGAAAACTGTATTAAGCTGATTTGGCAATGTTTTACTATCAGACTAAAAGGATGTTTTAGAGGTATATTGGCCAACGCTGTGGATGATAAAGTAAAAACTTGTTTATAACAGTTTTATACAGGGTGAGTTACACAGAAAGACAGGATTAAAACTCAAAATCAGCAAACTGAGGAAATGGTTTGGAAAAAACACAGATTCAACTTGAATGCAAACTTTTTCACATAAGCAGGAATAATAATCAGCTGCATAAAGCAACTGAGGAATGACAGATTATGCAACAGTTCTGCTGAAAAGCACCTTGTGGTTATAGCAGATAAACAGTCAAACCCAAGTCACCAATGTTGTGTTATTTAGAAAAAGATAAGCAGCATATCGATGTGCACAGCTGCACACTTTTCAGTATTACTTTTTTGTCTTTGGCTACCTATAGCTACACTAAGGGTCCCATCTCTACTTAATGTCTCATTCACCCTAAAGGTCTTCTCTATGTATGTAGACCAATTGCTGAAAATGTCAAGAGGGACAGGAAAAATCAGAGATATGAAAACTACTACCTGTGAGAAACTGCTCATGGTGAAGGCATAGTAGTGTAGTTTAGAAAACAAAGACTAAGAAATTACTGAAAGTCTTCAGACACAGAAACTAAATACATAGAAACATCAAAACTAAGAAAGAGCTCAACTGTTCCCTCTGTGTTGTGTGATACCTGTGTGAACCACATGACCTGAAGGAATTGAGGCACTTAACTTCGCTAGTGTTTTGAAGAACAAATTGAACTGTCTGTCAGGGTATAGAGCTGTCTTTGCATTTGAGACACAGCATCTCTTCCTAATCTATTTTTCTATTTTATTTGAAAATGCAGCAGAAATCAAAATTTTTTATACTGGGAGGGTCCAAGCTGTAGTAAGGTGCAGTGGTTACTGTACTAGTAACCAAACATTCCTCCAAGTGTACATGGCCAGGAACTTCCACTAATGCCACAGCAACAGTTGCCAGCAGGTGACCAGAGCCCGGCAGGCTCTCTTAGGCCATCTGCGGCAGAGTTTCCTATTTTCTCTTGTTTTCTTGATGAAGTTTATAGAGACAGCAATCTTTGCTATCTGTCCCCAAGTTATTGTCTAAAGAGACAGTGATGGATGGTCAATTCCCCATTAGCTCCTAATGGCATTTCACTATCCAGGAATTCACACTGTGATATTTATGAATGAGCTTTCAAGTCAGTGAACACACCATCTTGAAATTTCCTGAATTTCAATCATCATTTGAGCCAACTACAAAATTGGCTTTTTTTCTTTTTTTTACCAGAAGAATACAGAAATCAGTTTGAAGGTCTGAACTGTATTTTTGCCTGCCTCATAATGTTGGGTGATGTCATTTGACCCAGGGGGGAAAGCCTATTCTTTCAATAAGTGCTTGGAGCATTTCATCTGCCTCCTTATTTTGTCTTGTAAAGTTGTGGGTATTTTAGCAATATAGTATCCTGTATCCTTGGAAAAAAATGTAATCTAACATGTGGGGAGAGAGGGTGGGGGAATAACTGGATAAATATTGAAAGAGTAGGCAAAACTTGGAAAGTTCAAAATTAGTACAAAACACAAATGTGTAATTGTCTGTTCCTTTTACAGAACATTCAAATCAGCAAATACTTTTAATTTAAAAGTTCTATATACGTATATATTTGCATGTGGTTTCCCCACATACCTGAAAGTCTGTTTATCTATGAAGGCTATGAAATATTTCTATGTGGTTCAGATGTGTATCTTATTTGTATGTGAATACACAGGTATATTATGCACCTCAGTTCAATGCTGGGTCTTAATTTGAGATAAACACAATTCCGTTTAATCTTCTTTTACATCTATAAATAGTGGGGATATGAGTGGTTTTTGCTCTCATAAAATTTCTATAAGCAAAGACTGAGGTAAACATGGAATTTTTTTCTCTTATATTTTGAGTTAATGATTTTTTTTAAAAGAACATCTTTGTCCTAAATCAAAACCACACAGCCTGTCAATGGCTTTTGGTGATTTAGAAAACAACTGTGGATCATATGGCACACAAAGGAAGAATGAGTTCACTGAAACTACCGCCAAACAGAATTTTAGAAGCAGAAATAGAACTGGGTAGGAAGTGGTTTTCCTGTCCCGCGAAAGTTTTCGAGATCTCGTTTTTCCCACTATGCCTCACAATGAACTCAAGACCCACCAAAGATGAGAGAGGGAGATAAATGACAAAGCCCAGCAGGCTGAACGGGTGAGCTCACATCATCCATATTCAAATAGCTGGTTGGGCAAGACACTTTCTTGGGACAAGGAGCACCAAGGTTAGGCTCCTGTTCTGATCCCAGCCTGTGTCCTAAGCCTGAGCCTCTACCAGGGTGACAGAGTATTCAGCTCATGTCAGCAGCACATTGGACTGACAGTATAATCAGTTACTAGCATATCAATTATTTTGATGCAGATATTTTCTTTGCCCACCTTTGTTAAAATTTTAGTGGTAAACTGCTCTTTTCAACAAAGAGATTTTCAATTCTGAGAAATCACTGCCCTTTTTCAGTTCTTACAGAAATAATTTTTACTCACAGTGTCCAACCCAGAGGATGCAAAATTTCCTGTCAGTGTTCTAGTGGCTACACATACCTACTATCTTAATCTTAGTCCTAAATCCTCAAAGGCATTTAGGCACCTAACTTCAACAGAGAGACAAAGACCAGACCAAAACAAACTGTGCAGTTTGGGTATTGCCCCTACTAGCCTGCAGACATCTGGGGCCTGCAATAGAATCCAGATGGACTCTTTCTCCTTCAGTCCCTGAAGCATAGGTATGCACTGGGCTTACTTTGGGGATTGTGCCACCAGAGAACAGTCATATGCTGGAGATGATGGGGAACCACCCTGTCCTGAAGAAACATTTCAGAGCTTCTTGCAGTTTTAGAAGAGTCATATGTGCTACACAACCATTATCAGATGACAGTAACTGGCCCAAGTTTGCCTGCATTGCCGCTTCTGTACTCCTATTACTATTTCTGAAGAATTAAACTAATGCGTTTATTTCTACTCAAGGCTAATTCTGACCTTTTACTGCAATCTAAACATCCACAATGCAGAGAGGAGCACATGCAGCTCCTTTGCTAATTCTGCAGGCTTGAAATCAGAATAAGCAGAACAAACTCCTCTTGCAAAAGAACTGTTATAACTGCACAATGAAGCTGACAACTTTATCTTCCAGTTATGGTACCTCCATATTCAAATCCATATGTTACTCGGGAGCTGTATTAAGAGAGGTTAGCTGCACTTCCTCTGTCTTCCTTGCATCAGAGCCTCCAATTTCAGCCATCCATTTAAGTGCAGAGGTGAGGAGGGCAGCCCATCCATTAATAGCAAGCCTGACTAGATCCCTGCTGCTTCTTTTCCGGTGATATCACTGATTTCTCTAGAATTCCGCTAACATGCCATACCCGCGATATCGCTACAGCAGAGGGCGCTGGCCTGAGGCAATAGTTCAGAGCAATGCTAATACTCCAGGTAAATGGAGTAACTTCCGGAGGAGTAAAGCAAAATCTGTTTGCCCTCCCTTTTTGTTTGATATTATTTCATTCCCAAATCACTTGATGGCAAAAGATGACTGGATATTTTAAACAACATCTTTCTCATAAAGTAGAAAGAGAACAAGTGGTCTGCTGCACAGCTGTGTTCAACCCACCCACTGTACGCTAGTCTAGTTCGGCCTTACTTTCTTATGAGGGTAATAAGTGTGCACATAGAATGAAATTAAGAACCCTTCCAAGTTCCGGGCCAGGTGCTGGGCAGATGTAAAGTGAGGGGGTGGAGTGATTGTAAGGAAGCAGTGAGAAGAAATCTCTTGTAGACCACCAGGCAGCTGCAGAGCCCCCACAAAGATGCCTCATCGAGGTCTGTGGCTTACCTGGGTGCCCACAACAGAAAATGATTTGCAGAGGATTTGCCTTTTCATTCCTATCTCCATTCAGGGGTGATTCCACTGCTCCTTTGCTTTCATGAACAGAAGTAAATGCTTCAACTGTGTCTCTTCCTCTGGGTCAAGCTGCGGCATTTCTTCACAGAATGACTCTCAGAAGTGAGCAAGGGGCTAGATTTGTCTCCTGGTAACTGTTACTGAGTTTTATTAGTATTTTGTTTCTAGACAATGGTATGAAAAAAGCTATCTGAAATCTGCATTGTTGGCAGTCAATACATAACCTTTCACAAGTGAGATTTAATATGAGTCAGGTAAAAAATGGTGAAGACTATGCCTAGTATAGTGAGCTGAATATATACATATTCACTACAAAATCCAGATCATCACTTTCTGTTAACTATCCACATTGAAACTTGCAGTGACTGAAGAACTACTAAAGTGAATGGAAGTTAAGCTCATGCAGAAATGTCCATGTAGCTCATTTGGCCTCATGAAATGCTTTAGTATTAGCACAATGTACTATTTTAGGTGAATATATTTTTAACCCTATTTAAAATGAAAAATATGGGCACAGCCAGAAAACATTCATCCTGATCTTTGAATTAATTTCAATGGGTTTTTTTTTTGTTGTTTTTTTTTGGTTTGTTTTTTGGTTTTTGGTTTTTTAATTTTTTTTGGTAGTTTAAAAGAACAACAATGACATCCAGTGGTTGTAAATTTCTCCAACATTTTTACTTCTATATTTGACACCACATTTGGAGTAGTAAATAGATTTATTTTAAATAAAATTTTAAAATAAGATATGAATTTTAATTAATATGTGCTGAGTAGAGGTGCAAAGACTTAGCATGTCACTTTGAGACATTTTACAGTATGCATGAATGTTTATTAGAAATTTTTTTGTAACATTGAAATAAAAGTACAATGAATCTATCCTAGAACTCTGAATGCAGTTAAAGTTAGAATAAAATTAGCACATCCTTTTTAAAACTGCTTTACACCTATAAGTATTTGGCAGTATCAGCACTTTCTTTGCTGCCTTCTATGCCTGTTTGGTGTATTTAGAAACCAGGAGTATCTGGTAGCTTTTCTATAATGATATGTACTATATCATGCCTAAAGATAGATAAACTAAGGATGAAGAATGTCACTTAACATTACTTCGCCCTTCCCTAAGAAAATGAAAATACATATTTCCATAAATATTGGGGGGTGGGGAGGGGAAGTAAATTGAGGAAGTCAACAGTTTTTTCCAAAGTTCTGTGAACCAGGCTGGAAATGAGGGTGGACCTGCCAGCTTGAACATTTGCCTACTAATGCAATTTAATTTTCACTGCTGGTAAAGATTAAAAAAGTATTAACTAAAATTACATAGGAGTCTACTAGAACACATCCCTTTTGTGCAGGTAAATTACTGGAAGACTCTAGGGTCCTATAGTATCAGGAGTAGACTCTAGAGTATCACTCTTTTTTTTTTTTTTTTTTTTTTGCTTCTATGAACAGTTTTTCTTCTCACTCCTCTGAGCACTTGCACTGTCCATGTGCATAACAGGAGGCTTCCACACCTCCAGCTCCCGAGTCACTGAGGTGACCCAGCAACTACTCATTTCCACAGGGCCAAAGCCCTGTGCGATGCCAGCTACCAGTGGTATTCTCCATATAGTCTCTGGCTCACACAGCACACACCACCTGAAATCCCTCTCCTGGTCTCACACAGCTTCAGGGCTCTGAAGCTCCCATTCTGCAGTAGGTAAATCACCTGGCTTTGGGAGCTGGAAACAATCTAGGAACTTCGCCAGGGAGCCAGACAAACCTGGACTTGCAACAGGGAATGCATGGATTTCAGTTAACCATCAACATTTAAGGCAAAGATGGATTTATGTGGAGGGAAAGAGATTCAGCAGTCTCTCCTGTGGCCAGTAGGATTTAATGAGACAGGTCTTGCTGTGATTTCTTTCCCAATCTAGCAGCCCAGCAGGGATGAGTTAATAGGTGGGCTGCTATTTTTTGTTATTCCTTTCCTTCATTTCAGCTTGAAGTTGAGCATGTCAGTACATTTGAGAACACTAAAATCAGTGTAAGAAAATCGGCCTCTTCCTTAAAACAAAAAATACAAATTATGAAAGAATAGCTGTTTCTGTTCTCCCAATAATAAGTCTGCACCTTGTGCTGTGTGAGATTTGCTGTATCAACAGTATATTTTATTTCCATTCATCTTTCTCTGCTCGGCAGAGGTACAAACAGACTGGTTTTACAGTTTGAAAACTGTACCTGGACTGATGCATCATCTGCACTAGAAAATTAGTTACACTTATTTCAGTCTCTTCTCATTTCTGGTGCTACCTGACAGATCCTTTCACCCCAGCATTACTAGTAATTATTTACTAGCCTCCATCCTGTTACTTGAATACGTTGAAAATATCCATGGTCAAAAACTGAAATTATGTCAGTTAGTTTTAGAGAATGTATAGTTCTTCCCCCCAAATGGATTGTCATGATACTTTCTCAAGCAAGGAAATGCATTTACCATCTTCCCACCTACAGATATTGGAGAGGAATTGATGCTTCTTCTGGTGCAAAATACACTTGCAAATCAAAGATAAACCTAACCCTTGATTTCTTCCTAACATTGTGTACATAGTTGGTAAAGTCTCCTCCCAACTGCATCTGGGCTGCAAGTCTCCATAGGAAGCACACACAGACCTGTCAAGAATTGTATATGGTTTTGTGAGATTGAAACTATCATTACTGAAGAAAACTAGAGTGAAGGTAGAGTAAGTTTGCAATATGATCTGCTTCCCTTCTTCAGAGACCTGCCTTTTGCTACACACATTGATCAGTGATTAAAAGCAAACTTAGATGTTCTAATTATCCAAGCATATGCAACAAATCCTTCTTTTTTGTATTTTTACAGACATATTCATGTTTATGTTTATGTTTATGTAAGTATAGTATAAACTATATAGTACAAATAAATCTATACTAAAGTTTAGAGGCATTAGGAGCATAACTTTAAAACAGTGCAAAGTCTCTGACACGATACAGATCTTGAAGGGAAAGAAAAAGCTTCCCTAGTTACACACAGCACAATTCCATTATTTTTCTGCTTTATCCTTTATTTAGATCAAAATGCATCCAAAAAGAGAAATTTCCATGGTCAGCAACTGTCATCATTTTATTGCCATTATTTGGGTGAAATGAATGTAGAGCTATCATTTTTAAAGCCTCTGTATCCACTGTCACCACCACACGTTGGAGCTCACCTTTCTCCTCCATCTCCTCTGCTGTCTGACTGGTCCCCAGGGACCCCCGCACAGGATACCTGCCCTCCAGAGCAGGAAGTAGCATTCAGGGGGGCTGCACGTCTCCCAGCAGACAGCCTGTGTTTGTTATGGAGAGCACATCGGAGCACAGTAAGTCAAAATTTGTGTTTTAGATAAAAAATGAAGTGCTCCAGCAATCCACTTCACTTGGGAATTGCCTAAGTGGTTCCCTTCATCAGGGGGAGTCATGGGCTAGTTTCCAGGTCCATCAAAAGAAGAATAACTGTTCTGTGAAAACAGAAGATTAGTTGACCTCACTTGCTAAAATATGTGGTCTCTCTCCCCTTAGGAAGATGAAAAAAAGATCCATGAATACTTGCAGACACACAGCAGCAACATTTCACTTTTTATTATTGCCATGAATATTACCCTTATGCTTGCAGTCCCAGTCAAGGTTGGGGAACAGAAATGTACAACCACAGAATAAGAGCCACATTCCCATCCTAACAAGTCTGAAATTTAAAGGGAGCAGATGGACCCAGACAGATGGCAGGGTACAGGCATTACAAGACAGGACTGATCTCAGAGCAACCTCCTGCCTAATGTTGCTGACCTTGTATAAGCTTAATGGTCAGGTCTGGGATGGAATTTGAAGAACAAGGAAATAGCATCAACATCTGGAACTTACATCTTCTTGTAATAAAAATAAGTGATAATTTAGGAGAAGAAATACATATATATATAAATGTGTATATGTTAATAACTTGTATCAGATTTTAATGCCATGTGATACAGCTCACTAGACAAAATTCCATAGAATCATAGAATAATTTGGGCTGGGAGCAGAGTGTGGAACACCTTCCACTAGACAAGGTTCCTCAGAACCCTGTCCAACCTGGCCTTGAAAGTATTCAGGCATGCAGCATCTACTGTATCTCTGAGCAACCTGTTCTTGTGTTTCACCCTCTTCATTGTAAAAAAATTCTTACTTATTCCTAGTCTGAATCTACCCTTCTATAGTTTAAAAACCACTACTATTTTCCTATTGCTACAAGTCCTACTAAAAATGTTGTCCCCATCATTCTTGTAGGTCCCCTTTAGGTACTGGAAGGCTGCTATAAGATCTTCACAGAGCCTTTTCTTCTCCAGGTAGAACAACCCCAACTTTCTCAGCCTTTCCTCACAGGAGAAGTGCTCCAGCCCTCTGATCATCTTTGTGGCCCTGCTTTGGACTCATTCAAATAGGTCCATGTCTTTCCTATGCTGTGGACCCCAGAGCTGGCTGCAACACTCCAGGTGGGGTCACACAAGGGCAGAGTAGAGGGGCAAAATCACCTCCCTCAATCTACTGGCTACCTCTCTTTGAAGAATCCCAGGATACAATTTTCTTTCTGGGCTACAAGTACCATCTCATATCCAGCTTTTCATCCATGAGTGCATCCCAGTCCTCCTCAGCAAGGCTGTTCTCAATCTGTTCATCCCC
This sequence comes from Scytalopus superciliaris, assembly GCA_013400415.1. NCBI lineage: Eukaryota > Metazoa > Chordata > Aves > Passeriformes > Rhinocryptidae > Scytalopus > Scytalopus superciliaris. Next base: position 488,324 of record VXBX01000100.1, read on the forward strand.
CAGTTGATACTGGGGGTTGCTCTGATCCGGGTGCAGGACCTTGCACTTGCAAAATTTACAATTCCCCACATCAGTTCCTGCATATGCATGTCTTTTGGCTCCCACTGCATTTTATTATTAATTTGTCAAACTTGAGCAGTTTTCTCTGTCAAGATAATCATCAAGTTACCTGTTCTTTTGGCACAGAGAATAAATGGATATATAAGCTTTCATCAGTCTATATTCTTTGGAGTGTTTTTACTTTTAAAAGCAAGGTGTTTTCTTAAAAAGTGTACATTTTAAATTGCCTGGGATGCTGACTGTTAAAAATAATAAAATGCAAATCTAAAAGCTTTTAAAAGCAATTACTTTTGTTCTGGACATCACAACTAACAAAATCATCCAGGAACATCAGTGGAACATAATAAAGTTGCTCAGGGACTTGGACTGTAAAACTTCTGAAGAAGTTTTGTAATTGTTGTATCCTAAACTGAGGAAAACTGTTAAAGTCATTTTAGTTGCAGCTCAGACCATGCAGGATCTAATCATAACAGCTCTCATCAAACACATTTTAGCTAGGCCAAAATACTAAAGCTTGAAAGTGCTGAAAGTACAGTAGTTACGCTTCTTAAACAGGCATTTCCAGCAAAATTGTTTCAGGACCCATGGCAGTAAAGATTTCTGGAGTCTATTTTTTTATTAAAGACAAGTATTTGGTTTATCTGCCAGGCCTTCCTCAGCTTCTGCTGATGAGCTACGTTTCCCCAGTAAGGTTCCCATGTAATTCTGAATCCCATTTTTCCTTGGCTGTCCAAATAGTGACAGAATTAAGTAGACATGAAAAGTCTATTGCATTTTCTCAGTTCAATTACCTTGATTTTATTTTATGAAGGCACAGTTCATAATACAGACCACCTGTCTCTTTTCTGTCTTTCTCTTTTATCTAGGAAAAAGTGGAATACTATTGTGTTCCACTTGGTACTTTATTGTTCTATTTTATTTTTATTTATGCCATATACTGATACATTCACACCTGCTATCTCACACTTGTCAAGAGTGATACATTGAAGTGTCTTTGCTACTGTCCTCTCTTAGTGCATTTCCTTCAGACTTAGGTCTCACTCTCAACTCCCTTTTCCTGTTCTTAGATGGGATTTCTGGACTATTGCAAAGTGACCCACAAACATATGGGTGACTAGCCTGCCTTCTTAAGTCAGGGAACTTTTTAGTCTTATTAATGGTAAGCTTAAAAGAGCTCTGAAATCGCCACAGGGATGCAGTCATATTAGCCCTACATTCTATCCCCTCTCTGCTGATGGATATGTAAGCATCTTGCTCCTTGAAATCCACTGATAACATCTGTTCTTTTTAACGCAGTCCTGTTCTCGGTTGTATTACCATTAATACAATAATGCTTTGAGTTTCTAGTTCAATATGTTGCCAAAAGGAGCCTTTAGCTGGTTGCTGCCTGGCTGCTGAGTTTTCCTAACTAACAGCAAAATCACTGTCTCTGATGCCTTAAAGACTGAGGCGAAAAAAAACTCCAGGCAAATTTAGTAGGAGATAAGATAAGGAGAGCAGAAGCTTTAATGAACCTTCAGGCTCCAGGAATACATGTCCACAGGATCCCCCCTCAGTTCCCAGGTTCCAAGATTTTATAATGATGTCCATCCAATCTCATTCTGTTATTACCCTCGGTCCTCCCCCATCCCGCCCCTGGCACGCCCCGTCAGGAATTGAGTCTGGGGGTTTGGGACCCCTCTTTCATCGTCCTTGTCTTCCTCACAGCACATCTGGTCCTGTCTGGTCCTTGGAGGCCTTCCAAAGTTCCAGATTTGGTGTTCTTCTGTCCGTGTCTTTATCTTGTGGTGCAGGCCTCATGGTGCTTCTCTGCAATTCTACCTTGAAATGGAGACTAAACAGCTACTAGAGTTTTGAGGGATTGATATGGGATGGGGTTGGTATGTGTAAACATTAAGCTACTGAAGTTACTTTGCTGGTACACTAAAACTACATTAACTTCTACAATCTATAAAATTAAAAAATCAAAAATCAAAAAGCCCTGAGGCATCACTCTTAGAGACACCCTTGGCTGTGGGGAATTTGCCCACAGCAGAAGTCACATCCATAGTAAGTTAATGTTCATTGACCAGCTTACCCTGCAGAGGGTGATTTCAGTGGCTTGAAGCAAAGGTATTGGCCAGTCAGAAATTTAGGGAGGCAACAGCGCTGTATTCCCCATTTCCGAATATTTCAGCCACTTGCCATTCATTACTTAGAGCTCTGCACAAGACTCTTCTCTTGTACTCCGTATTCCCTGTTACCACATTAGCTGAAAATGAAGCCCCTTGAGTGTAACTTTCAAAAAACCAAAAAAATTATATATTTCCCTGTATTATTGGCTGGAAGATTGGGCATCAGCAAAGAAACCACAATGGACTTAGTATTTCACTTCCTCCATACCAGATTCATTGTGTCAATTGAACAAAGTTCCTCAGTACCCAGTAGAGAACAGTGCAGCATTTGTCAGCAAAACCAGCACAAGCTGAGATAGTGAAGGGCTAAATGTCTGCTCTGTGTTACACAGCAGCAGCCAAGAACATTTCAGAGACATTTCAGCAGTGGGACAGCTATAATGCTCCATCCATACAGCATTCCACTGACAATGCCCTTAATGCTAAGACTGAGAAACACTTTTCCAGTAGAGATTCCTACACACAGAAGACATCACCTGGCATTTTACAGGTGAGCAGGTCTGAGTCTTGAGGAACAGGGAAAAACTACATTCTTCTGATTTGCTCCTATTGCTACAAATGCCATACATCATTATTTATTCGCCATCAGCAGTGTAAGTAATAATGTACCAACAGATTTTGTAAAACAAAAAAGACTTTATGGGAATTAAATTATTTACAATCATCAGTTTATATCTCAACTTACACTAAGTTGATGCACATGTAGAAGAATTTTAATGACAACTGTTTACTGTAGAGGCAGTTACCATTTTAAAAAAATAGTAAAGAAGAGAAACCAAATTTTCCTTTTTATTGAGGAAACTGAATTCTGGCCATCCCCAAAATACAATTATGATCTCACTTGTGACAAAAATCAATGTGTGCTTTTATTTCAAGATAGCTGACTGGCCTTATTTCTTTTAGTGTAAAACCTTACTGTGGATAATGCACAGGTGGTTCTCATCCTGCAGAACTATCTAAAGCTGTATTCTCCCTCTCTGAGGTTATTTTGCTTAGGTGGGTAGATATAAAACCTGAGCATCTGTACTACAACTTTACAACAGGACAACTACTTAAAATTTTAATTATAAAGCAACACTACTGTTTGCAGCCAAGAGAGTCTAACCCTTCAAGTGTGTTAGCACTATGAGCCAAATTAACTCTACCCCAGCCAAGACCAGCAGAAATTAATTTGTAATGAACTAGAGAATGCACCTGAATCTTGTTTTAAACCAAACATCTTAGGCATACACGGTGTAATTCAATGTTTCAGACATGTTTTTTGACTCGCTCAAGTGATCTGGAGCTACCCAGGTGGGTAAAAAAAGGGTGAGAAGAGAGGTCCCTGGTCATACAGGGAAAAACAACCCCTTGGAAAAAAAGAATACCAAGAAGAAGAGACCGGTTACAGGCCCTACAGTCATTGCTCTGGCTCAGCAAGGAATGCTCTGTTGAAGCTGGGAATGCAGTGAGTTAACATGGACAGGCAGGAGATCTTGGGGACCCTAGCAAAGTGGGAAAGACAAGGCAGTATTTTAATTAAAGAGGAATATGACTTTCTTTTTCTTCTTTTTAATTTTTTTTTCTTTTCTTTTAAAAAATGTCTGGGGGACATTGTAATCCCCAGCTTCTCTGCCATTGCTGCAGACCGAGAACTGATGTGATCTATTGTTAACATTTGAATGGATTTTTGTTTGGGGTGGGATACCAAATGCAGACTTACTGAGCCACAGAAAATAAATAATGGACAGGAAAACTTATTTTCCAGGCTGAAGTAGAGTGGGATGGGGAGTAGGGGTTAGTGAGGGAGGGGCTGGAAAGGTAGTTGGTTAAGATTTATTTGGCAGACATGTACAACTATCCTGTTCGAGTTGTATTTGAATTAATTAACTTCATCTGTGTAAACTGGGTCAGTATCCTGTAATTTCCTAAGGGTATGGCAGTATCAGGAAACTGAGTAGTCAGCAGAGCTGGTTGCATAGTTAAAATAACTGATTTACAAATAGTTCCAGGAATAAAACCACTGAGTTTCAGTTCTTATGATTTATTAAGCAATATAGGAAAATTTATCTTACCTGAAAAATGTCCTTTCTGTAAGAGGGGAAGTCCACAGCTCCTTGGGTTTTGCTCTCATAGTCTCCACTCTCTGGAGGCAGAGCCAGGCTGGTCAAATGAGACCAGACATCAGCACATCTCACAAGTTTCCAGTGCACTTTCATAGAAAGTAGTCCTTTACAGCTTAATTTACAGCTAAGCTGATAGAAAAGGAAAAAAAAAAACCAATTTAAACTTCAATGGCAACTGCTTTTATATTCCATAGCATCTCTCAGAAAGATATGTACATTCAGAAGGCAGAGAGAGCACTCAAAGTGAAAACATAACATAGTTTGTAACAGTTTGCGTGACTCTGGACCACCCTTCTTGTGCCAGGTGGAAGATGAAGTCTTCTAGTTTTCTTGCTAGAAGAAATTAAATGCATGCAAACACCCTCCTGGGAAAGACTACGGGTTTACCACAATACAATCCCTATTAGATGAGAGGAGATGTAAGATAATAGTGAATGCAAGTGTCTTGCTGCCCTCCTATTAAAAACCAAGAATATCAATTTAGAAGGAGCATGGCAAATGTTCTCCTTCCTCAGAAAACGGCAGAATATGATGAGGTTTGCCCATATTGTTTTGAGACATTAAGAATATAGTGAAAAAAGTGTTCATAGATTTCTCTGTATGTTGGTAAAGAACAGCCTAGCCTGAAGGTTTTCATGGCTAATGAGGGAAATGCATAAATACTTCAAAAAAAGTTGGATTTTAAAGCTTTGACAAAGTACTGATTTAGTCATCCAATAACTGGACTCTTATGAGCAGACTGTTATTTTAAATTTTAGTTAAAGAATAGGGTTAGAAATTATCATGATGAGAGATATCTGAATTAGATATTTCATTTACTTGCTTTTTAGAGATTTTGTAACATTATCAATTTTCAAGGGTTTGTAGAGGACTTTTTTTTTTCCTCTGTTCATGGGGTTTGTGTAGTTCATATGTGGCTAAACAGAACATGAAAGAAACTGAGTTCTGTTGACTAGTAAAACTTCTTGCAGATAAGACTGTAACCTTAAAATACAGTCCGTAGTGAAAAGATTGTAAGGCTAGCAGCCTTCAGAGATCAAAATTTAGCAGTATGTCTGAAAGGAAAAAAAAAAAAAAAAGATAAATATTTGCTTAATCAGTGAGTTAATTTCCAAGTAGGATTTGTTTTCATTAACAGAGATTTTAGAAACCTTGTATCTGATTTTGAGAACTGCTCTGAGGCTTTACATAGTTCTGTAGTGGTCTAGAAACTGAGTGCATTTATCATCTGTGGTAAATAAAAAATGATGTCTTTTTATTTCTAATTATATCTGTATTGCTAGATAAATTAGAGAGATTAAATAAGACCTTTAAGCATGTCCTCTTTGCTGATTATTTTTTCAAGGTTTAAAAAAGTGTTGTCAATCCATGTGCATAGCTTGCTGTAGTTCATCCTCTCATATCTTCTTAATTTTTTCTGCCTGAGAGTAGAAGTTTGTGGATACAAAACCAGGAAAAATTTTAAATGCATCTTACATCTCAAAGGAATTACAATATGCAAGCAATATTTTCCTTCATCTTACGCCATCTTGCTTTCTTCACAGACTCCAAACACAAGGACAAAATGAAGAGCCTTGAAAATTAATTTTGAAGATGAATGACCAGAAGTTTCCCTATTTTGTTTTTTTCTAGCAAATCAAAGCTATATCATCAACAAGCTATATGGCCTTGCAGATGCAGACACAGATGTAGAGGCCTCTGAACTACTTCCAAAATTGGAAGCAGCTCAGTCACCACATCAACATGATGCCCTATCATAATTAACTAATGGCTATATGGCTGCCACAACCCACTCTAATATTGTGCACAGCTCTGTGCACTGTAGACAGATTATATTTTTGCCAAATTTTTTGGCTAGCTCTATCTATCTATGCAGTATCACTGGAATGCATGATACCAATAAGATTGCACAGAGATGCATGAAAAAAACATATAAATCCTTGCTAAAAACTAAACCAGTGCAGGACAAAACTTGGATAAGAACAGTTTGTTGTCTCATTACACTCCCCTAAGATATGTTTCTTCAGTCTAATTCACAGCAGGCTCCCAGGACCAGTAGTGATTAAAAAAGCAAATTGAGCAGTGGCATTTAATTATTTACTGTTAATTTTTTGGATATAAGTCTCATTTCCATCTATTTTTCCTTTGGTTCTGTGATATTTACTGGTTTGTGGCCAGTACAACAAAACGCCCCAACATGTGTTCAACAGTAACCTAAGAGTATTTCTATGATTTCAGTGAGATTGCTGTCAGGTTCAAAACTCTGCTCCTATGTTTACCATGTTAACACATAACACTCTATTTTAAGCAAAAGATGTGTTTCTAGTGTCCAGTGTTTCCAGATCCTGGATCTGGCAGCTACAATATTAGCTACTAATTACCCCACAGGACTAATCGCCTTTGCAGGGAATGGACTCCAGAGTTTACGATAAGAAGTTTATCTCGAGGCCAGTGAAATAGAATTATGGTCACAAATACTGAATTTTATTGGTCAGCATTTGAAACCAAAAAAAAAAAATCATTTTGTTTTCTGGAATCCCACTCTGTTTACTTAAAGAGCACTGAAGTTCTATTTGGTCTAACAATCTGCACATTTTCAAGGAGGTTTTAAACTTCTTTTCTGTACTGCAGAGCAGTGAAGATCAGTCCACTGCCTCTGTAGCAAAGGGGTTTTTGTTTGTCACCCAGCTCTGTATTCCTTGGGCATTTCATGAAGAGGAAAAAAAACCCTGTACAGTCAATTTTTTCAATTGACTGAAGTCTGCACAGAGATTTAAGCACAAAAATAGAGCTATTTAAGACATCGAGTTTTTTTGTTTCTAAGCATGATGTCTGCTTCTGTTGAATTTGTTAATTCTAAATATTTCACTATGTTATATATAGTATGTCAATATTATAAATATACATGTATTATAAATGTATATATGTATGAAAGTGCTTGCAAATTATTTTTTTCCCCTTCCAGTAAGGAAATTTTGTTGCATGTGAGACCTAGTGTTTAAATCACTTCACTGATAACAACTATGAACTTCCTTAAATTTATGCTAAAATTTATCAGTTTTACCCCATTTCCTACCGTAAGACCTTTCCCATGTCCTGCTGGGGAACTGCTGAGCATCCTGTCTTTCAGTTTTTCTCTGAGCTTTCCTCACCCATTTTTTTATTTCCCTCAAAGAAGACCTTATTAACTTATTTAAAGAAGATAACTTAGTACAGTTAGTATAGAGAATTTTTTAACTCTATGTGGATGAATCAAAACATACTGAAGAAAGTTATTTATTCATTAAGTAAGTTAAGTATTCATTATCAAAGTGGAAGAGTATCCTGAATGCAGTTGTGCATTTTGTAAGAGACACAAGTCCTGTCCTGAGCCTCACAGGCTTCACTGTATTTTTGAGTTTGGAGGATGGTATCAAAATTCACACTAATCTGGAGATGATGCAGAAATTATGGCAACTATGTTGGAGGTCAGGGTAAAAACTTACGAAAAATCCTGAACAAATGATCTGAAAAGAATAGGATATAATTAAATAAGGAAAAGGTACCATCGTTAGACAAAAATAATCAGTACCACAAATAGAGTCTGAGAAAAAAAAGTTGCCAGTTATACAGAAGATGATTGAGCTATTATGGGGCACTGTGGGATGAAAGTGGGTCTTGATGTAGAAAAATTAAGAGGAGTTAATGAGATAAAAAGCAAGGACAATGCTGAGAAATGTGAGACAATCTTTCCATTGTGCTTAGCTGGAGTACTGTCTCCACTTTGTGATAGTAGTCCCCAAAAAGGATGTGAACCAAGCGAGACACTGCAATACAGTAGTGATAATCACTGTGGTGTATAAATATTGAAGAAATACTAAAGTAGTCTGGGTGGGAATATGAGAAAAAGAAAAGAATAACCTGATACCTCTTACACATGGGTATAGAAGGTATTTGGCTTAAATTAATATAAGAAAAGTCAATCTATACATTGGAAACACTTTCTAATGTAAGGATGATAACTAACCCCCTGGACAATTTAGAGTCCATGTCTTTGCTTCTGACTTTGGAAGTCTGCAGGAACAGGCTGAATGTGTGCATTAGGAGTGATAGGTACTGTTGTTCCCTGTAAAGATTTTTCCAGTACTGTTTTTTGGGGCTTTTTCTGTGACATATTTGCTATAAAAAGAAGCTCTTTATTGACCTTCCAATTAACAATCAAGAAAAATGGATTGAAGTTTATTGTATATTGGTGGATTTACAAATTAATGTACTACAAATTCATGTCTTAATAAGATTATATTCCACAATTATTGTTTGGGAAATAGCCCGTGTAAACATTATAAATAATGACAAAAAAAAGTTTGCATTTTGCCATCTTTGTTATTAGATTAGTATTTAAAATAATGATGGGAACTAAGAGTTAATGGTCTTTGTAAAATTCATTTTGTTTGCAGCTGTTTTGTTTCTGTTATTTGATACCCATGCTGAGCCTTTCAAGAGAGTGAGAACAATTAAGTTACAACTTTCTGTATCAATTAATTCTTCTTTATTTTAAGTAAATTCTCTTTTTTCCATTTAGTTTGTGACATTCAGAAGATACAGGCTATTGACTCATCCAAATATATCCTACTCACAGAATTGCATAACCCTCTAACACGTGTTTGGGTACAGAACAAGTTTATATGAATTTGAAGGTATCTTTCCTTCAACTTTAATGAAAAGAATCTTTTAAGGAATGTAAAGGATCCAGAAAGTGTATTTTGATTTCTGGTGGAGTGTGATGGGATCCTGAGGAAAAGAAGAGTGCTTGAATTCAACTGACCCTGTCCATGAAATTATGTTTACCTACAATAGTTATGGGTTTCAGCAATTATCACACTCACCAAATAACCTGTGAGCCCAGGGTTTTACTGGAATAGAAAAATACGTTCAAAGTAGTAGTAACCAAAGAAAAATTTGAATATTGCTACAAAGGAAGAAACTTGAAAAAATCAGGAACTTTTGCTAGGTAAGTTGCAGGCATGTACCATCAACAGTGCCCAAACACATCACATTTACCATTTATCCTTTTGACAACTGTTTATCTATATTTTACTTTAACCCTCCCTAGGTGCTCTGTATGTCTTTAATAATGTGTATTGTTACTGAAACTGCAGAGAAAACAGAGACAGTGTAACACTGATCTTCATGACTGGATGTTATGTGGAGATTGTAGAACTTGGGAACACAGAGCTGTAGGTATTTACTTATCTGAATTCTTCATTATCTGTCTTTATGTCAAGTAACCAACCTACTTTTTCTTCTTCTCTTCCTCCTCTCCTGCATTCAAAATATAAAAATCAAGTGATTGGAAGAGATCAGTGCATAGATAGGAACTGAGAATTAGTTCACACGGGAAGGATGCAAAAATGGCTGAAAGAGAAATGAACCTTTGAATTGGGTAAGTAAATTATTCTCAGTTCAAGGAACAGATGTGTGTTTGCTTTTTTCTCCTATCATTGAAATGAGTACATTTTTTTTGATATCCAGGTTGCAACCATATAGTGAAAATTGTTCTGAGTCATTTTGATTTTGCCCACATACTCTAAAAATTCATGCACCCATGTGACTCTGCCCATCCTCCGACTGTTGACTTTGTCTTCAGAAGGTTAGATTACTCACAGTCTCTGCATGATTTAAATCCATCTGGAAAATAAAGCTAGTGTAAAATCTGGCTGCCTCAAACCTGGCTGCTCTTCTAAGAAAATATTGTGCCTTTGTGAAGTTCAGTGCACTCTTGCAATATGATCTCCATTGGCTACTGGTAGCCAGTTGGGTGTTTTGACCTTTTAAGCTCAAAATAATTGTGTACTCAAGAGCCTAGTCTCCCCTTGTGTCATTCCTGAACCAGCTGCAATCAGCAAGCATGCTGGATTCATTTTCTTCTAGCAAAGACAGAAATCTTGGCAAAGTGTGGGCTGTGATAGCTTGTTCAGACTGTAAACCTGGTCATCTAGTTAGTCCTAACTTGCTCAGTATCCTGAAATCTTTACTGTTTTGGCCTTGATCTTCAAAAGATTTTAGTACTAAGCAAAAGAAAAAAGCAAATATGATTAATGATCAGAAAGAGAAGTTTATCTTAATCCTTTCTTTGATTACTTTATAATTGGGGACTATATGGAATTGCTTCACTTTAAATGGTACATCTCCTCTTATACAGAAAGATATGTTGTAAATGTGCAATTCCCTTGATTTAAAATCAGGTGTCTTCTGTCTACATTGCCTAAAATCCACAGGTTTTGGAGCACTTTTTCTCCAAACCTTTGTCCACCTCCTCTCTCCCTGCCTACATCAGGCAACAGCTTAACAAACACAGCTTGCAGAAACATGATGAAGTCTGAAGCTGAAGCATCTCTTTGACAGCTGAGATTGGCATAAAAAGGGTTGAGATGAGGCACAAATATCCTCCGGTTTCTTAAGATTCAGCAAGGGCACAGTGAAGTTTAGAGAAATCAATTACTCTGGTGAAGCTGCCAATCTTCAGATTGATCATGATCACCTGAAGAACCATTGACAGCAAGGCCAAGGTGAGCAAGAATGTTGACTGCTCTGATCTGTCCTGAAGCTGGGAATCAAGAAGCCCCAACTGGTTTCTTGACCATCTTTTTTTTTTTTTTTTCCTTTATTTTACTCCCCTTCTATTCCCAGAGTAAGAAAGCTGAAGAATAAGCTCTAGTTCAATAGTATAAATGGATTTTTAAAGAAGACATAATGCAGTTCAAAAGTAGATAAGATGGATAACACACTAAAAAACAAACACAAACTAGAAAGCTGTTGTACCATGAGGGAGAATTGCATGGGAACATGACAAGACATCAAAAGCAAGACTAAAAAAGAGGTAACAGCTGAGCTGTAAGGAGAAACAAGTTCTAGAGAATGACTGTTCTTGAAATCAAAGGGTGAAATGAGTTATTTGTGACATAAGCTCTAAAAAGGATAACACCTCTGGCATCTCACTAGGCATATTAAATGTTGGAGCTGTATTTCTGTTCTCATCTACAACATGATGTTGCCTTAGAAAGTGTTCATTTCACTTGCCTAGGAAACAGAAATATTTTTTGATGAAATATTTACCAGAGGCAGGCTCAGTTCTATGTTTACTTTATAAAATGTTATAATTCACATTTGTTTTGACATTTTATTTGCATAAGAACATGAGCCCTTATCCAGCAACAGCAGCCCATTATCCTGTCACGGTACTACGGGCTCTCCAGGTGTATGGCAGGGGCTACTCCAACAGACTATTAATTTAGTTATTTCTGGTACAGTTATCTATGCAGAGTAGTAAGCAGCAGTACTAATTCACAAAAATCCCATGTAGGCAAGGGAAAGGACATAACTCCAAATAGCATGCAAGAGAATGGTATTTAACCTCTTTCACATTGAATCACAAATATGAATAAAAATAGGGGAAGCAATCAAAATACCAGAGTACTGAGCTGTGCAACCATAGGATATTTCTTGTGCCAGAGACAACATGTTGGTACAACAAATGTCAAAAGGAACACTTTCAATACCAAATGTAAAAGCTACTAGAGCTAAAGCACTTGACGACAGCATTGCTAAGCCATTCTGAATTAACTTATGAATTGAAGGCTAATAAAGAAAAACACAGAAACTGAGTGTGCACACAGCAGGGCACAGAACCATTTTTACCCTCTTGCTGTGCTTACTGACAAGCCAGCTCTGGAATGGAAGCATTGCAGTGGGCACTTGGGAGCATGCTGCCTTGTCTCAGACTAATACACCTGGTAAAAGTAACTCCAAATTCAGTGGAAGATTTCTAACTTTCTTCAAGGGACGTAAGACAATTCTTTATGTCTTCCACCTCTTGTCAGGCAGAGATAAACCTAATGTTTCATACATGCCCATGATGAAACAGACATTTTCAAAAGTTCTGTGAAAATTTCTATTAAACCTCTCAGTACTGCTGTTAAATAAAAATAATTGGCATATTAGCATGACAGAAGAGCTTAAAGCCCTGTGCTTTAAGATCATTGTGCTTGGAAGTTTAAATAAGCAAAGCAGTGGCTGATAGGGAAAATGGAGACATGGAGCAGTGAAGCATCTTACCAAGGTCCTCTAAAGTTTGTAATTCTTCTTTTCTGGCCTAGCATATGTCTGTGTTCCTCCTAGGTGGAAGAAGTGTCCCCATATAACACTGTGCCACAGTTGTTCACTGTGCCATGCTGCCAAGTTGAGAAGTGACATACTGTTACTTACTTAGGGAAAGAGCATGCATCCTATGTGCATGTTCATCCATAAGAAAATATCTAATTTGAATGGAATTATGACAAGAACAACAAACATTGAGAATATACCCAAAATAGGTGAAATTCAGCTTCTTCCCAGTTCTAAAATCTGTGGTGCACAGGGGAAGAAGACAGGAAGAATGAAAGAAAACTTGAGGGACAAAATCACTGAAGAATCACTGTCTTCAGTAACCACATACAGTCTTTTTAATGGTACAAGAAACATGTTAGTGAAGTTATGCAACATGGAGGGGTAGAAGGCCTGGAAAAAATGGGTAAGGGGAGAAAAATACAACAATGAAAAAATTGTTCAGAAAAAATGCTTTGATCAGCAATGTGAAGGTATCATTAAATACATATTACGCCTTTCATCTTACATTATTTGTGGAATTCTATTACCAGATGGAAACTTACACCTCTTGATACTGAGCTGCTGAAATAAATAAAGGGCTAGAAAACACTGCTAGTCTTCATGCTGAAACCATCTGTTGATCTTTTGTTTTGATATCATTTCATATCTTGCACATTTTGAAGTTTCCTGCCAGCCTACTTCTTTTTGAACTGTTTTGTTTTCTCTTTCTGTTTTCAGGGATTTGTTTTTTATGTAATTTTCCTTGTGAGTTACTAATTCTTACACCAACAAAAGAGTGAACCATTTCTTCAGGGAATTGAGGCTAGATTGGGTATAGTCTCCTGCTAAAAGACAAACTTTCAGACATCTAAAAACTGGAAGGGTTCACAGTCTTATCCCAGTGTAATTTAGAACAGCTGCAGAGCAGTTCTAAACCAGTCTATCCTGCCATTTCCCAGCAACAAAATTCCTGGGTATGACTAATGGTGGTATACGTGGGAATAATCAATGCAACACAGAAATAAAATCAATTCTTTTTCCAAGTACCTATCTGTCTGGCTATAATCTACTTTGCTCCAAACCAGAAATAAAGGGAATATGTTCTCTTTAAAGCAAGAAGATAGAGTGAGTGCTCTGAAAAAAAGAAAAAAAATTCTCTTGCAAATCCTGCAAGTCCTTTACACTACATGAAAAGTAGTGTTCCAGCATCTCACAGAATCACAGCATATGTGGGATTGGAAGGGACTCACAAGGATCATCAAGTCCAACAGAGAAGAGATCAGTGCCTGCCCCTCCTCTTCCCCTCCTGAGGAAGTTGTAACTGCAATGAGGTCTCCTCTCAGTCTCCTGTTCTCCAGGCTGAACAGACCAAGTGACCTCAACTGCTCCTCACACGACTTCCCCTCAAGGCCCTTCATCATTTTCACTGCCCTCCTTTGGATACTCTCTAACAGCTTAATATCCTTCTTATACTGTGGTGCCCAAAACTCCNTTAACCAGGACCCCCTGACTGCCTTCCATGGCACTGCTTTCCAGCATCTCACAGCATTTAAACCAAAACAAACATACACACACACAGAGGAGGAAAAAAAAAAAAAAAAAAGGTTACCAAGCCTTAGTTTTTTGGGGAAAATGACAAATTTTCAAGTCAGGACAATTCATCTCTGAAATCTCTGAAATCCTGCTGCAGCTTGGAAAGCATCAGAAATTTCAGTCCAATTGCCCAGCATTTAAAACTCATGAAGCAGAATTGTTGACCAAAAAATCTGGAGTAAAGTGATAATTACTGATGTAATTAATTATGTACACGGTTTGTAATTCAGTGCCACACAGAACTGTGATTATTTAGAACCCACTACGATTGTGGTGACTCACAAAGTTCATGTTCTCATTAAAAGTTTCATTATTAAAATGCTCCATGGTTGCCATAGACATGTATTTTTTTCTTCTAGAGAACAGCTTTTTAGCCACATGATGTAGAGCACCCTATTCACACTGGGGATACACAGCAGGTTTTCTGTAGTGGGGGCCACAAGCGTCTCTCAGGAGGCAGCTGGAACGGCTCTGTGCTGGTTACAGACACTAATAATGCAGCCCACCACCCGCCAAGACTTCAACCCATTGGAAGAACACATGGAACCTTTGCTCAAGCTTGCTGAAGCAAAAAAAGCCAGGGGCAGGAAGCACAGGAGAACACACAAATGGAGACACTGGGGATATCATGTGAGGACATATGCAGGAAAATATGGGAGGACCCTGTGGAAAGGGGTATTGTTGGGGACACAGTTGAAGGCACTCTTGGAAAGACGACCTCCATGGTAGAGAAGGTACATCTCTAAGGGAGTCTGGCCGCACGTAACCCATGCCAGGACAAGGATACCCTAGGGACTTTGGCTATGGATGATCCACCTGAGGACAGGGATACCCTGAGGGACTGCAGCCCATGGAGTCAAGCATACCAGAGCAGACAAAACAAGAAAGAAAGGAAGTGCAGGGGAGTAAGAAGTGAGGAGCAGCAGGAAGAAACCACCAGGCACTGACTCCAGCCTCCTGCACTGCGTGCTGACTGACCAAGGGGCCTGACTGTAACCTGCGGTTCAAACGAAGGGAGCGGAGCTGAGGAAAGGTGGAGGAGAGGCACATGGAATGAAGCTGAGAAAAGGGGAAGAAGGGACTTTTCCCTACTGACCATTTATTTTACTGTCTTCTTTGTTTTTCAGTACCCAACTCTTTTCTAAGTTTTTTCTAATTGGCAAATAATTAAATGACATAGAATTCCCTGAGTCCACTCTATTTTACCTGCACATTTACTCTGGTGTAAAAAAAAAAAAAAATTACTGTACTTGTTTTCATTACTTCATCATTTCACAGGTAACACCAGGGATTAAAAACAATATTCTCTCTTATACATAGACACCTAGAATTGAATTGACAGAAACACATGAATAAACATGGCCAGTTATGAGAAGTGTTGTCCCCGTGACACTGAACTATGAACTGGGAGACAATGGACCTGTTCTAATCTTTTTTACCATTTCAGTCTAAATTCAAGCAACTTAATTCACATCTCTATACCTATGCTTTCTTCCTCTGCTTCTTGGTTTTTCTACTTAAGAGTATAGTTCTTGTGTGGCTTAACCATCTCACTAAATCTGCATATTCTATTTCTTATGTCAGAACTGTGATCTGACTTTGGCCTGCTAGATGCTACCACAATGTAAGAGGAAAAATAATATAGCTAATAAAACTTACATGTGAATAGGCTAATGAATAAAAAGAAACCATAGGTATCTGAGATTTTTCTCTTAAGTCATGACAAAAGACAACAAATCTCTTGCCATAACATGAGCTTACAAGAGAAAAAAGCCCATTAATATTGATTGTGGTTTGTCTGGTTCTTCTTAAAAGAATGAAATATATTAATTCAGGATTACTCTATAACTTCCCATTCAGTCAGGCACAGCAAAAACGGCAATTCCATAGATGAAAGTGTATTTTCTTTACAATTCTAGTAGCATACATTGATTCCAGGCACATTGCATCATGTAAAGGTATTCAAACTTTAAGACCATTTCCAAACAATTCTTTAGGAAAGTAAAGTAAGATCTAAGCAAACAGTAATTCCTCAGCCCTAATTATGATCTTGAAAACTCTACAGCTTAGTCCTAAATCCAGATAAACTCTACAGGGTTTTAGAGTTGCAATATTTCATCTTGACAGGACAGAACTCTTCTTCTAAGAGACCATTAGCTATAAGTGCAACTCACATTCTTTATTTCTACTTGGATAGTCTTAGCTTTCACTGTTTTTAGAAGAAAAAGAGAGTTAAAAGTTTTCTTCCATTTGCTTTGAGGGTACATAGGAAAACCTTCCCTCACTGGAAAGGTGGATGTTGCTAGTTTCAGTTTAGTATCTGCTAACTTTGTTTCAGGTGGATGAGGTTTCAGATGAAATGTTTTCCACCTCAATCTTTGGTTCTGATGGAAATCTTTTGGTTTGAATGGAATCTAATTTTGTTTATCATTTACATAGTACCTTTATATTAAAATTATGATTTTTCAGAAAACTCTTGCCTATAGTAAAACACACAAAAATGTGATCAGATACAGAATACCTTAAAAGTAGTTTGAAAATATAGAATGAAACAAATCTAGGAAAGGTACTGGTACTGTTCATAAAATACATCCCATAAACACAGAAGAATTAATGTGAAAATACATGTGGGGACATTAATTTCACCAAAACATTTTCCATATTGCTTATTTTTTGTCTTCAATATCAAAGACTTGGAAATACTATCTTCTTTCAGAGTAATTATTGCTTCACTGGGAGGCTTTTCTTTTCCTACTGATGCAGTAGCCAGCAATTTATAAATGCTGTCTCTGCTCTTCTGGAATACTTAGCCCTTGTGTTGCTGTCACTCACTTTGAGCTGTGAAAGCAAAGTAATTCTAAAGGGACCAAATAGATAATGTGCAGCTTACCTGGTCATCCAGTGTGCACAAGGAATCAAGTATGTTATTTTCAGACAGCATGTAATGCAAGGCCATCAAACAATTTCAACTTAGATTCAAAATCTTTCAGAAGAAAGCAGTATGACTGAGCAGCAGTGTTGTAAAACCCCATTTTCAGAAGCTTAGTATTATCAGATGAAAAATACCATTTGGATGAAATTTCCAGGCTTATTGTCAGTCCAAAGATTTGGAGCGTGTGCTTGTAGAATAGTTTGTAAAAGTCTATTCATTTATCCTAAGACAAAATGTTTCTCAGCTGTTTTTTGTCTTCTGTCTTTCATATTCCTCTCCTCCAGTGAAATGAAGTGCTGTCATCTGTCAAAAAATGCCAAATACATATTGATAGATGAAGTAGAAATATGAGGAGGAGCTTACATGACACGAGGCGGTGGCTGGAAGCATGAGAGAATTGCTTATCCAAACTGGAGAGGGTGAAAGAAATTATTTTGGTGTGTTTAAAAAAAAAAAAATGTTACAAAACAAATCAATAAGTATGTGAAATTTAATCCATATGCATAGCATTATTTTTTCTGAACAGTGTTGTGGTAACATATGTGTTTCTGCCAATTCTTATGAAAGATATATGGGATATATGTCATATTATGAAATATGAGCTTATAGAGTTATACAAAAGAATTCCCAATTTGCTTCTTGTTGCAGTTGTTTTTATTGGTTTATACCAATTGAAACAGTAGCAGATCAAAACCAAGCAAAAAAAAAAAAATTCTTTTTAAAACAGGTTCACAATTTTCAGATTTTGAATTAGAGCTATGCAAATCTTAGATGTTGAAAATACCACATGGAGTATGTCCTTGTTAATACTAACAAGATGCTACTCATTCTATGGTAAGTCCATAAAGAAAAAGCAACAAACATCCTCTGTCCAAAGGAAAGTAGGTACAAGATTACTGATTCCAGTTTGCAGTTAGGAGCTGTGACCTTAACATGTCAGACATTGTTAAATGGGCCATATCTAGAGTGTTTGTGCCACAATACCTATGAAAAGGAGATGGCAGAGAAAGTAAAATTAGGTTCAGCCTTTTCTATCGTCAGAGAAATACAGAGAGATGAGGACAGCACCCCTATAAGGTTAGTCATCTAATAAGAACTATCATCTATGACAGACACTTGCAGAGAAATTTCACATGGATAACCAGCTTCAAATAGATCCCTAATTTTCACCTGGTTAGAATAAGATAAGGTGAAAGCCAGTCTGCCTGTAAGAGCTTTCAGTGACATTTACTTTAGCTGTGGTGTGCTGAAGTCTGAAAACTATCACACCACTTTTTATTTGGGATAGTTAAGGATTCTTCAGGTATATATCTACATCTTGCAGTCCGGCATGTAATTGCATCACCATTCCGTCTGATACAGATCCAAGTGAAATAAATTTCAACTGTTTTCCAGTAACCTGATTGAGACTGGTGCCCTATTTAAAGGGACAAGAATTCTTTAGAAATGAGAATAGCACCTGGTGTTTGTGAGATACTTTCAGAAAAGGCTATCCTAGATAAACGAAGTCTAGATAAATGAATTAGGCTGTTTCTACAGGCCCAAATAACACTTACCAAAGATTCTTGGAGGTACTGAAAATAGACTTATGAGTTGTTGAGAAGATATAATTAATCATTAAAATATAATTTATACTGGAAATCTGGAAAGTGGGTAGTAAGTCCTTGCTCTTCCTGTGAGGTATTAATAATTGATCTTAATAATCAGTTTTAGATTTGCAAAGGGCACACCTAAGTCAGCAGATCAGGTGGAAAATAAAAAAGTTAACCTTCACACAACATCCAAGTATCAGTAAGAATCCATGGTTAAATCAATGAAGTGTCTGTTTTCTCTGTTGAGCCCCTGGAAAGTGCCACATCTGCCATGCTGCACCTCTGTTGCTGGCTAATGAACTTCACCAACGCAGGGAACACATCCAGGGTTGGCAAATGTTGTGCAGACTTGCAGAGACCTCTACAACCATCACAAAGCCAGAATTCTCAAGAGTTTTCCAGAAGCCCTCAGATTATGCCTCATTAAAGTGCCTATCTGGAAAAGAAAGTTGATTCCATTGAAATGAAGATATGGTAGCCCACTGTGGACATTAGTGAAGTGCTCTGATAAGATTCTACAGTGTGCACACTCATGTTAATAGCAAGAAAATGTTAATAAATAATATGTCGCTAAATGTTAAGAAGTCATGTTAATAGTAATTGCATATTCTGTATGGACAATTAATTGAAATTATAAAATAGCTCATATTTTGTATTATTGGGCAATGTTGTACAGATGACTAAACTCCAAGGAGAAAATTTCTTTATTGTTGATGTCTGTATTTTTCTCCAGCTTTATAGAAAACTGAGCTATAACAGCTCTGTTGTTTCTCTCCCCTCTCCCAGTGCAGTTTGAGTATTTTAATGTTCAGTCTCTTTTTGTAATTTAAACTGATACCATTACACTAAGTGCATGAGTGGGTCAGTACAGCACATCAAGCTAATTTATAGCTTCTGGCAATTACTGACTCCCAAAGTTTCATAGCAGTACCAAATTTCTGTAACACTTTCTTTTTCAAGCAACTTTCAATAGTAAGGAGTTTATAATGTATTGCAGAAGGCCATTAATTTTAAGTGTGGTGTCTATTGAGCCAGCCTACTTATTGGTTGCAGCAATCCTAAACTGATATTTTACCAGGAGAAAATAAATCCTGATCTCTCCACTCTTATGGCATTGTGACCCAAATGCAGGGGCAGAACAGTAAATTCTCACATGATTGAAACTCTGCTCTCCTCATAGATGTGTCCTAGAACTCAGTGACAAAAAGAATCCTATTTCTGGGGTGACACCTCAGCCCCATTAAAGTCTTCAGTAGGAATTTTACTGATGCATTTTCTTGTCACTGTGGTAGTTCTTATTACTCTATATGCTGTAAGGCATCATCCTTCATGAAGTCTCAAACCACACACCATTTTAAGGATTAAAAACTACCTTTTCCAGCATAAAATTTTGCCCATTAGTTCCCCTAACTTTATTTTTTTTTTTTTTTTTATTGCTAGCTCACATATATCCACACTCATCTCAGACTGTATGAATAAAAGGCAGGAAAAGACAGAGGATGTTAGGAGGACAGTGGAGCACAGGTAATCCATGGCACACCTCGCTGACCTATATATGTTCCTACTACCTATCAAATCATAATCAACTTTGCACATTGTAGTAACTTTGATCAAAGGGCACTATACTTTCCCTTGCAGCATAACACAAGCCAAAATGGTTGTAATGCTGTTTCAGCTCCTATCTGTTGTACTTGGTTTGGGTTTTGTCACAAATCGTAAGGGTGCTTGAAGAGCCCATGATCATCAGAGTGAAAAAACAGGTGCCTATACTGCATATTTCTGAGGAATTAAAGTTGTAGCTCTTTGGAAAGAGAAAAAGAGCTTGCTTGGACACACCTTTATATACATATGGAAATATTTAGCTACTTGCTGTCACATAGGGGTATTCTATAGATTTGCATTAATACACGGTAGTAAGATTTCAGCATTTCATAGAATGTGCAAGTATGTAGTTCAGAATATTTACAGAACATACATATAAAACTGCCAGGAATAGGAAGGTTAGGTCTCAATATTTTTGTTTTCAGGGGTGTTTTTTGTAATAGTGACCTTCTAAAGCAAAGTATAAATTCTAGATGAACTGATGTCATAAAGTTGGCCAAGTAAGGAACTAATTTATATAAACTCACGTACTAGATATTGAGCATCTGGCTCTTGCTGTAAAATGCATAAAAAACACCTAAACCCAGTATTTATGTTGGACACTAGAGATCCAGTTATCAGGCTTTACAGTGATTGCTGTCACTTTACTTTTTAGCTGTTCTTTATTATACATCCTCCACTGAGTACTGGTTTTCCCCAGGTAGCTGGAATTCCAAGATTTTGGGTCATCAATCAAGTCCCGCAGAATGATAGAAAATAAAATAGAACTCTTTTTGAGGCAGCTGATATATATCTGATTTCCTGCAGTTCTCACATAAAATTTCTTTAAACAGCTAAACTGACTTTAGTGAGAGAAGGGGAAGTTAAGACTTGCAGCTGTGGTCCTGCAGTGGGATCTCTCTGTGTAAGACCATGGCAACAGGGGAGCCTTGCACATAAAATCCTTGGAGCTAAAGGATACACTGGAATTGTCAGTAAAGATACAACACTGAGCTAATCTCTGCAATGGTGGAGCTGGGAATTTATTTAATAATGCTCACATTTTTAGGAGTGCACTCTGTGAATATTCTTTAGAGATTTAAATAATTGCCAAGTTGTCCATCATGATGAAATATCCTTTTTTTCCCCATGACTGTGAAATGAATGAATTCATTAATTTATATCAATTTATCTAATAACCATAAATGTGAGCAAAATATAATCTGCTAAAAATCCTTGATATAAATATCTTTGGTAATTATATCAAGTAGCCAAATTATTCTAACTTTGTCTTCTCCTATTATTTCATATCTGCTGCACCTATAGGATCATCTTCAAGGAAATGTGGTCCAGGATAATTTTGGTTCTTCATGTAACTATTCCATTGTATAGCAAGTGCTTTCAAGATTTTTATGTAAAAATTTAAATGGTTTTCAGAATTCATTCCTGCCTAACAGAAACTTTTTCAAATAATGAAAATAATCTTATTAGTGTGCTTGAGTTTTAAATGTGGATTTAACATCTAAAGGCAATTTAAATTACTTTGTTACACTTTTACTGCCCAGACAGTGTGCATAGCTGTATTTTTAAAGATTTGTATCTTGTTGTACATTTTGTTTCCCATTATTTGTTTCCAAATATTGTTCACCGGAAGTAATTAACTGTCTAGCCTTTAAGATGGCTTTTCCAAAATACTTAGATTTCTAAGGTTCCACCATTAAATGCTTAGGCACAACTTCTTTTTCAATAACTCCATATGCACTACATAAAAAAATTCAGGTTGTTCTGCCAGCAAACATTCTTTAAACATTCCTAATGGAGTAGATGATATAACAGGTAATGCCTGGTGTGGATGTTCCCATGCTCTTTGCTTCCTGGAAAAGAAGTTATGAGCTCAAACAGTGACAAGGGACATTAACTTAAATGAAGAGAGTAAGAAATCTAATCTAAGTGTACTCACATATTGTAGCAGACTCCCAGGTGGTGTGCCTATGGTATGCTAAGTGGCTTCAGAGGTTGGCACTGCAGGTTGTCTCTGCCAGTTGAGCAATTAGTAGTCACTTGCAGATGCTGTCATAGCAGAAAAATTTGTTTCACACATGACTGGGTGAGAATGTTCATGCTGATTTGGGATGGGATAGAGGTAATTTTCTTTAGAGTAACTGCTATGGATTTGTGCTGCAAACAGTGTTGATAACACAGGGGTGTTTTTCTTATTGACAAGCAGAGCTTGCACAGTCAAGGCTTTTTCTGCTTCTCACCCCACCCCACCCACAAGGAGGTTGGGAGTTCACAAGGAGTTGGGAGGGGACACCGCTGGAACAGCTGACCTAAACTGACCAAAGATGTATTCCACACCATATGGCATCATGTTCAGCATATAAATCTGGCAGAAGAAAAAACATGGGGACATTCAGAGTGATGACATTTGATGAAATCTGTATTTTGCTTTGCTTGCATGCATGGCTTTTGCTTTACCTATTAAACTGTCTTTATCCGAACCCACGAGTTTTCTCACTTTTACCGTTCCAGTTCTCTCCCCAGTCCTGTCAGGGCAGAATGGGCAAGTGGCTGTGTGTGGCTGTTGCCAACTGGGGTTAAAACATGACAGTGGAAAGAAAGATCTGAGCTTCGGTCCCTTCTTTAGTAGATAAATGATGGTGCATCTTATTTAAAATAGGCATTACACAAAAAGAAAACATTATATCACTCGATCAGAATATGGGCCATTGTTCTTACAACAAAGATAATTTGTCTGTTTTAGTGGCTGTTTTGAAAATCATTTCCAGGCCTGTTATGCCATGTACACTAAGGAGACTTAGTCTCCATTCCTACTTCCTCTTAGTCCAGAATCACAATTTATTATCTGGGGCCTGTCAAGTGACCCCCAACTGAAACTTCTCTTTTAGCCAAAAGCATATTGCAAATAGAAATTTTCTTCTGAAATGAAGAAAATCTTGAAGAAGAGTTCTATCTCTACACAGACTTTCTGCTAAGAAAATGTTTTTTATCCCTTTTCAGCATATCTTTTTCATCCTGTGCTCCATCAAGTATCACATATGGGCAGCAATAATCATCTAAATATATATGGGGGAGAGGGAAGAAGCTGCCAAGACATTACTTAGGAAAGAATATGCAGATTTTAGTGGTTCACAAGCTGACATATGTTTGCAATGTTATGCCGCTGATGCTGCAAAAAAAGAAATTAAATCCAAAGATCACACTGGGATATATAAAAGGGAGGGTGGCTTGCAAAATGCATTAGTAGTAAGGCCCATAAAGACAGTGCACCTCAAAAAAGCTTCATTTATTGAGGAGCAACCTTAAGGAAAAGCATTAGTCCATATGCCTGTCCTTAGAACAGAAGCTCCAACTGGGGCACTGCTGTTTTTCTGTGAATAATCTTGGGAGACATCATGCTAAGAGTGACTGTAATTTCAGCAGATATTGTTATTCATTTTGTGAATTTACTTCATTCTTTATTCTTGAAATGCAGTTCTTTCTTTTGCCGGTTTCTGCGAATCATGAATTCTTATCATATTCATTGTCACTGTTGTCCAAACTGCTCTTACTTTTGGCTCTTTACCACTTCTGAGTCTGCTCTTCAACAGCTGTAAATCTGTTAATATTGCATTTGAACCCTGAATGTTTCTTTCTCTCCCTGCCATCATTCTGAACAAGTTACACTTTCTCTATGAAACTGCCAGTCATCAGAATTACCTCACCACCTTTTGGTGGTGCCAGTTCAGGCATAGTTTTGGTTGTGCATTAAACATCCCAGTGACTCTTGCTTATTTTCCACAATTCTTGCATTACCATCCAGGCATTTAAGTTTGATGGATAAATTTAATAGAGATGGAACAGTGGGAGAAAACATAAAAAATAGGACAGTGTATCAATCTCCTCTAGTTTTAGACATTCCAGCTGCTCCTCTCTGCTCCCAGTTTAAAGCATTAGTCACTAGATTATCAGAGAGGCATACAAAGTTGTTTTCCCCCTTTTCTCATGAGGCACAATATGTCCTTTGTGAACACAATATTACTGCATGTTCAGGAAACCCAAAAGTTTATTGGTGACATCATCTCACTGCATTCATTTTCTCACATGTAAGAACCAAAGAGAACATCTCCCGAGCTCTCTGTTCTCACCTCTGTTCCTAGAGTCAGGTAGAAAAATTCAGTGTTTCCTGAAAATATTTTTGACAATACACATCTGAAAAAAACACAGCATGTACATTCATAAAACATGTTTCATTAAATAAGTGCTCATAATGTTTATTCAATAATTTGACTATTCATAACACATGCAGCATTCAGCATGGTGTATATGTACAATTCATTCTGGTACTTCCTATGTGTGAAAATGTCACTATGCCAAAGGAAAGACGTTGTTTAATGTGGTACTGTGTAATAGTCCACATCCCAATAAGCCAATTTTTTCAAGGACAATTTCTGACTTGGTTACAAAAAAAACCCCTAAAATAAATAGGCAGTATTAGCTGACTTAGTCAAATAATGTCTTTATATTGAAGTATTCTTATTCTGAACTGGAGCCATATTGGTGTGACCAGAAGGACATCACAAAATTTGACTGTATAGAGGACAGATGTCATCAGAAATAATTCACAAATTTCAGGGCTGCAAATTCTGGTCTAATTGTGTAATTTTTTTAGCTTTAATCACAAAGACCAACAATGGAAGCAAAGGAGAAATTTGAGTATCATTTTCATTCATTATTAACAAATCAATACTAGTCTACGTTAATAGTGGTCCCTATAGGCAAAGTTAACTGCAAAGATATAGAGGATGAGGAACCAGTTGAATAAAGTCATGTGCTGGGCTAAGAGAATTGCAAGAAAATACCTACTCTGGCATTTAACTGTGCAGTTTCCCAGCCTTTGCTTCTGATGACTCTTGCTCACTTTAGCAGCGCTTGCCTCTAATCCATTAGATCTGACAGTCACAGATGGTTTCACAGAAGTTTTTCTGGTATATTGGCTACAAAAGCTGGTTTGGATTGGAATCAAGCTGTTTATTGCTGAGTATGATGTAACACACTGATGGTGGTGAATCAATTATGTGTTTCTGCAATAGCCTGCACGCAAAAATAGCATTTATTGCCAAGTAGTAAAATTATTAAGTAGAAAATCTGGAATCTATTTTTTTCAGGTGACTAGAGAGAACATTACCTTTCAAAATCATCTGGAGTTCCCCATAAGCCATCCAAATTTATGGCAATGCAGGCGGGATACTCATCAGCTGATGGGTATAATGATGAATTATGTGCTAGTTGCAGTAAATCTGGGTGTATTGTCATACTCTGCACTCCAGTGACCAGATTGTCACAGACGGTTTGCATACCTTTCCTCTTCCTCAGGCCCAGGCATGCTTTATCTTGAGCACATAGCTGATGTAACAATAGTATGTGCTTGTCTCCCAGCTAGGCTGCTCTCTCTTTTTCTGTGGAGGATAATGGAAAACCCAGTGAAGACAGAGAGATTTCCATATGCCTTAGAACACACTTTTGACATGGGTCCTCTTTTAATACCTTGTACACTCAGAAACTTTTGTCTGTATAATTTATAGCTTCTGCCACAGAATAACCTTCATTTGTTTTGTTCATTGCTTTTCATTACATCTAAACAGAATGAATTTAGTCCAGATTCTATCAAGGCACTTATCCCCATTCTGGTAAAATCTTACATAAGACAGCAAACTGTTCATTTATTTCTGGACCGAAACTTTATGATAACTGTTGAACTGACTGTTGGGCTTAAATTTACTGGTAGGATTGAGCATGATTGCTTATTACGGAAATCATAGTCCTGAAAACTTGACTACCAGAAAGGCAAGCAAAAAACCAACCAAACAAATCAACAATCTAATTTTAATAGGAAAAAAAGTAAACATTAAAAAAGAAAAAAATCATCACAGCATTGTGCTGTAGTATGGTATTTCAGAATTCCCTTACTTATGCCATTGGAATACCTGTCATACAGTCTCTTGGTTGGGTACAAAACTCAAGCCTTAAAATATAGATACTTAGATACTGCCTTAGATACTGTCTTAGAATTTTATGATATTTATGTAATAATAACGTGCGATGCTATGTGCTCTAAATAATTGTTTAAAATTGTCACTGTCTTACTTCTGGGGAATAACAAATACCTAATGGTGTTAATTAGAAAGTAAATTTTAAAAAGTTTCAATCGAAATTGATTTCTTAAACATAGTGACCATGTAATTAGAAAGCTCATGAAGAGCCCTGCATGGTTAGTAAAATATAAGTGCCTACAGAGAATCTCTTAATATGCACTCTCTCATCCAAACAGGAGCTCTGTTTAGCTGCTTTTAAAGGGCATAGACCACTTTCTCTATCAGGATAAGATGTGGAGATTGGATTTCCTTTTTTTTTTTTTTTTATTTTCATCAAATTTATGGAAGAGCTAAAAAGACATTCCACAGCATTCACTGTATGTATGTTCTACCCAAACACATCTATCACATTTCTCTCTCTCTCTAACCCATGGTAGCTATATTCTATGTACTCCATTCTTATAGTACGCTGGCCACTTGATAGAAAACATTTCCCTGGCACAAAGTCTTATTGCAGCAGCCAGACATATTAGTGAGCAATAATCTGCATCTAGATTCAAATAAAATTCAACTAAACAAGCTTGAGTTCAAAATTCCCTTCCTCCTAGTCATTAGTGGCCCTATTCCAAATATGTTGATGGAAAAACTCTCAAGAGCTTTAGCAGTCTTTAGACTAAGCTGTCAAATAACCACATTATAAATCCTATTCTTTTTTACAGTCTTTTTCCTTTTGACCCAACAGTAGAAAGTCAGGCTATTCAAAATGCTTACCACACACAGCACTAACTCTGCAGCGGGAATGAATCTCCATTTCGAATGCAAAACCCTTGGGTAAATGGAAGGGATACAGTTCACTAGCCTTTATATATTCATAGGAGAGATGAGGGAGGTTTTGATTATACCTCCCATTCATCAGAGAAGAAGGTGAATTTCCTCAGGCAAAGCATTTAGGAAGGTCAAAAATCTGTGGAAGATGATCCAGTCCACTCAATACAGGTATCCAACTACATTATTGACAATATATGAAGTCTACAGGAAAGGCTATTGTGGCTGTAGCTGCATGAGATTCAGGTTCTCTAGTGGTACTGATCCACTCTAAAATAATATCTATGGGTTATCTCATAGTTAATTATTTTAGTAACAGAAGATTGTGATGCGCCTTATCACTCTCTCAAAGCTTTGAACTTAGAAGACTTGCTCCAGAAGTGTAGACCTCAGCTGCAGGATCTCCACTTGTGGGCAGTGAGGTAAAACCAATGCCTCCCACATCCTACTATCTATGGCATTCTGCTTGGAGTAACCCCTGTGCTCTAGACTGTTCTGGTTTGGATCCTTCACTGTTTTGGCCATGGTCTCATGAAACTGATCACTGCATTTGAGAGAAAAGAATTATGAGCTTAATTTTCTCTTGACATTCACCTAAAGATTCATAAGATAAAATCTGAAAAATTTACTAGGACTAAGACTAGGGCAAAACCATAGGTCTCTCCTACCTTGTCTAAGCACCCTAAAGAAAAGGCAACAATCAAGTGTTCTCTTTCATGCATTCCTATTTCATGATTCTTCTCTTCCTGGTGCCACAGTGACTCAACTTGAACAGCAGCACTGGCCCACTGGACACTCCACATACCTGTGCATTGATCTCCTGCACAATTTCCTGGCAACGTAGGCACATACCTACTAAGCTTGAGATATGCTCAGAACTCAGGTGTCCTCTTCCTGGACAAAGGTTTAGTTAACACCATTGTATAAAGGTTGAAGCATCCCACCACTATGAAGACCTCAATGTTCATGTAGTAAAGCATCACTGGAAAATATGTGAAAAGTATCCCTGTATCACATCTGGGAGATGTGGGTCTGTGCTGACTGGGGAGCCTGCCTACCTTTTAACCAGTCTGCACAATCTCTTCCTCTAAATCCGCTCCCCTTCTCTGCTTTCTGGAAGACTAAACAAAAGGGTCAAAATTACCCTTTGCATCATCTACATAAGTGCTTATGTGAGTATGCTGTACTCTTGTCATTTCTGTCAAAGACATCTGTTCTTATATTCAAATATTTCTTTGACCACGTAAAGGCACAATACTTTAAGTTACATTACAAATCAAATTAATGTGGGCCAAAAAATCACATTGTCACACATTTTCTGAATTAATAGTATAGTAAATGTGGTGTTCAAAAATCAGGTAATTTTATTTGCAAATTTTTTAAAGTTAATTAAAAAACCCCATCACACATTCTTCAGTAATTAATTTGTTATTCTGACTGTCTAGCTTTATTTGCCCTGAAATGATAAGTGTATCTTCTGAAGCATGTTCAATGTCCTGGCTGCAATTAGTTGACTGTAGTTTCTGCTACCACAATTATGCTAAGCTTTGCAACTGAAATTAGAATATGCCAATTAAAAGCTTCATCAAGTTGTTTCAAGTGGTAGGTCTATAAGAGACTCTCTTTACTATTTTTGTAACTATGTTTAGTGGTTCATAAGCCACTGAACTTACTACAGCTCCTAATCAGAGAAGCTCACATGGTTTGGTTTAATTAGGTAGTGTCACTGGATATATTATTTTACTGCAGTAAATTATGGCCAGGCTGCATTACTCTGCACATAAACACATTTCAGTATTCACTAGGAAGACTTGGCAGGTATGAAAAAGTCTTTCTAAGGCTGATGTCTGTTGTATAGCAACCCATGTCACCATTTTTCTTTATCTATCCAGCCTTCCCTGCTGGAAAACATATTGCTTTATAAAAGTCTTTACTATAATATTTCCATCAAACAAAGCAAATCAGTGGCCACTACATGCAGTTTGAAATAAGCAAGGTAGTAAAAGTTGGAGCTTTGCTTATCTCAAAATTAAGGGAGAAAAAAAAAGTGTGCTCTGTTATTTCTAGATAATAAAAGACATCAGGCTCATACTTGTTAATAAAAAAATGCCTTGTTTATTCACAGCATTGAAAAAATTATTACATCTTTATAGAGGATGAGTAATAGAGCTCTCAAAAATCATCTTATTCTAAGACATTAATGAAGACAGGACACTAGCAAATGCTTATATTGAAACACACATGTAAAACCCTCCCTCTTCAAAGTTTTTGAAATTGGCCACTTGAACTTCTAAAACCTCTTGTTTTGTGATTCTGAATGTACTTAGAAACTAAACAGTTTAGAAATGTCAAAGAACACATGGCTAAACTCAACCATTGCTCAAGGTCTAAGAAGTTAGCTAATCCTCTGGCCAAGTTTCTGGAGACACCTTTTCATGAAATTATTTACTGAGGATGGATGTTTAATACACTGACAAGCTCAAAATCCACAGAAAATATGTCAATAATATTTTTTTTTTCTTTTAAATCAGAACCAGAACTGAAACCACACACTTTGGAAGTCACCCACACAATGCAGAAGACATTTCTTTGAAGACTAGAGTTTATTGCTGCTGTGTCCATGAGAGCATTCAAACCCTTTTGCTACTGACTGCTTTGGCATATGAGGGATAGTAGAGGAAGGAAGGAAGGAAAGTTTTACTATGAACTGTATTGTGAGAACACAAATATTCCTGGACTTGGAGAGCATAAGAGCAAGTTTAATTCTGTAAATTGCCTGTGTTTGAAGGGAATATTTGTATTACAGACTGTCTTTTTCATTAGCAGGAAAAAAAAATATCTCTATAGCACTACTTTTTCACTGGACAAAGTTATACCGGCCCTAGGACAATCCCCCGTCGCTGTAGTGCTGGTGTCCTACTCAGTCACACCAGTTACCAAAGGAACTTGGATCTATGTCCAAAGGAAAATGACCAGGAATCATTTGTAACCTAGCAGTCCTTACTTTATTGTATTCTTTCCTGAGAATCAGAGATCAGTCAATTATTTGACATCATACATCCCAACTAAAAAAAAAAAAAAAGTTATTTTGTCCAAATAAGAACAGTAAGAATTCACTTTGGAAATTAAAAATGTCTTTGTGTTAGAGAAAAAAAGTTACACTTTGTTTAATTGCCAGCAATGGAGAATTTAATTTTAGAATAAAGCACTCTAGTTTATTCCTAATTGTTTTGCAAGTAAAATGTGTAAAATCAGTAAAGAACTGATAAAATCATGGATCTTTTTAGAGGTGAAATATGATCTCCCTAAGTTTGTTGCAAATAGTATATTTTACACAGTTGGAGGTTTTTTTCCTTATTCTCAGTAGTGGCCTCCTCCTGCTCCACACTGTGTCAGTAAAGGGACAGCACATATTGGTGTAATTCACTGAAAAGCAAGTGACAGGTATTTAGAAAACCTGGCCAACAAGGTTCAGTGAAAGAACTACATACCTTTAAGCCTCAACAGGCATGTATCCTTCAGTATGTGTCATATAAAGTAGCTGCACAGTTGAATGGCCACACTTGTACTCCATATTTGTTCCTCCTATTTTATTTTATTCCATTGTAATGTAATACAGTAGAAATGACAAGAATATATTTAGTTGTGCTGAAGAACTGAAACGAATCATTGGCAACCTCGATGTTTTAGCTAAGCAACCACTGCAACCTAAACTACAAATATAATTGAAAAGAACTTGAGATATTTTCATCTTTATATTTTAAGATTAGATTATTAAAAAATGTTATGTTTTATCTTAGGTGTTATAAAGAAGTAGATATGTTAAAATTTCTTTAAACTTTCTAGGAAGAATCTGAAAAGCTGTGAGAGCTATTTATTCTGAATATTTCAGTTACAGTGCAATTTCCTCAAAATAGTCCTGATCTCCAAAGATTTATATTTTTAAGTAGTCAAAAGAAAAAAAATTGCTCCTGAATTGAAATAAATTGCCATCTCCTAGTAGTGCTATGAATTACCATTACTAGATTTATATATAATCTGAATTTGTTATCAAGGAAGTTAATACCCATCAGCAAAGTTAAATGACTGCAGAGCTCTCTAAGCATGTACTACTTGCTTGAAATTGTTTCATAGTTCTTAAAATAAATTTTCACCCTGAGTTTGAAGAAATCTGCTGAACTCAAGAGAAATACCTTCCAGTTTGCAGAAGACAAAAATCTAAAAACTTACTAACCACTAAGACTTACAAATCACACATTTAGATGAAGTTTAAAATACAATTACAATTATGATTGCATTTTGTCTTTGATGGGAGTTGCCAACTACAAATACTGAACTTTTCTAATAAAGAAGTACTTTTCTTGTTCTCATTACTCAAGAGATGCTTTCAATATTTTTCCTTAGGATTGAAGATCCCATTTTTAAGTGCTTCATGGTAGCTACTGGTACCTAATGTTGCTGATTGGTTTTTTGTAACTCTAATTAATGAGGTCATATGAGTGTTTTCATGCTACTATTCATTATCGGCAAGCACAATTCTCTTCCATTAGAGACTAATTTTAAGTAGTAGTGGTAGCTTGATGTTTCAAAGAACAACAATGGTCTAGAAGGAAAAAAAACATTAGGAGAAACCATCTGTCTACATTTTCAGTGCAGAAAAGGAGCATATCACAAAGTGCCTAGCTAATTCAAACTCTATACATATTTGTATATATATAATTCTATGTATGTAATTTTTACTTTTCCTACTGCACTATAAGGCAGTAAGCACAGGTTGTTGAGGACTCTTGCCTTCAAGTGGCATCTATTTTATCACCTCATTTTGAGCTAGCCTTTTATCCTTGTTCTATTGCCATTCCTGGGCAATTCTGCTTCTTATTTTATTTCTTTGCTTGAGAAGAGCCGGCTGTCACAAACCAAAACTGCAGAGTGGTAATAGGCTTCAGTCATGCAGGCACCTGCTGGCAGAAGTAGAGATGTGTAGACCCCTCTTCAAGGTGGAAAATTTCACATATGTTGCATCTCATAACATTAAAAAAATAATTGAGACAGAAAAGTGTGGAGAAGAAGAAAAAGACCAATAAAACTAAGTGCAAGACAATTAGAAGGACACAGTTGCATAATAGGAACTGAAGTTTAATAACATAGCTCTAATGATACTAGGTGCACACAGTAGGAGTCTCTAGATGTAAACTGGAATTTATTATTTCAGTCACATAAATGCAGCTGAAAAAGGTTGAATTGGCATAGCTTTCTAGTGTCTCTACTGGTTGAAATTGAAAGCTTTCCAATTTTTAATTTGTAGCCTGTTCTATTTCTGATCTGTCAGTGACTGGATCAGTCACTGGAAAAAGATCTTGCCTGTCAAATAGTCAGCACCTTGGTATGACTAAAAAAAAAAAAATGTATAATGTGACCAAAGAGACAACTAAGGGTTTTGCGGGAAAATACTTTTTTTTGCTGTTTTATTAAAAAAACAACAGTCACCATAAAAAATTGTACTTGACTTTGCTCACAGGCACAGAACAGTTGTCATAATGATTTCCATTGGGAACTGTTGACTGAGCTGAGAATCTGAAACCTGCTCCACAGATGTCCTGATGCTGTGAAAGGTTAAAACTAAGAGGGCAGATTGTAAATTTGATAATAAAGAATGTGCTCAGACACTGGCACTGTTCATTGAACCTTCTCACCAGTAGGGCAATACTGTCACAGCTGCAGGTGGGGTCTCATTAGGCTTGTGATCAGGTAGAATATGCTTGAAAAACGTTATTTTGGGTTTGCTCACCTGAAGGTGGCAGCTTGCTGCCAAAGTCTATAGCCCGCTCTCCAGAGATTGTGCCCTGAAGCCCAAGCTGTGTGCACAGGCAGACAGATGGTCAAATAAAGTGGGTTGTGACTCTAGGTTGCTGTCTTAAACACTACAGACCTGTTTTCCATGAACTGATTTTATTTTTCAGGCTCTGTCTTACCTAACATGAAGCAGTAACATGCTGCAAATTTAAATAAAAATCATCATTAAAAAGAAAAAAAGGAGAAGTAAAAATAGAACTTCTGAGAAGGAACTTCTATGAAACTACCAGTTAGAGACATAATGAAAAAAATTTTCAAATCCAAAAAACCCCACAAAAAGTGGCAAAGGATAGATGTTTCTTGGGCATAGCCCCAGAGTGCTTGGCTCTGAAGTTAGATTATATATGACTGCTGCTTTGCAGAAAAGTATGCAAATAAATGCTGATGATATTTCTTTGACTCCATGTCAGCAAGGAAAATAGCCTCATCAAGTCCCAAATCATGACTTTCCATGCACGTTCTTGCAAGTTCCCTGGCTAAAAGATCATAAATCGTGTAAGAAAAGTCAACTTGAAGGAGAAAAACCAAACAAACAGGATAATGAATATCTAAATGACCTTTTATATTTCTCTCAAAATATTAAGGATGGTATAAAAGTATCTCTCTTAATGTCTCTGAAGCCTTTTTACTGAGAAAAGATCACTAGAAACACATCTATTTCTTTTACATAGTGTGCCATTTTTCCTAGCCAATGGTAATATGAAAAATGTAGACTCAAGCCTTGCCATGAAGACATTACCTCAAGAAATGTGCAAATGAGTAATTTTTTAATTAAAAAAAATAAATAAAAAAAACCAAACCAAACAAAACAAACAAACAAAAAAACAAAAAAACAAAAAAAAAAAAAAAAAAAAAAAAAAAAAAAAAAAAAAAAAAAAAAAAAAAAAAAAAAAAAAAAAAAAAAAAAAAAAAAAAAAAAAAAAAAAAAAAAAAACCAAACCAAAACAAAAAAAAAAAAAAAAAAAAACAAAAAAAAAAGAAAAAAAACACCAAACATGTAAGGGCACAGAGGAAAATTCATTTACATTTTGCAGTGTGTTTTCAAAAAGTATTTCTCATCACACACAATGCACTCCCTTTAAAACTGTGATAGCTCCTTTAAATTGGGTATTTGAATGATAAAGAGCTTGGGGAGTAAACCTCAGATTTATTATGTAATACTGAGATCATATTGCTTTTTAACTCTTGGGTACATTGGAACAGCAGGAGTATCTAAAGGAATCATACAAGAATTCAGAGTCAGAAAGTGCAATATGTGCTTTCTCTAGAGTTGTCAACTCTTTTTGTTACTCCTTTTAAATTATATCTACCTGGAACACTGCTATCTGGGTCGGGTAACCTAGTAATAAATATTTAATTTTATTATCCTTTTTTCCAAACTCAGGATACAAACTCATTGCTCTGTGACCAAGAGAAGGTAGTGCCTGGACCCTGCACACTGCCTTGGCTAGACAGAAGCACTTGTGAAATACACTTACTTTGTCTGTGAGAGTGGTGGTCATAATGTTTGCTTTCAAAAATGTTGACAATACAAGGCAATTTGCCTTAGGCGCTGATTCTTCGCAGGCAGAGAGGATGCTCTTCTGCTCTCTCCTCCCCAAAGACAATGGCTTTTTTATAAAACTGAGCAAGCTTAAAACAGTTGTTGGTTAGATCTCCTTTAGACTACTTCACACACATAGGGATTAAAAGGATGTGGAAAACCATGTTTAGCAGCACCACCTGGTGGTAACTACTTCTTGTAGTTATTTGGTGTAGTCTTGTTATTTTGGTGAAGCGTCCTGCCTGCATAGCAGAGGCAAAAAGAGAATTGTGTCAGGAGAGTAGATGGAAACAACGTGGAGCTTTATTACTGCTTTAGCAGTCCACTTTTGTGGGGAAATAAGAAAGCAGAATGCAGCCACTTGAAGCTTTGTACTTAATGTTCTATGAAGAAACAGAGACTTCTATGTAGAAATGTGACTGCAAAGAAGGGTGTCAAACTTGCCATTCATTAGGGAAAAGGAGCTATTTCATCCCTCTTCGCCAACCTGATAAAGAAATCCTGGTCAAGAAAGGTACACGATTTTCAGAGAAGTAAAATTTGGTGTTTTCAGCTGCGGTCTTGATAGGGGAACAGACACAGACTCCACGGGAGTGACTGGAGAACAAAAAGGGGATCTTTATTGAAATGATGCCCGGCTTATATGGGATCAGTAGGGAAGGTTCTGGAACGGGGTGGAACTTATGAGGGGTTTAGGGAAAAACCTGGGAGGGGTTTGCAATACAAGGCAAAAGCCTCCAAAACTGGGAATATAAGGGCAGGTATATACCCTACGGAAATGCTATCCTCCTGCATGCAGGGACCAGTCAGTGGTGGGTTACAAGCCATGAAGGATGGAAAATTCCAGCAGGGACACCCAGTGAAACAAAGGGAAAAACATATAGCATGATAAAATCCTCAAAGTTAGTACAGACTTCAAACTGCAAACAGTCCTTAAACATAGCAAGAGTCCATACAAACACAGCAAACAGTTCTCAGAGCTCAGGCAGTCACAGATCTGTGCTGCCTTCCACAGCTAATCTCTCTTCTCTCCTCCAACATTCAGCACCTTAAGGGAAAAAGAAAAGAAAGCAAGCTGAATTCCTGTGAATTATACATGATGTTTGCTATTGATTTTTAAAATATCAGTGATTAAGAACTAGAGGCTGGAACCAAAACCCTATATTACCCACTTTTCTTTCAAATAAAGTTTTTGGTGCTTTTTAAGAGAAACTACCATGTGGAGAGGCAAAAAGTTATCAACAAGAAGTCCAAATTAATATGAAGGTGACAAATCACTATACTGACAGATAACCTTAGAGAAAGAAGAAACCTTTAGCTGAATTTCAGCCACCAAGAAAACACTGAGTGAAACTGGATATTTTTATCTCTCTCTCTTTTTTTTTTTTTTTTTTTTCTCTTTTTTTTTTTTTTTTTTTTTTTTTTTTTAAATTGGCTTTCTTCTTAACCACTTTTCAGGTTAATACATTCAGAAAAATGAATTATTCACAGAAATTCACAGTCCCCCTCAAACACTATTGTTCACAATTTATATGCACCACATGAGGAAAGCTCTGTGCCAAACTCCTGAAAATGCAGA
Organism: Scytalopus superciliaris; assembly: GCA_013400415.1. Lineage (NCBI taxonomy): Eukaryota > Metazoa > Chordata > Aves > Passeriformes > Rhinocryptidae > Scytalopus > Scytalopus superciliaris. The sequence continues at coordinate 524,380 of VXBX01000100.1, forward strand.
AGCCAGAAATGCTAAAGAAAAGGGTTTATCATCTACTTCTCCAAGGGAATGAGGATCCCAGCACCCATGAGAGGGAAGCAGCATGCTCCAGCCAGGAAGGATACCTCTAATGCTATCCATTCCTCTTCCTCCACCCCACCTCTGCAATAATTTCTGCCTTAATTGCCTTTCTTAGAAAGCAAAGTTGATAATCAGCAAATTACTTCCATGATCATAGTAACGCTGGGTAAAACTTCTGGATTTAGTGGACCTGAAATAAATTAATTTTTGCTGCCCAAGGAATTTTGTGATGTGTGCTCTCTTTCATGTAGGCACTCTGAGGAAGGAACTCTACCATTTCCTCCTTGTGATTTTTCACTGCTCACAAATTAATTAAAATTCACTGTACCAAAAGAAGAGCAAAAGAAAGAATGAGTACACAGAGTCCAGAGCATCAGTCTCTGCTCCAGTTAAATCTTAATTCAAAATACTTCTACCTCTCATTGTCATGTTCCATTTAAACATCCCCCTAATAATCTCAAAACCATTCTTTTTCTTTCACTACATGTCCCAAAGCAGATGCAACATTTTGTGTGCAGCTTAGATCAGTGAAGGTTTGGTAACTTGCACAGTGTCGCAGGTATGAGTCAAAGCTGTCATGAATCAATAACAACTGACAATTTTCTCTATTAAAGATTAAGAATAGAAAGAAATTACGTAATGTACAGGCATATAATGGCTAAGACAAAAAAGTAAAATCTTTCATAACCAAAAATAAACTGCCAGATTTTGAGCTTTATCATGGTAAGAGATGAACAGTGTGTTTACTACCTTTATAGACTGACAGATACTAATTTTACCTTGGGGCATTTTGATAGAGATTTAAAGTTTCCTTTTGAAAGGAAAAAATCTTTTAGAATTGCTCTAGTTATACCATGTCTGGAGGAAAGGGTAAAGCAGTAATAACTTTCAGTAAGACATAGAAATTGTCAGGTAGCCTGGCCTCAATTCACCTCTCAGTAGGTACTTTGATATTTTGCTACCTTACTCTATTCTGTCACTATCTGCCAAGTCAGAATGCATGAATCCATATCCAAAGTTTCATCCAAAGGGATAAGTATCACACTTCCTAACTACTGCATAAGCTTTCTCATGCATTAGAAATCTAGTGCAGAAACTATGAGCAGTTGTCTGCCATCCTGCAAAATGTTGCAAAATATGCAATTTGCAACTAATACCCATTTGAGCAAGAATATATATTGCAGAAAAATACCTAAACTGCTTTAAGAATTGTTTTAGTGTTACCGAACCTGCCTTTTAACCTGTTGAGTTGTTCCAATGACTCCTAAGCACCAAGCTCTTAGCTACAAATTGATGTCTTATTTCCACCATGTTTTTGCTCTAATTCAGTGTTCAGACTTTCACTTTAATTTACTACCATGTCATGATTTAAGCCCAGCTGGCAACTAAGCACCATGCAGCTGCTCGCTGAAGCCCCTGCCTCCACTCCCACCCTGGTGGAATGAGGCAGAGAATCAGAAGTAAAACTTGTAGGTTGAGTTAAGAACAGTTTATTAATTGAAAACAAAGTTAATAATAATAATTGATGATGATGATGATGATTGCTGATGATGATGGTAAGACACCGCCACTCCCTAAATATGAACTATAGTTCTTGTCTTTATCTGAATGACAGCAAACACCCACTTTATTTGGACTTTTCTTCACAGAGAACTGACTTTTTTTCCCTCCAGTGCACATGGAGGAGAAAGTACCCTGATCCCTTCTGCTTGAGCAGTTACCACTTTGACTGCTCATCACCCTGACAGAGGTCACTTTTGTCACAAGTCTGCAAGTGTTATGTGTTTAATTACTTGTGTTGGCTGGTTCTGTTGGAGTGACAGGCATTCATTTAAATTATTCTAATAGCAAACATTTCTAATGATGATCTTTTGACAAGAAGCAGGTTAGGGAGGCATGAAACCTGCAGATATGTTGGCATATCTGAGGAGACCGAAATGTCTAGGAGGAATATAAGGAACAGTAAAGGTAACTGGACTAGTTTGCAGCCACAGATAAGGGAAGGCAAATGACAGCAGGCTGAGAAACTTTCTTTTCCAGAGTGCAGGGCTGGAAAGGGGTATATCACTAAGTATACTACTGAGGCTCTCTCTTTCCTCTGAACGTACAACTTCTTTCACAGCTTATTTTTTTCCTAGTAACCTTTCTCATATATCCACTCTACTGAAACAGTTCATGTTTCTCATGTGTGCTGCAATCCTCTGAGAGGGCATGGGAGGGTTTTAGAGGTGAATGTTGATTCCAGACTTAGTCAACTAAAATGTATCTTTGAAATTAGATAAATCAGGAATGATTCAGCAAAAATAGATTTTCATCAAATTTGAAATACTTTTGCCAAAAATTCAGTGTGAATGGTGGTCCTGCCAGTAACCTCCTGTTAGCACTACAGTACTATTTTGTTTTGGATTCAGAAGTTTTCCATTCAGGTATTTATGAAAATTTGCTACCAAAAAAAATGGACTAACTCCACAGTTAAAAAAAAAAAGTGTACATTTCCGTACCTACATGACAGGCAAAATTTTTTAAAAAAAGGATTTAGGCAGCATCCTTTGCATGTAAGAATGAGAAGCAGATTTATAATTTGAATAGACTGAACCAGAGGTGTCCAGTCATCGTTGCTTGAATACAGTTAAGCAATTGCCAGGGTTCTTTGATAATTTTTGTGATGCTGTGGATATATTGCCATTTATTTCCCTCTGTTCTTTCCTATTTCATAAGCAGAATTCCCTGAAATGTCAGGGAGGTTTCAAACTGTGAAGATGAAAGTTGTGGAACTCGGAGTGGGCAGTAAAATAGTTAATATAATTTTCTATGATTTTTAATCTCCCTACATAGAGTGGGGATTTGATTGACTGACTTGATTGATTGATTTCTCCAGGGTAACTGTTGTACTGGGTCTTTGTATTTAACATTTGTGTGTTTATGGATGGGCACAGCATCAGCTTCTGTACTGGGTGTGCCCCGCTGTTCCCTCCTGTTCCGCCGCCGATCGCTCGCCGAAGCGGCAGGTCCGGTTTCAGCCGTGGATGGGAGCAGAGTACGGCTGCAGGTGAGCTCGTACCCCGGGACCCGGGGGCAGCACTTTCCCGTCCGGTGCAGCGGGGGCAGTTTTCGGGCGGCGAGAAGGAGGGAGCGGGGCGGCGGGATGCAGGACAGGGACGGCGGGATGCAGAAGGACAGGGACGGCGGGATGCAACAGGGAGCGGGACGGCGGGATGCAGAGGGAGGCTGCCGCGCCCCGGGGACAAGCGGCGGGGAGGGTCTGCAGGTGCATCCACGAGAGGGAAGGTTGACCAAGAAGGCTGCAGTTTTCTGAATTTTTGTGCTCTGTGTGCGATCAGCCATGAGGGATATTTTTTTTTTCCCTTTGGTTCTCGTTCGGTTTTGTTTGGTTGTTGCCTGGGAGGGTTTTAATGATAAAAAGAAGAAAAAAATCTACTTTTAGATTGATATTTGCCTTTAGTGGAAAGGTATGCGTGTGACTTCACTTAATGCTGACGAAGGTTAGTTGCCTAGGGAACGGTGAGAGTCAGTATCTCTCCAACCCTGCCTTGTAGAGCAAGGTTCTCTGGCATTACTTTAGACTAAGTGCTTTGATTATGATTATAGAAGGAAGCAACTAGAAAGACTAAGGAAATATTTGTGTGATATGACCGCTATGCTTTAAGTCAGTAATCCAAATTTTTGAAAGAATTATAATTTTCTGATATTTTTTAGTCATTGAAAAGAGACAGAATGACCTTTTTTGCTGGTCACTCATCTCACATTTTCTGAAGCAGACACAAATTTTCTTAATTTGTGTCAGAGACTGAGTAAAAAATTAAATATCAATGAGATTTTTTTAAAAAAGCTGTTGTGCAGCATAACCATGAAGCATTAACAGAAAGTTTAAAACTGAAGCGGGGATATTGTCTTTAAATACCCTTTTCCTGACACTACCTTATTTTCTTGCACTTTAATGTCAGACTCATGTGAAGTCAAATCATACCATGTGAAGAAAAATGTCTTCCGATAATAGTTTAACTCAGGTTCAATAAATGTCTGCTTTATAGTACCGACTAAGGAGTAGTTAAGATTTTTACAGAAAAAAAAAAATCCATGAAAACAGTACTGTTATTGAATTTGTATTGGTCCTACACAGAAATGTCCAAGCAACTCCCCTGCTATGATGTCATTAAAATTCAGTGACTTAATGAAAATGTCATATATTGAGCAAAATTGGCAGTATTTTCTAGTTTTCTGTCATTATATTCCATCTCTATTTCACCCTCACTGCATTCCCCACCCCACCTTCCCAAAGAAAAGGATCAATCAAAAGAATAGATGTTTGTCTATACAACGGTGGTTTGTTAATTCATGGTTATTATTTTGGATAGGAAGTCTCATGAAAATTTTAGTAGCTGTTTGGAAGGTTGCAGTTGTTCTCTTAGATGAGTATTTGTGAAAAGTATAAACCCAGATTACCTGCAGTTGTCTCTTAATACAACCAGGGAGGCATAGTCTACATGGGAAGTCAAGGAAGGGGAAAAAAGGATCTGTTGTGAGTAGAGGAACAGCCAGAAGGTTTCATACCTCTCCTGTAGGTAGGCAGTGCATCACACCAAAAGAAAAAGGAAGATTATACTTTGACAAGGAAATGTGATAACACTTAGCTATCACTTGAAGTTTTGTCCATCAAGTTGATTATGTGAGGAAGTGGAATGGTAGGTGTAGTGAAAAAGGAAAATATAGAAGTGGGGGGATTGACCCTGGCTAACATGCCCAACAATGTCCCTCTATCACTCCCCTCCTCAGATGGACAGAGGGGAGAGAATATAACGATAGGCTCGTGAGTCAAGTACAGGAGGGATCACTCATCAATTACCATCACGACAAAACACACTCAGCTTGGGGATCATTAATTGAATTCACTGCCAATCACACCAGAGTACAATAAGAAGTAAAACAAATCTTTAAAATACCTTCTCCCCACACTTACTCATTCCTGGGCTCAGCTTTATTCCAGATTCTGTAACTCAGGGGGACAGGGAATGGGGGTTGTGGACATGTTGTCTCTGCTGCTCATTTCTCCTCAAGGGGAGGACTCCTCACACCCCTGCATAGGGTGGCTTCTGCAGGAAACAGTCCTCTGTGCATTCAAATGTGAGTCCTTCCCATGGGCTGCAGTTCTCCATGAACTGCTCCAGCATGGATCCCTGCCACAGGTTGCAGTCCTTCAGGAACAGGCTGCTTCAGCATCAGTCCCCTGTGGGGTCTCTAGTCCTGCCAGCAAACCTGCTCTAACCTGGGCTTCTCTTTCCATGGGTCCACAGGTCCCTTCCAGGACCCTGCTCCAGAGTAGGCTTCCCATGGAGTCACAGCCTCCTTTATGCATCCACCTGCTTTGGTGTGAAGGAAACCAGTGGGTCCAGTGGATACCTGCTCCCCCATGGGCCAGCATGGGCTGCAGGGGCACAGCCTTCCTCTCCACGGTCTGTACCATGGACTGCAGGGAAATCTTTGCTCTGGTGCTCTGAGTATTTCCTCCTGCTCTTTATCCACTGACCTTGGTGGTTTTTTCTCTCACATATTCTCACTCCTCTCTGGCTGCAGTTACTGTTGCACAGTAACCTTTTTACCCCTTCTAAAATCTGTTATCCTAGGGGTGCTACCACCATTGCTGATGGGCTCTAGCCTTGGCCAGTGGCGGGTCCATCTTGGAGCTGTCTGACATTGACTTTGTCAGACAGAAGCCATCCCTGTACCCAGCCCGCTACTAAAGCTTTGCCATGCAAACTCAATACCAGAAGCATAAGTAGCAATTCTCCCAGATCTGTGATAACATTCCAGTGGGTTAAATACCAGGAGAGACCCTAAGCAAGACAAAGATTAATGTTTCTGTGTTCTCCTTTAACTTGCTGCCCGGTTCATTGGTTGTTGTGAAATTTAGTACTATGTCCAAGTAATGGGAAGTATCCATTATCCACCCTTATAAAAAGCCATGTCAGCTCTTCAGATATATGTGCTGCCTCAAGGTCTTCAGCCTTGGTGGATATTAAATTGATGACATCAGGAGTTACATTTACCTTACATTTCCAGCACTGATTTTGTCATCATGGTGCAGGTGGCCTTGTTACTTGATGGTGAAAGGGTTTGTGTTAGTGATGGTTTATAGAACTGAGGCAAATATTCTGCAGTTCAAATTCCTTCTTCAGTTCTTCAGCTAAGTAGATCTCTGCTTAATTGATTTCCTTCTCATCTTCTCTTCATTTGAACACAGCTACCGTCACCCAACTATTAATACATCAGTTTATGAAAAAATCTCGTGCATTTTATTTATTTTATTTTATTTTGGTTTATTCTATTCTATTTTATTTTATTTCTTCCTAGAAATAAGAAATTAAATTTCCTCACTTGCAAGGAGGGTACAGATGATACACAAGTAAACTGCTATTTCTCTCACTTGTGTCAGCAAATTAAATTGACCCATTCCACAGCTGCTATTCATTCTGAAATGCTTGAACAATAACCCAAGTGGTTACACATGGCATGCTGCTCACAGCAAACAAGCTGCAAATTTTTGAAGGAAAACACAAAAACATGGTCAGGAGAGTTTTGCTGACATAGAAGCATCCCAGCATCACTAGAGTTCTAGCATATCCATTCAAACTGATTTATGATACAAGATAGCAGTTTTGCTTGTGTGGAAGCTGACTAGATTAGACAATGCTCAGAGCATACTTCTTTTAAGGAACTTGTAGGCAAAATTTTTAAGGAGCTTTTACAGTGAAATCTTTGCATTGTTTCTACAGCCTCAGACAAATAACCAGTTAATGCTTTTCCATCATTATTGTCACACCAACAAAAAGGGAAAGATAATTCTTGGCCTTTGTAAAGTTAGAGTTTAGCAATGAACCTCATGAAGTTCAATAAAGCCAAGTGTAAGGTCCTGAACTTAGGCTTAGGCAATCCCAAGCACAAGTACAGTCTGGGTGGAGAAATGATTGAGAGCTGCCCTGGGGAGAAGGACTTGGGAGTGTTTCTGGACAAAAAGCTCAACATGATCCTGCAATCTGTTGCCCTCACAGCCCAGAAAGTCAGCTGTGTCCTAGGCATCAAAAGAAGCATGGCCTGCAGATCAAGGGAGGTGATTCTGCCCCTCTGCTCTGCTCTGGTGAGACCCCATCTGTAGTACTGCATCCAGCTCTGGGACTCTGAACACAAGAAAGACATTGACCTCTTGGAGCCAAACCAACAGGAGGGGAGTCACTAAGTTGATCAGAGAGCTGAAGCACCTCTCCTACAGAAACAGGCTGAGAGAGTTGGGATTGTTCATCCTGGAGAAGAGAATGCTCTGGAGAGACCTTATAACAACATTCCAGTACCTAAAGGGAGCTTACAAGGAGGCTGGAGAGGGACATTTCACAACATGTAATGATAGGACAAGGAGGAATGATCTTAAGCTGAAGGAGGATTCGATTAGAGGGTTTGATTGGAAGATTGATTTGGATCACTGCAGCCGATAGAAGTCGACAGTGCTATTTCTGAAAGTAAACACTGTGATACTAAAAGGTGTATCTTGGATGATTACATGTTTGTTTAAATTGTAATGGAGTTATTACATAACAGATTTCATTTTGAAAATAACATCATACAGTTCTTTCATGTACAATCCTGAATATACAAAATCTTTCTGTGAATAGTTTTTTACAAAATTCAGATAATCATTAAACAGTAGTATACATTTAGATATGAGACTTAACTATTGATATTCAAATTATTATCCTCAAATAACTAATTTTTTTCTTGCCACTACAGAACCAAATCCTAAAATCACTGAAAAATGAGTGAATTTCAGCCTTTCTGTCAGAATGGTACACCAGGCTTAATTAACAGCTCTTTGAGTGGATGGACCAGGTGATCAGTGCTGCAGACAATCATCTTTCCTTCTCTGATTGGGATTATCTGTTCAACAGGCTTAGTTGGAAATATCCTCATTGTATTCACAATAATAAGGTATGGAATGGAATACATTTTTCAGTAAGATTTATTGCATAAATTATGACTGCACTAAGGAAGTGAATTGTCCATCAAAGACAAGGATAGCAAGTTTTTCATGTTCATTTTAGTCATTGACATTTACTTCTCATTTAAAAAAAAGTTAAATCATTACTATAGATAGCAGTAATTTATACCTGCTTACCCTTTTCTGCTATAAGAAAGGACTGACGTGCATGACTGACTTCAAATATAATCAAGGAAACTGAAATACATGCCTTGTTTCTGTGTTTCCATTAGAATTGGCGGCAATCTTTCCTCTAGCACATATCAAAACTAGATTAAACTTTAAACTTTAGTTATGGTAATAACTAAAAAATGTTTTACAGAATTCTTTTAAGATCAGTTGAAATATAGTCTTCTACTCCTTTGAAAACTGCACTTCTGCCCCAGACTATTTTGGTAACAGAGCTTTATCTAACTTCTGCCAATTTACAGCAGCTTCCTAGAACTCATTGCTGTTTTCCAGCATCTCCTTACTTCTGGAAACAGGGCCTTAGTGCCACTTGAGGATTCCCACATGGCAGGAATTATCTCAAGATATTTTTGCTCTATTCTGAGAAAGTAAAATTGCTGAAGCTGCTTGGTTTTGTTTGTTTGTTTGTTTGGGGGTGGCGTCATAAAATCTGATCCAACCATCCTTTATGCAAAAAAATATCTTCTAATATCTTCATTTTATCGGAGTGATTTTTTCCACATAAGAAAGAAAAGTAAAAGAAACACCTTTGCTCCCAACAGGTTGGTGCTACCACAAACTCAATCCATAAGCATGTATCTTGAAAAAGTGAGTTTTATCTGTGGTGCAAATTTAAACTAAAGAAGTATGGTACATAAGGCTAAAACTCATCACACTCTGCAATGACTAATAGATGGACTCCACCCCTACATACTGTGCTTTCATAGGAAAGATTTCCAAAGGCCACTGGAGAGCTAAGTGTCTGGCAGCCCCTGAGCTTTAGAAAGCTTCCCTTGAAACTAACAGAAATTCAGTGCCTGGTATGCTCAGGAACTGTATTTCATAATTTGAATGCAGAAGGGAACAACTGTCAAAACAGTATGTCTGAAGTGAATATAACGGCAATATGACTTTTGAAATGTATGAATTAATAGAAAGGAGAAAAAAGAATTAGTTGTAGTGTCTCTAAAATAATAGAATAAAAGGAAACTAACAAGGAATGAAGATTATTATTTTACCCTGGTGAAAAGCCTTTGTCTAACTTAAATAAAAATATGAGAGGCAGAGGGAAAAGACTCAGACAATTATTTGAAATAAAAGGAACATAACTTAAACCATATTTGCTTGAGAAAATTACAAGCATTCAAATTTATGGGCATGAACATTTATACTCAGGAAAAGAATTTGGAAGTAGTGTGTTTAAAAGTTAATGTGGTATTTACCAACACTACAAAAGACACAAACCTCAGATGGTGTAGATAAATGTACATTTAAATTTTAGCTATGTTTTTGAAAATAGTCATGTCAACTTCTTACCTTCCACTAAACAGATCTCATTGTACTCAATGGCTCTGCTTCAGAGTTGTATCTCTCCTCTCTTTATTGAACGCGTTTTTTCATGCCTATATTTTATTTTTGTTAACATTACAGACACAATTTTTCAAGAGAAAAGGAAGTTAGATTATTTCTCTAATAAAGTAGAAAGTTATTTACTTTCTAGTAGCAAATGCTTTACTGATAGTAGAAAATTATAAAGAAAGGACCTTGGAATTTCAACTCCCCAGTTTCATTTGCAAGTCTGCCAGATAGGGACAGACATTTTTACGTGTAAATTAAATTTTATTATCTGCAATTTACTGGGAGAAAATATATGAAAGTCCTAGTGATCCTTGCATGTAATATATGCCTATGCAGTGAGATTTAATTTAAAAACTACTAGCTCAATGACTTTTGGCTGGCCCTCCTTGTGTGAATGACTTTCATCCCTAGGGAATAATAGAGGGAATTGAGATAGGTTACTATTAATTAAAAAGAAAATGGTGAAGAAAATGCTGGAAGGGTTCTATGTTAGCCCAAAGGACAAAACAATCTTCATCCCAACAACATAGAAAAGCTGGTCCTTAGACCTGCAGTTCCATTAAGAAGTATTTTATGTGAATCCACTGACTTTGGTGTAGTGGCTTCTGGGAGAACAATTACGGAGAAGGAAAATATGGTCCAGACCACCCCATTGGTCTAACTTCATATTTTTAAGAAAAAGTATGTAACAGAAAAGTAAAGGGAATCAAATACAATTTCAATTATTTGAAAGTAATCCTTTACAGATTAACTTGAATTTTAATAAGGTAACATAATAGCAAGTGGAAAAATAGCATTTTCTAAAATAGAGAGACTGCAAGTAAGTGTCACAGCACTTACTGCGTCCTTCAGCTGGAGAAGGTGTATTTGAAACCTAATGTAGTCACTGGCAGAAAATTTTTGAAACCTATACAGAGAGCTAGATTTTATGTTAGAAAAAATTTTATGTTATCATGTTGGAACTTACTAAATCAGCTAAAACCAATTTCATGAGTAGAAGAATTACAACATGAGGAAAAAAAGTTGAAGAGTGGAGGGTACTAGGAAATGTTGATAAAAAAAAACAAGTGTCATGAAAAGATTTTCAGGAGAAAATTGGTTAACATGGAATTTTCAGGGACTAATCGGGGAGCTAGGCAGACATCATATTTTTCTTCAGAGACCTGGGCAAAATGTAGGAGTGGGTTAATAGTATTCCTAGTGACATCCACTGGGGAGATGTGTCTGATGTGAAGCAGTTTAAGACTGTCAAACAGAAAGAACCAGATGAAAAATAGAGAAGGGACTAGAGCAATAGAAATGTGTTAGCACCCATAGAATTTTTTCTTAGTGCTATTCTTTTATGAATAGGAAGCAGTGCTATCAGTTAGAAAACAACGGGAGAAAAGCTCCTGGGATTGCTGTGGTCTGTTATTAGACTAAAGCTATATGAGAAGCACATGCAGCTGTAATACATATAAGATTTTGCCTTTCCAGGGGAAAGAGGGAAATGCTAATGCCATTCTTCAGGATCGTAACAAGGCCTGAAATACAACTCTCACCAGCTGTTTCCAGGAAAGATAATATATTCAGACTGGTATAAGAACAGGAGAAAAAAAACCACTAGAACCATAAGAAGAGAGAACTATCCAAAGTCATCCAAATTTGGGGTTTTTTTCAGAAAAGATGCAGAGGTGTATGCTTGCTTTCTTTACTTCAGGATAAGAAACAGCGGAAAGGGTAAAAGACTGTTTGAACTAAAACCCAAAGCTAGTACAAGAGGAATCACAGTCAGGAGGTATGAAATGCTGACAACTGGATTTTCACCTTCCAGAACAGAGATGCCCAGTAATAGCCTTTAAGGCTATTTAAGTAAGAGTGGTGGAAGTAAAACCATTATTTCTGAGATAAAATTACTTTGTTATGAGGATTTCTTTGCTGTTCTTGTTGCCTGTGACAGCTGATGCCTCAGTTCTGTAACAAGGGTTATCTCTTTCAGTCCTAAACTCCTGTTTTTCCTAAATCCAACAATGAAACCCCAACATATTTATGTTGTATCCAATGCCCTACAACATACCTCAGTTGTTCTGTTCTTAGTTTTTGCTGAGATGGGAGGCTACATATTTTTACACTGAGAGACCATGCTGGCAATTTACTCCAATTTCTAAGATTCTGTTTTAGATCTGTTTCAGAAATCCAAAACGATTTCATGTTAGAAATATGGGACTTCCCATGATGATTGCACAGCAGCTGAAACACAACTCTAAGGGATGTTGTCTGGCTTGACTCTGAGATTCAGGTAAGGAGTAATGTATTTTTGAACCAGAATACCTCGGACAGTCTTCTATAGCTATCACTAATCTAATGATAAATATCAGAAAATGTTGTTGTCCAATAACCAGTGAGATAATTGAGTTACTTGAAAGTATTCACTGCTAGTTACAGTTAAATGAAGGAAGGCACAGAGGCAGAGAACTAGAACAGAAATGGCTGCCATTTCTTCGTGCAATTTTTCATAACAAGTACTGAGCAAAATTCAATCTCAGAAGATTTGAAAAGAATGTGAGTGAATTTTTTTCAACCTGTCTTTAATTGCCCAAGCCAGTCATCTTGTTCTCCCCATGGAGAGGCACTACTGAGAGTAATATGATTCATCTTTGTCATATACCTCCCTAAAAGGGAGTACATTGCAGTACTGATAGGAGCCAAGATCACTCTATAACACTGTATGTCTAAATTTCAAACTGAGGAAATTAGCTTAGAGGAATCCCAACCTCAACTGCAAGGAGAAAAATAGTACAGATCTTTTCCGATAAATATTGAGATGGTTTTTTCATCCACTGGTGGAAAGTAATACATGCAGAAATGATCCAAGAGGACACACAATGCATGTGGACCAGCATTAAAGGGCTGAAAGATAGTGTGAAGTAGGTATAGGACTGCTGCTGTTTGACTTGTTCCTCCCAGGGACTGAGGACCAAGATAAATTCCAAGCGAGAGCATAAGGAAAGGGGACTGTGACTAACATCAGAGCTGAAAATTTAAAATTGCTTTCTCCAAGTCAAGCTGATTTGCTGATAACAGATTTTGTGGGGGAGAATGAGTGTAGGTGGGAGAATGCCTTTAACGCTGGTGTTACTTGCTGTTGCAGGCAGAGCCCACAAGGGATGCCATTTTCATCTTTCCTATGTGAAGAAAGGGTGTATGCTTGTGGTTTTAAATGTGTCATACCTATAAATCATCTTGTCTTTGACCTGAAAGATCACTTCCAAATTAATACATAAGCTTCAAGTTAATGAAGACCTTTCTGTCAAGGAGGGCCTATATAAATTCTGATGACAGAATATAATGCAGTCAGAGGAGCTAAAGAATGACTGATGACAACACATTATGCACCTGTCATGTTCCTTGAATTCGTTACTGGAGAGACAGTCAGTATATGGATTATTACATTGTCATGTCTGCTCAACATTTCTTTTTATTATGAATTCAGAACATTCAGATCCATTTTTAATGGGTTTAATCTGCAGAAGTAGAGTTGAAGAGAAGGTAGGACAGATTTGACATATTCCCAGATTTTACAGAATAGCAATTGTGCTTTTGTACATTTTTCATAGGGTGTTTCAGAGATGAGAATTAACCTGGCATGGGTGGAAGGACGAGAAACTACTAAGCCCTTTGAAGTCTGTGGTGAGAGGGTAGAAAACACTGAAAGGACAAAACCAAAGAATTTTGAAATTGAGGCTATCACTATTATTTTGGGGAGGGGAGGGCATGGAGGGGTGAGGTGCCTGTGGGTTATTTGTGTTTGGGTTTTTTTGCTTTTCTGTAATGATAGTTTTAGCAGAAGACAAACACCCCTGTCTTAATAAAAGCTAAAAAAAGTTTTAAATTATAAAATGTGGCAAATTTTTTTTGTGATTATAAAGTTTACTGCATGTTACCATTTAAATACTGTGGCTCTCTGACACCACAGACAACTATATGAAAACCTGTATGAAAACACATGTTTTGATCTCTGGACACTGATCTAAAAATGCGTTGTTTTCTGACCCTCAACTTATAGCATGAAACATTGGATATTACAACATTTCCTTTTACATAGTTGTGGGAGTACATCTATTCAACGTGTATATTTTGTTGACTAAATTTAGCATTGTGCTGGTTTTGCCTGGGATAGAGTTAATCTTCATAGTAACTGGTACAAAGAAAAAAGTGCATGGAGAACCCAGGTGAGGCAACAACAAGAATGAAGTGTGATGTTGGCTTGGTCACTCACACTGCAATTTCTCGAAATATGGGTGAGCTGAACTCCTCCTCTCCACGTTCTTCCATCATTTAACTTGCAAGCCCCAGAGCTTGTCTCTGAGCTGCATTAATTCACCAACATGACAAAAAAAAAAAAAAAAAAAAAAAAAAAAAAAAAA